>JADWQK010001602.1:1800000-1986938 GCA_017933935.1 Sesamia nonagrioides | reverse complement strand
GCGTTGCGGTGTGTGCCGGGTACTATGCGCCAAATGATGTTGTGTCGGGAGTTTGGTCGTGGAGGGTAGCGGGATCCGAAGCACGGTGCTCCGCTGGCCGACCGCAGGTAATTGGGGGCCCAGGTAGTGTGCCAGCCACACACGAAAGGCTGCCCAGCCAACTGCAAAAATCCCAGGGTGGTCCCATCGTGCCGGTTGGCGACCGGACGAGAGGACCCGATGGCGATCCCTGGGGGGCGTCCCAGCAGTCTCCAAATCAATCTCCCTCTGGCCCAGCATCGTTGGTCGCATTATTGGGTTTAACATTGCATCACCTCACTCAACTGCCGTCTTCCTTCCTATACACTCATTTAAATCTATGAACAGGTCTAATAACAAAAGTAGGTGTGCACAGCGGACGCACGTCCTCTCATTCAAAGTACACCTCTCTAATATTTGAGGTCTGCACTCCAATCTCACTGCACTACACCACCACCTTGAGACTAAGTCCCATCTGCTTTTCTTGACGGAGACCCAGATCAGATGTCCGTCAGATGCGGCATACCTCGGCTACCCGGGATACTCTTTGGAGCATCATTTCCTGCAGCGTGCCGGGGTCAGTGGGTATGTCCGCAATGACATCTGTTGCCCGCGCCTCCGTCACCTTGAAGACCCTCACTTCTCGTCCCTATGGCTGTTGGTTGACACTGGTGTGGACAAAATTGTTTACACTTGTGTCTACCGATCGCACAGCGGTGATCAGGAGACAACTCGATTATTTGAATACCTCAGTGAGGCTGCTGACAATGCGCTGCACCGGCACCCTGACGTACAGTTCGTCGCTCTGGGGGACTTCAACACCTGCCATCAGGACTGGCTTTTCCCGTACGAGAGGACCGACCACGCTGGGAGAGAGGCGCGAAACTTCGCGCTTTCAATGGGCTTTTCCCAGCTGGTAGAACGAACGATTAGGGTGCCTGATGTAGTTGGTCATACCGCCAATTGTCTGGACCTTCTGCTGACCACTGATCCGAACAGATGTATTGTAACAGTTTCCTCACCGTTGAGAACTTCAGACCACTTTCTGGTGAAGTCTGTATCGTCCTTCTCCCCACTAGATCACGACTCTCGGGTAGGGATGAGATACGCCACTTCTTTGCGTCTTATCCTTGGCAGGAGGTCTGCTTCTCTTGTGACAATCCGTGAGCTGTGCAGATGCTATAACCAATGCGGTGCGTCAAGCTATGGAGTATTCTATCCCCTTCAATGACGTGCCCGTCGGTGGCTCGGCTCGTCCATGGTTCAATGCCGATTGTGTCAAAGGTGAACAGCGTAAGCACACGACATTTCTCATCTGGGTTGACGCTCGTGACCGCGGAGCTCCGGGTGAGAGCCTTTAATCGTGCTGCCACGTCCTACAAAAAGGCGCTTAAGAAGGCTCGCTTCGACCGCATTACCCATATTGGCAACAAGTTATCTGCGCTACCATTCGGTAGCAGATCTTTGTGGTTCCTTGCCAAATCGGTCGAGGCGAACTTCTGTCGGCCCACACTCCCTCCGCTGGTTCGGCCTGATGGAACACTGGCTCATACGGCGAGAGAGAAAGCAGGTCTCTTTGCATCTCTCTTTGCCCATAATTCGCGTCTTGATACTTGAAGTGCTACTCCACCTAATTTACCTCATTGCGGAACTTCAATGCCTGAGGTTCGCATTAGGAACAAGGAGGTTCTGAGAGTACTGTGTCGTCTGGACGCGAATAAGGCTAGTGGTCCACATTGTATACCAGCGATTGTTCTTAATGTTCGCCCGATGTCTCCTGTATTTACGCGCTTGTATCGCTTCTCGTTTATGACTGGTATAGTGACCAAGGCCTGGAAGCTTGCCAAAGTGCAGCCCGTGCCCAAAAAGGGTAGTCGTAGTCGTGCCGATCCTACCAACTATAAGCCGATTTCGATCACCTCCATACTTTGCAAAATTATGGAGCGTGTGTTGAAGTTGCGCCTCTTGGCATACTTGGAAGGTAACGATCTCCTCATTGACCGACAGTACGGGTTTCGTTGCAATCGGTCAACGGGGGACCTTCTAGTGTATGTCACTCACTTGTGGGGCGAGGCCCTCGAGAGAAATGGGGAAGCGATTGTTCTCCCTTGATATCTCGAAGGCCTTCGATCGGGTATGGCACGCTGGCCTTTTGAGTAAGTTTCTACGGCATTTCCCCTAGCCTGACTGGCTGGGTAAAAGACTTCCTGACTGAACGGTCCCTCCGGGTTGTTGTCGACGGATGCTCTTCTGAGCCCATGTCAACTAATGCCGGTGTTCCTCAGGGGTCTGTTCTCTCTGCAACTCTGTTCCTGCTGCATATTAACGATCTGCTGATGCCCGGTATCTATTGGTATGCAGATGACAGCACAGTTGTAGAGAGATACCTGCCGGATGCTCGGGCTAGTAGGGAATCAATCCGGTCCGAAAGGGAGGCCATGGTTGAGCGAACGAGTGTTGCACTGCAGGCGGTCTCCGAACGGGCAATGCCAATCTTGAAGCATTCAATGCCGCCAAAACACAGGCGTGTCTTTTCACCGCCAAAAGGAGCCCGTTCACCTTGGCTCCTACTTTTCGAAATGTATCCTTGGAGTGTACCGACCGCCTTCAGCTTTTGGGAGTTGAGATTTCCTCGAACCTAAACTTTGGGCGGTTCATTAAGTCCAAGGCCAAGGTGGCTGCCAGGAAACTTGGCGTTATCGCAAAGGTCCGGCGGTATTATATTTATATTGTATACATTTTAATTTTTAATGTCTGGACTTGAAAAAAGACGATGATCCCTGAGTTTGTTTCGGCTATTTCTTCTCAGAGGTAGTCAGGAAATGCCGGCTTCATCTAGTTAAAAAAAATAAACATGACGTGTAAAAGTGATCAGTGATCCTACTTGCTTAATAAACGATTTCATTTCATTTCACTTCACACCAGAGCAGCTTCATATGATGTACAAAGCACAGGTCTGTTCGTGTGTAGAGTACTGCAGCCACATTTCGGCTGGTGCTGCTAAGTGTCACCTGGCCACTTTGGATTCAGTACTGCGAGTTTCCACCCTTACGTTATTAACACCACTACGATCCGGACAAAGCGTTTCGCTTCCTCTTTTATACCGCGTACATCGAGGGACTGGAACAATTTGCCAGCGACGATGTTTCCTTCATACTACAATTTGAGTGTCTTCAAGGCTAGAGTGAATAGGCTCTTAATAAACTAGCGCGCTTTACCATCAACGATCGTATCACTTTACCATCAGGCCAGACTGCGGTCAAGCGCTAATTTATAATTAAAAAGAAAAATGATCCGTATAAGAAGTTACCCTCTTGACGCCCTCTACACTATGCAATAAATCTTTTTCGAAAATTAAAAAATAAATCGTCTAAAATTTACTCAAAAAAAAAACTCAAAACATCGCATAAAGCGTCCAAGCGCGGCAATAAATACTAAGGGCTAATATTTACACTTACTCATAGAAGTCAAAACTATTTACACTGATCAGAATCTGGAAAATACTAATATTATAAATGGGAAAGTGAGTTTGTTTGTTTGTTCCACTTTCACGCGGTAACTACTGAACCGATTGCTTTGAAATTTTGTAGACGTAAAGGTAGAAGTCCGGATTAAATGATAGGGTGCTTTTTATCCCGGATAAATTTGATATTCCCGAAGGAATCTAATAAGCGCGATATAACCATCATCATCATCCCAGCGTTAATCCCAGTCGCATCCGAAGCCTTTTCAGCTTTGGAGTCTGGGGTTCGCTTTACCAGTCCAACTGCTGATATGGCTAAACTTCGACATTTTTCATGAAGCGACTGCCGTCTAACCTCCACAACCCGAAGGCGACATCGAAGCATTGCAGTTAGACCAATTGTAGGACTTTTGAGGGCTCCAACAACCCGTGACGATTGCCACTAGATGTTCGTAGGGCAACCGGGACCAACGGCTTAACGTGCTTTCCGAGGCACGGCCAGACCAGTACAAATATTCATATTCATGCATACAAATACTTGCACTGTGCAGGGATCGAACCTGCGCCACCTTGCGCAGCGGCCGCGTCCGCTACCGCTACGCCACGGAGGCTGTCGCGATAAAAGCGCGATATAACCGAATCATACTAATATTATAAATGGGAAAGTGTCATACTAATATTATAAATGGGAAAGTGAGTTTGTTTGTATGTTTGTTCTGCTTTTACACTGTAACTACTGAACCGATTGCTTTGAAATTTTGTAGACGTAAAGTTAGAAACCCGGATTAAATGATAGGGCACTTCTTATCCCGGAAAAATTTGGTGATGCCGAAGGAAATCTGAAAAGCGCAATATAACCGAACTCCACGCGCGCGAAGCCGCGGGTGGAAAGCTAGTATCGAAATAAAACATCATATAAAATCACGTAAAGCGTTCCAGCGCGGAAATAAATGCAAACGTCCAATAATTATACACAAAATTACTAAAAATACTTCGTTGCACTCGAAGTACTTAGTGTTACAGCTTCCGCTTCCCGCTCATCTATGAAGCTTTACTTAGTTCGAGCTATACATAATTATTTTATATTGATCGTAGTTGCGTCATTATTTATGTTAATTTAAATTTATTATGATTACTTTAAATTACTTGGGAGGGTTTTAAAACCTTAGTTTATTCTAAAATCACACTTGGAAGTACACTTCCGGTCTTTCGGCCATTAATTTATTAATTTTAGAATTATTGATGCAACTTCCGATTACCGCCAACTCTTATTATAAAATCCTACCGAGCATTTTTTTTTTTTTTACGCTGATTGAGCTAGCCCCAAAGTAAGTTCGAGACTTGTGTTATGGGATACTAACTCAACGATACTATATATATAATAGATACGTATATAGATAAACATCCAAGACCCAGGCCAATCAGGAAAAGATCGTTTTTCCATCATGACCTGGGCGGGGATCGAACCCGGGGCCTCCACGTCGCAGGCAGGCGTATTGACCGCTGCGCCACGGAGGTCGTCAACATTAGTCAGCATTAGTCTTCCCGCCCATCGGATATTTATTTATTGAATCAAGCATTGTTCAAATAAATAAATACAAACAACTTTCGATATTTTAGGTTAATCCAAATATCTGTACACAATAATTGATAATTACTAGCGTTACTATTAACTTTTTCTTAATTTTATTCAATACCTGATAATTTCCGTTTCTGTTGTTTATTAGCGTTGTGACTATTCGTTAGTGTTTTGACTCAATGGTGTATAAAAGCTACTGATGTCTGTACTGTTGACCATTAATTAAACAGACTTGTACTGGATCATACTACGTTGTTATTATTTTCTCCGCTTCTGAAGCATGTCTTTACATTAGTATCCAAGGGTGCGCGGAGCAAAAAGTGACACAGCCTCCTCTCACCAGCGCTGGCGCGAGACTGCCGGCCACCCGCGCCCGCGTCCCGCATAGAGCCCCTCTGAACCTCGTAAGGCGGAAACTCGTACGGACACTCATTTTTATTACTTTTCTTATTAAACATTTCATCAATTTTAAAATAGAACTATGATTATATAGTTCTTACAGGTACACGTTACTGCGAGTAAGAATATTTTAAAAAGTCTAAGCGCTTTATGAGAAATATCGATTTAAAAGTTAAAAAACGCCGTGTAGAAATAATTTTTTTTTGACGTAAATATAGGCCGTATAGAAAATAATAAACAATAAATATGTTGTGCTTGAATCTATGATTATAATATTTTTTTTTCAATATTTTTGATCAAGGCATTTTGGAGGAATAAACTTTGAAAGATGAGCGTTTTTGGCCGCTCGAGGGTATCTATCACCTTAAGATTTAGGCACGCACCTAAATCATTCTATAAACAGTAGCAGTTGACTAAGTACACAACAGACCAGAAATAGTCAGTACAGTGGATAATTTGTAAGTTTAAAGAAAGTTTTCGGAAGATTAGTTTAATATATAGTCCCTGTTGAATGTAAAAATGTATTTTTTCAGAATAAAATAGATAGATAAGGGATCTGTTTTATTCTGAAACAATACATTTTCTAAAACAGCTTTCCAATATCGTTTATTAAGACGTTCCTGTACAGAAATTCCTTTGTATACAGATATTTATTTGCCGTGTTCCTTTTTTATAGTTGTCGCGTCGTTTTGTCCGTCCGAAGTGTACGGATTGCTTCGAGAAATTCCTTGCATTTCAGCTTCGAAAAATGTATGGCTTTTATAGAAAGCTAGAGCTGTAGCGACATCTAGTGAGAGATAGTTGGTAATTGCTTTGTTGTGCTGTTGTTATTGAATTGTATTCTTTTTTTAAATATGAATACTGCCTTAGATATGTAGCCAGTGTGTTATGAAATGTAAGGCCTGTAAGGAGATCGTTTAATACAGTACAGGTTTATTTTAAATCAATAATTTATAAATAGATGGCGCTGGCCGATTTATGGTATATTTTTTTTTAATTCTTCAAATGACTTCTCCCGGAGCGGGAAAGCGTGTCAGACTTTTGCTGAATAAAACCCTCTCGTGTTCCTTTATTTCCCTGTGTCAGGAGCCACGTTAACTTTTTCGAATAACCTGCAGCCTTAACAGGCATTGATCGGTAGGTATAACTTTCGAAGTGTTTTTCACGGTTTGGAATATTAATTTATAGAAAAATAGAACTTCAATAGAAAGTAATAAATTCGTTTCACCAAAACATTGAAACTGTTCAATTATTCAATTTTATTTGATAAAAAAAATCCGCTGAAATGTGAATAAAAGCGATTCAGGGCACCACTTAAAACGTTAGCAGAGGCCTAGCCGACCGCGACGCGGATACATCGCGCCCCTCACACTCGATGGAACAGCCCGCTTACCACAGAGCAAGCAATGATACTTTTAATGCTGCCATTCATCCCAGAGATTCGAAATAAAATATACTTTCGCTCTTAAAACTCCTTTTAAGTTAGGAAACCCACTTAAAGGCTCTCTGAGACAGGCGCGACGTTAGTTTAATAGAACTCCTATGAAAACTTCATGCAAATTATTCTATTAGAATCGTGTCGAACTGTCGCGTCAGGCTTGCCTTTAGTAGCCTTAAATCTGTTAAAATCACTGGCCAGCTGAGCAATAGTGTCCATTTGACATTTATGGCGCAATTTATATTTATGTCCGGGAACAAAGCGACCCCTTATCTCAACTCCGACCCACATACACTCAGGGCTGCCGGCGCATAGCTATGAGAACGACACGCTCCTAACAAAAAGTCCCCGTCCTAAAAGGAATGGGGGTTCTAATGCAAGTAATATCTCAGTAACAAATGTGGAGAAATAGGACAAGACAATCGATGTTTACAAATTTAGGGGTGCTCTCGATTTGACAGGATCGAGACCTTTGTGGCTAGCATGAGTTTTCATTACGAGACTCGATCGTCGATATCGGCCGTTTTTGACTCATCGATTGGCCCGCTTCACGGTTGAAACAAGTCTTAACAAATGAGAGCGCCAAACGCGGTCGATATCGACGATCGAGTCTCGTAATGAAAACTCATGATAGCCGTGTTGTTTAAATTTTAGTCGTCTTCGACAGTCCGACAGGATCAACTATTAAACATTAATAAAAAAGAATCATTTTTTTAATTGTATGAATTTTGAATAAGTTAAATATTAAATACTATTAATTTTTTATCTAGGGTGAATGAACTCTAGTAATAATATTGCCGTTACCATTCCGCGTGTCCTTAGAACGGAAGATTCGAACTGCTTTCGCATATAGGGTGTTTCAAACTATGTACATCATGCGTCATAATTATTGCATGATCTTTTCATTAAATAGATAAAGTGGGTTATCTTTATAAGAGGACTAAATCTCCACTATGTATATGTATAGGTATGTCGCCAACTGCTTAAATTAGCCGTTAAATCAAATGCCTGATCTTTGGAACTTTGGAAGTACTTTTCTCCTCAGTTCTAATCTAACCCGTTTGGTCGGGTGCCCTGGCTTGGTTACTGCGATCAATTCGGCTCCCATGCGATTGGTTACAAATGTTACAATACCAACCTAAATATAATGTATTTAATATCATTCAGGCCGATAGTTGAATGCCGTGGTAATAGGCTAGGCGGTGAACTAAACGGTTAATTAAACTGGTTGGCTGCGACAGACATAACATTGTATACATAATATTGGAAGAGCTCAAAGCTCTGACACCCCTATACACAAGTCACACCACTGTGCACGCATACGCAGTAAATCAACACGGCATTGTTCGTCAAATAATTGGGCGCTGGTATTCAGTTCCGGCACTATATGATTTGTATGAGCATGCTGGAAGTCGGCCTGTTTACTCCCATTGTCGTGTAGAAAGGATTTACTGATGAAACATATGCCCTTTTGTGACTTTCGGATTACTGCCTCGAAGAATATAAAAAGGGGAGAAACTTATGTTGATTAAGTATGACGTATCACGACATTGCCACGACGTACACGGTTATAAGCGCAGCTCACACAAAGAAAACTATACAAATAAAGGGGAGGGAGCTGTAAGGGCTCGAAGCCTTTCGATTCTATTGGCTCTTTATTGGCTTTCCGTTCTCTCGGCTTTGCTTTAGAGAAGCATATCCTCTATAAGTGTTTTGAACGTTAGTAGAATATTCATTTTTGTCTATTTCAGCGTGGTAATTACGTAACACACTATGATAGATAGATAGATAGATAGATAGATAGATAGATAGATAGATAGATAGATAGATAGATAGATAGATAGATAACACATTTATTTGATGCAACAACAAAAGACACAATACAGGTAATACAGGAAAAAAAATACATCAAGAAGGGTGATAAACAAATAGTACAAAAAAAAAATTAAAGAAAAAATAAAAACAAATTCACCCATTATAAACAACACAGACATTTGAAATAGTTTCGCACACAAAACGTTGCGGCGTATGTCTCATGGTTGCACCAAATAGGAGTCCAGCTCAGCATGTGCCAGGTAGGATACCTGACGCTGGTATTCTGCTGAATCCCGTTAGTGACGCACGGATGCCAAGAAACGGTAAAAGATGTAAACCAATGAACTTGAACTGTGTGGTGCGTATTATAAATGTGCAAGTACCCACCCACATCAAAACTGCCATCATAAAACGTTTAACATAATAAATAAAATAAAAACTCTCGATTTAGTAAATTAGCATAGTGCCTTCCACATCACTTGAATAACACAATATACCTTTTAAGTAATCATAATAGGAGTCGTGCGTGTACGTAATGTAATGTGTAATTGTTAATTATACTGTACAGTAAGTAATATTAAATAAATAAATAAAAATATGATTCGTGAGGAACAGAGCACCTGCAAACGCTTATATTATGGAGGTATTTGTGACGGTCAAGCCCAGTTTTCTCTGAGAGTCGATCAGATACTGCCGCAATCGACTTTTAAAGGTACCGAGTGTTTTTAAAGTCCTTATCGGTGGGGGAATGTTGTTCCAGCATTTGGATGCGGCATATCTGAAACTGCCCCTGAAGGCAGCCGTCTTGTGCATTTCTGTAGCGAGTTGCTGAGAGCACTGCCTGACCTCGCACTCTCTTTTACTGGCGATCCAACTCAATTTTTTAAATAAATAAGACGGTTGTTTGTGCTTAATAACCCCAAACATTAGGCACGCTAAGTGTAATTTACGACGTGATTTCATTTTGAGGATAGACTGTTTATTTAAAAAAGGTGTTATATGACTTCTAGGCGGAACCGAGAAGCAAAATCGTATGCAGGCGTTCTGCACTCTCTGAATCAGTCGCTCAGTTCTTGCCAGGAGTCGAGGACCGAAAACTGTATCTGCGTAGTTCAAGTTAGATAGTACTAAAGATTCAACCAATCGAATACGTAGCTCTTCCGACAGATACGGCCTTATTTTGTAAAGGACCTTGAGCCTATAAAAGCAATTGCGCACCGACTCCGCCACGTGACCCTCGTATCTCAATTCAGCGTCCATATTCACACCCAGATTTCGTGCCTCCCTGACTCGGCTGACTGGCTCGCCCAGTAAAGTAACATCAAGCTGAGAAGGCAGGGCATTTATTTGGTGCTTGGTTCCAAGTAGCATGTATTTGGTTTTGGTAGGATTAAGTACCAAACCGTTGTTTTCGGCCCAACTGGCTATCCTATCAAGGTCCTCGCTTAGATCCCTTAAAGCTCTCTCATGTTCGTCAGGCTTGAACGAGATATAAACTTGGATATCATCGGCATAAATGTGATATCTGCAGCGCTTTAGAGCTGTTGTTATATCTATCAGTAGCAATGGTTTTCATTTTGACAGTTCAACAACATTCCTTGCGTTATTTACGTCGGTGAGTAGGTAAATTTTTCTTACATAGGAAGTAATGGGTTAACAATATCGTTTAAAATTTGTTACGTAATTAGTGATAGTAGGTCTCAGTTCTTCATGTTGTTAAACGATTAAATAGGCGTAACAAGCTTGCATTAGTTTCTCCAACTTTCATTACGGTTAGCATGATGGATCCATTGTTCGGAGACTTGTAAGAGTCCTTAGTATTGTCCCTCTGGTTACGCTTAGCTGTGTTCTCAACGGGCTGTAATTACGCACATGATATTTCGCCCAAGCTTTTATGTCGCACGACTAAGTCGTGTCGCGTCGTGTCGCATGTCGCAGCGGTATTGCCTCGTTTATTATCTACTAAAGAGCATAATTCGTTCAAAATGACTTCTAAAGGCGTTCCGCTGGCTCTTTATTTTTCATTTGCAACAGAAAATGAAAGTGTCAAATGTTTTTGGTTTTGCTTTTAACGATGTCATTGTTTCCCGTTTTTTGTTGTTAGCTTTTAACTTTATTTGAGAAATCCCTGATGAAATTGTAATTCCCGTGATTGCGGATTTCATAACCGTTGCTATGAGATGGCTGTTGTCGCTTGTCGCGTCTATTCAATTTTATTGTTGCTTTTATGTTAGTGCTCGCTCTAAAGTCTGGAATGAAATAAGTTTCGAGATCGAAACAAGGATTTATTTTATTTTACAGCGTAATTAAGAAGCTTAGAATGGAACGCGTGATATTGTTATTTAATGAACAATGGATAAACATTTGTTTAGCACTTCGTTTGGGGTAAGATAAACAACCTGACAATGTTAAACAAATTGATGCGAAAAGTACACCTGAGCTTAAATATCGAGAAAGGAATTCGACAAATTGCTGCCTTTGCAAAGAACCGGACCTTTTTTGGAGTTTGCCACTTCTGTGACGAAAAAATAAAAGGCAAATTGTTCAAGTTGGTTTTTCTAGGCCTGCAGTATGATTCTGTAACCATCTTAACATGAAAACTTAGATGAAATGAGCGTGGAATGAGCCATCATTCCAATTAAAGCTGGGAATTAACACTATTGGTAGCTAGCTGACTCTAAGCTTACTTCATCTAAGTTTACACCGTGAAATTATTACAGAATCGATCGGCCGTTCGGTGCTTAAAATCTGGTTATTCGGACCAGAAAATACATTCAAGCTGAGGCCATTTTTTCGCTTAAAAATACGGCCCTCCGATAATTCACAGCGAAATTGCCACATCTCGCAAAATGTGACAATGTTGATTTTATCAATGAAACGAACGGAGGCGGGTTAGGTTTAAAAAAATCGTTTTCCAAGCTATTTACCGGATATATGGGGAACCCGGCACGTCATTAAATCACGAGCGAATCGCTCATACACGTGACGGTGACCATAACTTTAGATTTCGCCGGACATCGTTGTATAAACCGCGCCCGCGCCGTGTGAATGAAAAGATTTATGGGGGTTGAAAAGGCAACGTGTTTCGGCTGCAGGTTCTCTGCGTCAAATTAGGGTCTCATTGTATGTTTTTATGTTGATAATGCCTAACCCCACATAAGTTTGCTTTAAACCGACCCAAAGAGTTGCATTTAAGCCAGCTATAAATAAACAAACACAGCACAATTTCTTATTTTGCCAAGCCCCCGTTTTAGCATATGGGTCTACTAAGTGTAGGATTCGATGCATAAAGTAATTTGTTTATTCAGCATTCGGAGTATTTTTATGATCGCAGAAAATGTATTCATGAATTTCTTCCAAAGATTACATGTTTATATAAAAATATGGGAAGCATAATAAAGAAATTAATGTGAGCACCAGAAAAAACATATACATATTTATATCCATAAAAATGTTTGATGAGTTGACGCGCGCATACACATCGAAGCCCGTAAATTTAACGTCGTTTTTATATCGCGTCAACTATGCATACGTGTAGAGAGGGACGGCCGGATTTTCCGTGCGGATATTTTATTATGGTAACCCCAGGGCGAGTGTGAATTCTTGTGTTATAAAATTTGCACGATTTTCGCTCGGTGGGTAGTCGGTAGTGGCCTCCCTTCGGCGACATTTTTCGAAGCATTAGAGCGATGGCCATAAAAGTTTATTTACGAGCGGCATATGAATGCTCCCTTTTTATTATGTTAATTCTGCGGTGCGCGGTGCCGGTCTGCATTGTGGAGGGCGCTAATTTACGACGTGGAGAGACCCAGTTCGGCCATCGATAGAGATGTCTCAGGCACACTACGGGGTACAGTAAATATACGTCGAACGGCGTACGCAATTTAGGATACTGACAAACGGGTGTTAGACCAGACATCCGATGTAATTGTACCGCAAGATTAAGCGCTATTGTGCCAAGTTAGCGATCTCGGGGGTGTCATTTCCCATGTTAATATCGTGGATCTAATTATACGTCGCTTTTTTATAAATTGCTTACTATACAGCTATAAATTATACAAATTGCAACATAAACTATACAATATACTCTAGTGCTCACTATATTTTAAACGTCATTGTTTGCCTTTTGCAACTTTTCTACTTTTTCTGATCTCAAGTGCTTACTTATGCAGATCATAAGGTCATAAGGTCGATTGTAAAGTAGGATTAGATTTTTCCATCTAACATTTCGCAGTAGCAACCCAGAGCTTGGTGTCCGATTAGTGGCAATACTCTCGCCTCCGTTATATATGAGATTTAAACATACGTTTCGCTATAAAATACGAGCGTCATATTATGTAACAAAGGAACTATTATAAACTAGCTACTACCCGCGACGTCGTCGTCCGCCTAAATTTCTAATACATATAATTCAATCATGTCTTTCGAACACGTGGCACCGTCTTATTCTATGTAATAATGTTATTGTTGTTTTTCTCGGAAATAACACTTGTTTTCGGGACGAAAGGTACCTTATGTCCGTTGCTATACCCCTGGTCACGTATATGCAAATTTTCAGGATGATCGGTTCAGTGATTTTGGTTTGGAAAGGTAACAAACAAACTTACTTATAATGTTATTATGGAATATTATTTGATTAGGGATGTAGAAGTACCCATATTTTCCTTGTTCATAACGTAAAATACCAGAATATTTTCTATAACTAAAATTTTTTCTCAAGTTTTGCTCTTCTAATCTCGATGGAACTTACTTTTATGTTCCATATATGCCTTTTTTCCTTGTTTCTTGAACAAAATATCTACAAAGGAAAATGCTACTTCAGTAAATGGACGATGGGCCAGAACCTTTTACTGCTAACCTTTTATTACGATGATTAAAACAAAAAGTGCGCACTTTCTGAATGTAAGTGTATGTTCTGGATATCTATGTAAGTGCTTCATAAAGTTTTTCTGAGTTCCTTACTTAGCCTTTGTAGCTATAAACAAGACTCTTTAACAATGACTGTAATTTTCTAGTAATAAAAAACATGATTGCGAATTTTCTTTAAATTCTCTTGCCTCATTTGTGTACTTAAAAAAAAATATTTCACCACAATCGACTCGCAATTTTTCGGATACACAATCAAAAAATCAGATAAGGAAAAACGAATACGAAATAATAATAATAGCAACAATACTTTGTTGTAGATCTTTGATTTCCGTGATGTTGCCTCTGAAATCGTGAACTCCTTAGGGACGCCTATCCCGTGACTCGAAGCTATCAAGTTCCGAATTAGAGACTTACTTTAATCGAAAACTCGATTTCGACATTTCGACTTTCACCAGTAGGTATTTTGTGTGAGACTGGCTGGATGGTTGGCAGTTTCGGGTTTCTGACGACCCGAAGATGATGATATATCATGTTTTTTCTTTATTAACGGTCGATCATACCATGATATTTATTATTCATGTTGGCTGGATCGTCGCCCAACCGGATAACATTGATTCGGCACATAATTATATCCCTAGGGTAGAAATTTTCATCAAATTCATAGCAAAGTGAAAATAAATATATATGTATTATGTGATATTTTCGTCGCCCTTTCGGCTTTCATAGATTTTACGCAGGTGTGTTGAGAATTATGTAGTGGATCTAGGGTAGTATATTGTGATTCAATGTTCCTGCTCCCCTGCTATTGAATAGTAATTTCTAGACACGCCCTAAGCTCATTAAAAAAATAATAAATAGAAAACATGATTCATAATTAGTATTACGCCTTTTACAGATTTCTATTGTAGTTCACGTTTTTGCTGTTTCATTAATTTTATGGACAACTGGCTGACTCGTAGCTTCTTCGTTGAGCTGTGGACATTTTAAGTTGTGAAGAAATCCGACCCGACTACCACGAAAGTCTTTTCATTTTACGAGTTTAAATTATGACACTATGAAATTCACAAATACCGTGGTATTCTATTGGTAAAAAAAAAAATCAAAATCGTTTCGTACATCCAGGAGATTACACCGTACAAGCTCTCAAATTCACAAACAACAAAAATAAAATCGATTGTCCTCCAATAAAATCGTAATTTATTTGATAGGAAACTGCTCCCGTAATACGTAATGAAACAAATTTAACGGCACATCACTAGACGCGAGTGGATTTATTCGATTTGCAACAAAACGCGCGCGCGCACACAATTTGTTAGAATTTAATAAAATACGCCATTACTAACGCGGGAAAAGGAGGCCGTAGACTGCTGTGATGACGGAGGGATGTTCGGTGCTAAACATTTATGTAATTGTTTATTATGATTCTATTCGCTCTTTGTCAGTAATATCGACATTCTATATTCTATGTTTCGGGTTTGGTTACCGCATTTATTTCTTCAAGTGTAATATTGTGCGTGGAACAGCGCAGATTCTCTTGTTCACCAACTAAACTAATTTTAAGTTAAGTGTATCTTTTTGTTTCTATTTCATTAAGAAAAGGATAGAAGATAATATTTTAGTTTAATCCTGTCAAATTATATACTCCATAGAGAGTTTAGACGCGATTATAAACATGGCGATCAAAAATATATCAATTTACGTCAGGAGAGGACTAATTTGACAGGTCTAAAGTTCTAAACTAAAACTGTATCTTCTGTCCTTTTCTTAATGTAATATAAAGAAAAAGATGAGCTGTAATGAAATTAAATTTAGTATCGTACAGTAATCGACATTTTTATGTCGGTAAAGCTAATTATGTTATGGTGATCAGAAAAGCCTGTCAGAAAGTTTGGTAGCTGTTTGCTAGAGGTAGTGTTTTTTCTAGTTCTTACGGCTATAAAAAGGCCTCTTTCTTACACAATTCTGTCTTTTGCTATTAATGTTAATTATAGCATATACATAGTTGCAAATTCTATCCATTTTACGACTGACACACACCATTATGTACAATCCAATAAAAAGCAGATAAACTACAATCTTCCATTGTTACAATACGTTCCTCCATTCACAACCACAGCGTCAAACCACCCTTAATACGGCATCCCATAAAAATGCCATAAAAATTAAAATTCTCTGACTCAAATTACTTCCCATGCGGCGATCAATCGTAGTTTTTGTTACGGCCTAGTTTGCGACGACCCTAACGTTTGCTGTTATTATGTTACACGAAATATGTGACATTCACGTTTATTTACGATCACCCTGTATTGCGTTAAGCTTGGCCTCTTTGTTAGCCACGATTTATATTATTGGGATACAGGGTTTTAGAAATGGGTAAATATGGGTATACTTTCAAGGTGGTTGTACCCAAAAATAGACCGGTTTAGTGAAAGACTTTGTTACCGATAGTGTGTTATAAAGCGCTAACACACTCTAGGTAACACTCTTTCATTTTGACAGTTCAACGATATTCATTGCGTAGTTTCTGCTGTCGAACAGACAAATTTTGAACGAACGTAATTATTATAACGCAATGCATTAGCGATATCATCGGTGGTAGGCCATTTATCGGCCGCCGGCAGAAGTTACCACCCATCAGACAAAGTATTGCCGCCAAGCGATTCGTCGTGTTCCGGCATGAGGTCTGGTGAAGCTGTACGGAGGACGGGTCTGAGCAATTGTGTTGCAATGTGTGCCGGGTACGATGCGCCAAATGTTGTTGTGTCGGGAGTTTGATCTTGAAGGGTCTCTATATCAATCTCCCTCTGGCGCAGCATCGTTGGTCGTGTTGTTAGGTTTAACATTGCATCACCTCGCTAAACTGCCGTCTTCCTTCCTATTCACTATTTTTTTTTAAGTGGATAGGCTTAATTAACTAGCGCCCTTTACCATCAACGATTGCATCACTGCTTACCATCAGGCAGGATTGCAGTCAAGCACAAGTTTATAATGATAAAAAAAATTTTACTAAGTGGTTCATTTTGAGATTTGTAGTGTGTACGGGTGCTGATTTTTGGCGTAATGATTTGTGAATCTTACTTTTCATTGTCATCTTTACTATACATATGTATAATGTAATCGTAGGTTCTTCAAACAATGATCCGTCATCAAAATTTGATGATGGTTTATTTATTTATTCTTCCGCACATGAATTGTACAGAGGTGGACTTAATGCCTTAGGCATTGTCTACCAGTCTACACAGGTAAGATATATTAGATGGCAGGTGCTTTAGTTGAAAATATATAAAGAAAAAAAAACAAACTTAAATAAGCTATATATACAATTATACATACATACTATTACCAGAATATAAAAATCATACAGTAGGTCGACGCCTTTGATCTCGTGTAAAATGCCGACATCGTCTAGATAGTAACGCATCGGCCGGGGTTGTCACAAATGAACAATATTTATGAAATTATTTATTTATTGCAGATCAACATCGATAGCTGTATTATACTTATTTAATTTGCTATTTTTACTAAGGGAGCAACTGGAGACAGATTTAAGTTATTTAGATGGCATTTTCGTAACCAGCACCCCGATCCACCTCGGAATTAACACCCATATCATATTAATATACATTTAAATTGGCGTCGGCCATCTTGGATTTCAGAAAGGATAGCTTTTCGTAACAAGCACCACAATTATATTTACATAAAATTGACACCCATATTAAATTATAAAAAAAACGACGTCCGCAATTTTGGATGTCAAAAAGGATGGCTTCTTGGTTACAAGCACCCCAATTATACTCAAAATTGACACTCATATCAAATCATAAAACAAACAAATAAAAAACAAACACGTGCTAGCCCTTAATGATAGATACCGAGCTACGAACATTGTTTTGTTCGTAGCTCGGGTGCCGCTTACCCGCGTCTCGTCCCTCACACCCCGCACGATTGCTCTGTCTAGACGTCTTCGTCGGACGACTGTATGATTTTTAGACTGTGCTATTACCAAAAGATATACTTATAATATGTATAAAAAAATTAAAATTTGGGAGAGAGATGTTGAAATAACTACCCTAATTGTTACGAAAATAACTATGCATTTTCCGCTTAAATGCAAACCGACTGGTTGGGTCACTGTTTTGTCAATATATTTCATCAAAATCAGAGCAAAATTAAGTCCGTAAACAACTAACAAAAATAAAAAATAATTTTCTTTTTGCTCTGTGTTCATTTATATTCATTTTAAGGGATTATTTATATTTATTCAGGTCAACAATTTTGTATGGTGTGTGTACGCAGCTGTAAAGATGACCGGATACGTTGTTTTCTATGAACAAAAGCTGAACAGATCTGAATAAGTGGGACTGTCCCTAAAATACTTTCAGCTGTAAAATACTGGGTGTAAAAGTCACTTAACGAAACCGAGAAACAAAATAGAAAGACGAGACATGGCATATTATTGTACCTTCTAGTTATACAGATATAGAAGGTAAAAATTTCAACTACCACTGCCGTTATTTCCTTAACATTCTTTTTTTAAATTAACATGTGAGACTTAAAACAAAAACAAAGAGATCGGGGAGAATACGTTAGTCTGAAAGCCAATTATAGGTCTCCACTTTAAAAACTATACCACTTATAACACACTTTTGGGTTTGTTACTTTACGCACTACACCAAAATAGTAAATCACACAAAAAGTAACGAAATACTAAGAACAGATGATATACATAATATAAAAAAAGCCTTAGAAGAATAGGTTACAACGAAGTGCGAACACCGAATGTCACCTATGAAACCTTTTAATTCTGTCGTTTTGTATAGCTACTTTTTGATCACGGATATTGTAACGTCTTTTATTATTTAGCTGTTTCCCGCGACTCTGTCCGCGTGGACTTCAGATTACAGCGCGCGGTGGTTCCCGTATATAAGCGCCTACTAAAATTATAGGACTCCCGTTAGCTCCCGTTTTCGCAACATTTTTTGTTACTGCTCTTCCCCTATTGGTCATCGCAAGATGTTATAATTATAGCCTATGTCCTTTGTCAGGCTCTAGACTAACTGTGTACCAAATTTCATTACAATCTATTCAGTAGTTTTGGCGTGAAAGTCGTACAGACTGACAGACAGGCAGAGATACTTTCGCGTATATAATATTAAGTATGGATTTTGTATCTAACGTAAATAGACGTAGGTACATATGGATAGATATACTTTTTTCAATCTTTAAGTGAACCGTTATGTTCTTTTTTTGAGAAATTTCCCTTGTCCTTTAAAAAGTCATTTCTCAACAATGACTTTTTTTGCACACTATTACCAATTTTTTATTTGCACAGAATTTATGTTTTGGCTATGTGATGAGTCTTTGTACACCGTTTATATTGTCCTGTAATTGGGCTTCTAACCATTACGCTAGCTATTAAACACAGAACTCTGCTGTAGCCTTAATATTTCTGTGTTATTAAGCTAGATATTAGTATACTTCCATCGTTTACCATCTTCATCCACGTTTGCCCTGGTGATATGTCGCCCTTCGCTTATTAGATTATTGTCATGATATCCATGATTTATCACCGAAGGGCTGGCTCCTTCTGCTCAGATTAAATGCTGAATTGTGACCGTTTTTGTGACCAGTTTCGTGACCACTTTTGGGTTTTAATCAGTTGAGCAACGAGTTTTGGTTGCGACACTTGGGGGGTCAAAATTCAATGGTGATTTATATGTCACTCTAGTTTGGTCAAATTCAAATCATCATTTATTTCAAGTAGAACTGACTTATATAGAATTAATACACACATAATCACATTACACATATAACACTCAAATCAAAAATATCTAGACACTAACTTTTAAGGCAAATTTTAGGGCTTAATTGTATCGTAATAAAGTAAAATTTATTATATTTATTGGTGGCTTTATTATATGCATTATGTATGATTTTGGTTTGACCAGTAGATTCATCTTTCTTTATTTTTGCGTAAATATTCATAAACTGAAGTGAGTATTTTCCTTCTTTATAACGCGCTTTTCTCGTCACGATAAAAAAAATTATCTTGGCCACGTTCATAACAAAACTTGAATGTTATATTATTTTCAAAACTCCATTTCTCTCAATTATCCTTCCTTAGTTTAATTACATAAGACGTAATAATAGCCCAAAACACAATTAATCATAATAAACTCAGCAGGAGGTCTTTACAGTCTCTTGAACACAATTCAGAGTATAGTGAGTTGTGTTAAAGTGGCCAAGCTTTGTGAAACGATCTAGAAAAACCATTCATGCCATGCTCCGAAGGGTTACTGAGAAGTGTTAAATTAGAACATGTGGCATAGTTCCGAGTTCTAAACGCTGGCAATATACTTATATGCAGTGAAAAACTATAAAATAGTCAGGATGGACTAGTCGGAGACTATAGAATAGTCGTGGTGGCCTAGTGGTTAAAACACCAGCCTTTCAAGTATGACTGTGCGGGTTCCATTCCAGGTCAGACAAGTACCAATGGAACTTTTCTAAGTTATATGTACTTTCTAATTATATCTTGGCCACCAATGACTGATTAAAAGGTGAAGGAAAACATTTTGAAGAAACCTGGACTTTCAGTCTGAAATCGCCAACCCGCATTGAGCAAGCTTCGTGATTACGATGCCTGTGCACAGCAGTGGGACGATATAAAGTTTGATGATGAGTGAGGATGGACATCTGGTTCAACTGATCGATCGATTGTCGAATTGATTGTTGTTGCGTGTACCCATTTTGACTTCTATTCCGTAGGTATAAAGACGGTATTATAAGAAAAAAAAGTGGCTACAATGCCAATTATTTACTGCAGCAGCTACTATTTGTAGGTTGAACACACTGTAAAAAAAGTTTGTTTAAATGGCACACAGTCCTGTTGGATGCGGCAGAATGACCCGTAATCCACCAGGTAAGTCCAGTGTGGGTTGGTAGATGTCACATGTCTTCGAATTTTCCGAATATTCCTCACGATGCTTCCGTTTTGAGAGCTCAACTGTCGCTAGTGAGACAATTACGTTTGTGTTATCACTTAATACGCTTGTTTTATAAGTGAGGGTCTATGCATTAATGGTTTTACTGCCATTATTAGGAGTAGACGCGCATCCTTGATGACGTGTGTTCGCCGCATTAACAACTGTATTGTCAGTGTGTTCGCGGGTCAGTGAGATTTTCCCATGTTGCAGAGGTAGATGCTGCTCCACGATTTTTTAAGTTAATTTTGTGTATGTACTAGCTTTCCGCCTGCGGCGTCGCCCGCGTTGAGTTCGGTTATATCGCTCTTTTTAGATTTCCCTCGTGAATATAAATTTTTTCCGAAATAAAAAGTATCCTATTATTTAATCCGGACTTCTAACTTTACGTCTCCGAAATTCCAAAGCAATCGGGTCAGTAGTTACGGCGTGAAAGTGGAACAAACAAACAAATAAACTCACTTTCCCATTTATAATATGAGTAAGGTTATCTGTGTCTGTTCCTACTAATACTAGAAGTTAAGTAAAATTGTTACTAACCTTATGGACCGGGAGTCCATAAGGTTAGTAACAATTTTACTTAACTTCTAGTGTTTATAGGTTACAGACACAAATATAAGACATCTTCAATGTCACAATTGCTTTTTAGATCTTTAGTAAATCCCAGACCCAGTGGCCGAGATACTTAAATTTCTCCACCCTTCGCAGAGGTTCACCACGACACAGTGCGACATGGGGAACACAGGAATATGTCACACATGCTGCTTTAAAAATCATTAATTCACTTTTTAAGACGGTCGGACGATCTGAGCCCAGGAGTCACCTCTCATCTCAGATGCCTCAGAGCATCGACAAATGGGCTCAGCAATACCATATCTTCTGCATTACTAATATTGAAATAAAAGTATTGTATTCTTGTATTGTTCGTAATAACTGTTAGCAATTCGTGCATACATCTACAATTCCGACGCTCAAGCAAACAAATATGGCTTCCGAAAACGGAATCAATAACGGCACCGTTTATTATCATTTAGGCGTCCGTATTGTGGCGATTGTGCTGGAAATAACGTTTAATCCTCTTAGAAGTACGCTTCGACGTGACACTGCCTTCGTGAGCTAGGGATGGGAGCCTTAGTCGATTGCTTTGGTCTTGACAGATTTTGTTGCGGGGTGACTTGTGTTGGCGATTGCAATATCAAAATGTAAATATGCAAGCTATATTTGTAATTTTGTACTGTGCACCTGGCCCGAACTTAGTCGTGAAAAGGTTGGTCAGATAATAAATATGACAATTATGTTGATTGTTATAAAAAATAATATTAGTTAAAAACAGCATGCTCTTATTAGTTTTCTCATTGCTGTAGCTTAGGTTTAGTTAAAAATCCAACATATCCAATAAAAAATCTAATAGCTCGTAAAAGTATTAGCAGTAAGTAAAATAGTATCAAATTATACCCTATTTGCATTATATTCAAGATTTAGTTGGAAAAAGAACTGATTTCACCCTTTTATAACTTCTTGTTCTTTTTAGTCACCGGAAAACTTTCTTGTTCACTTCTTACAAAAACACTGGTGCAAATGGCAGGATAAAAAGACCACTTTCTGAACTGATTACCTACAAAGTCAAAATTTAATACCCAAAGTCGACTAAAATCGGCTCAAAACTAACTCCCCACATCACTAGTGCTCGCTTTTGAGGATCCTACCCCGATATAACGAGCCAGCCTCTGTTTTCCAGCTCACAGAGCAAGAATAGAATTTAGTTACATATTTTCTGTTTTGTAAAACGAGTATGGCCTTAGGGAATGGCTCCGGTGAACATTTCTCGTCTATCAATGTTGCTTATTAGCAATGCTGCTGCTGGCATGTTTAGTTATGTGGCGTTTTTATCGATGTTTTTAGTTTTAGTAGGGGTTAAATATTGGTTGGTTGGTTGACATGTTTACGGTTGGTCTTTATGTACGAAAGTTAATTTGTTTTTGGTCCTTAAGGACGTGGATTTTTGGTATAAGTGTTGCTGTTTGTTCCTTGGAGAGGATGCGTTTCTGGCCTGCTAGTGTGGCAATTCTAGTTACTTATAAGCACCAAATTCGCAAAACACGAATGCATTTGTATGTAACTGTCACGGTCGGATTGTAGTGACTTGATAAAGTTGTTTTATTGTGAAGAACATTTACGCCTTATAAATATTACCGATTGGTGTTTTGTATCAGTTTGACCATTCTGTAACTTATTATCTTATAAAACTAATCACGACACAAGGAATAAGAGTGTAAAAAATAGTGTTATATGAACATATTAATGACATGTGTGTAACTTTTGTAATTTCCAATGTAACTTTACTAAGTTATATGTACTTTCTAAATATATCTTGGACGCCAAAGACGAAAGGTGAAGGAAAACATCTTGAGGAAACCTGGACTTTAAGTCTGAAATCGCCAACCCGCATTAAGCAAGCGTGGTGATTACGCTCAACCCTTCTCTGTATGAGAGGAGACCTGTGCCCAGCAGTGGGACGATAGAAAGGTTGATGATGATGAATGACATGTGTGAAGTTATTCCAATCGTTGATATTTCTATGTATAATCTCGTATATTTCTAAAAAGACAGTTTTCCGATAAACTACGGTTCTCTGAGCTATTTATAGTACCTTGCGGTTAGTTACCAGCATAATACGATAATGTATCCGTCATTATAAATGCTATGGGCGGTAAAGCGCGCGGCTGCGTCTACCGACAACGATCCAGGTGGCGGAGTTAGGGTTGCACGTTTATTTTGGAATATTTTAGGAAATAAACGAACGAAAGGATAACATCAGAAGGTAAATATAATACAAGGTAAGCGTCAGTTGAAAGCTTTTGACTGACACGTCAAATAATTAAGCGACTAATGACTGACATCCCAAAAAAGAGACGGAATTATTGTTGAAGGTCACAGCCCTGCGATCGATGGCTTGGGCCCGCGGTGCGGAGCGGAGCGCAGCGGTGTGAGTGGCCACCGCGTAACAATCGTAACTCACGAACTGGTGTAATTGTGAACGTGAACAAGTAATGGCTGGCCGAACCGCTGCTTAATGGTCCGTACTGCTTTCATTACCGACCGCTTCCCCAATGCCAAAATTTTAATCTGAAAAAGTACTCCGGAAAATTCAGCTCGCCCCTGAACGCGGAATCCGCACTCCTTAAGTGCCTCGGTATTTTCGCTCATAATGGACCTTAAACAGCTTTTAGGGGATCGTTTAGTGCTTCATTCGTCGACGGCGTTAACGATGTAGAAACGATAAGTTTTAGACGTGGAATAAACATGATACGGTGTCATTACCGTGCCGGTAGACGAGTAGTGTTGTACGCTTGCTGCACTTGTAACCCTCAAGCGCTTGTCGATATCGAGCGTTGTTCACAACGACCCCAGCACTCACTCACACGTTTGTAAATAGCTAGCAATGTTTAACTACGCAGCTTTGCGGCGAGATTTTGTAGAACAGATTTTTTTTTATTTTTTCCAGCGATTCGATCCTGTCGTTTGAAGAGTTTTTCGATAATGGTGTTTGCTGTTTTTTTTTAAATATATTTTTATTCGGTAAATTTCAGAAATGTAAACTAACCAACTTTAGAAGCTATATTAGCGTAACGTCTCTTACTTTCCACACAGTAAAAACAAGCTGCCTTTAATACAGCGCAATTATACCGATTAAAACTCACGTTTCGTTATTGGGAGTTAGTTTAAAGTTCCCCTCGGTACGCTTCGAGTGGCGTGTTGTTTGCGAAGCGAATGTCTAAGCGTTCAGACACTTGCGTACTCGGTACTTGAGACCCCCGGCCGCGCAAACAACGCGCGCGTTCTGCCGCCGATGACGGGTTAAGTGAAACAGCACTATTTGAGTTTTATGAGCCTTGTATCAGTTCAGTTTTTGTTTGTGTACGTGTTTTTTTACATTGTTGGGATGAGAGATGGGTTCATCATGCCAGTACCTGTTTGAGGCATTTTTTTTGTTTTGTCTGGTAAATCATCAAATGACCTCTCCCGCTCTGGGCGGGGAGCGGCGGGCGGAGGGCGTGTCAGACTTTTACTGACTAAAACCCACCCGTGTTCCTTCACTTGCCTGTGCGCCAGGACCACGGTTTCTTTTTTAACCAACCCGCAAACCTAGCCCAGGAGGCATCGGTCCTCGTGGACCTCGTCACGAGGTGCTGACATCTCTTTGATGCGCGCGTGAGACACGATGCGCCGCCCGTTTGAGGCTTCCAGTTCCTTTTTGTTGGATACTTTTCTTATAACTGGATTGATCTTTACAAGTGTTCTATCATCATCACCATCAACTTTTTTATGGTCCCACTGCTGGGTACAGGTCTCTTCTCATACGGAGAAGGATTGAGCGTAATCACCACGCTTGCTCAATGCGGGTTGGCGATTTCAGACTTAAAGTCCAGGTTTCCTCAAGATGTTTTCCTTTACCTTTTAATGAGTCATTAGTTTCCAAGATATACTTAGAAAGTACATATAACTTAGAAAAGTAACATTGGTACTTGCCTGACCTGGAATAATCGAATCCGCACACTCATACTTGAGAGACTGGTGTTTTAACCACTAGGCCACCACGACTTATAGATTTCTCCAAATTCGAGGAACAGCCCTCAGTGCTGTGCAACCTGTGGTGTACGTACTCCCAATTCCAAAGCGAATCAGGATGAATAAAGCAGTGAGCTGTATTCCTAGAATTAGCTCGAGGAGCTTTGTTACATTTCCGGAGCTTTGAACAGGAATAGTGGTTCAGAGTTCAAAGGTTCAGTTAATAATATTATTAACTAGCTGGTTACCGCGGTTTCACTCGCATAAGTTTCGATCTCGAGGGAATATCCGGATGAAAACTATCCTGGTTATCATCTATGTGGCAATTTCATCAAATTCGTTTAGCAGATTTTGTGCGACAAAATAGCAAACATACACACATAAAACGGTTTTCTCAAAATAAGCAAAAAATATTTGCATGAAAGCAAATTGCATTAAACCAAGATCATGGTGATTTCATATATATGGAAACTAATATTTTCTTAAGTAAAGGAGAAAAATGTCATAAACTGACATTATAATAAATCTTGAATGAAGAAAATTTCATTTGATTTAAGACATTTTACCTTTCAACAAGAATTATTAGTATTCTTATTGTAAGTCGACGATTCTCTTAGTATGAGCTTAGAATGTCGTATTGTTTCAAGAAAATGTTATTTTCTATATAGAAAATAAGCCACTTAGCTTTAAATAAAATATACTTAATTTAATTAATAAACTTTTGTTTCAACAATAATAAAACTTGTTAATAGAATAATTGCATTGAGTCAAGATGTCCTTATTTTAAATGAAGTAAATAACTTTTTATGTTTATACAAAGATTCTATATTTAAAACAAATATATTTTGAATCAATGACTTATAATGTTGTGAATGCAGCATGGGTTCTCTTGGCTAATTCCACTTCATTGTCAGAAGCACTGGATTTTCATTTTCGATCCCCGTATTTAAAAATTAGGTTGCGGACCTTGTCAACTAATTTCCCTCTTGCAGCCACAGATCTGCCAGTCAGTGACTGGCCTTTTGATACTGGTCTTGTATAATATATACCAATCGATTCCGTTGGAAAGATTGTCAATATTTTAGCAGCAAGAATATTATATTCCTCATATGTTATTTTGCTGAAAAAAGTAAAAATAAATTAAAAAGCTTTGTTATGTCATTTTAAAATAATAAGGAATGATAAAATTACTTACTGATTTACTGTGTAGGTATAAATGTGTTTAATAATGATGTCTATTAACTGGTTCCTTTTAGTGTTATTTAGTATTTTATTACTTTCGTAATATTTTAAAATGCTATTTCCTCCTACTGTTGTCTGTAGTAAGGTATGCAGGTCAAAATCTGGAAAATATCTTGTTATCAATATGTTATTTTCTTCTTGAGCACTGCTTGATGATGTCGGCTTCGTTGAGTCACTTTCAGTTTCACAAAATGACTCTGTGCCCTCTGTGCTCACACTAAAGGACCAACGCAATATGGCGCGCATTCACGACGATTCTCTTTGGCACGGTGACGAACCGGAAGCGGGAAGCGTGGGTATACTTGCTATGCCAAAAAACATATTTTTTAGGAATAAATACTTTACTATTGAGTTAAAATTTTATGTAATTGAAACAAAACACCGTTTTTTTTAAGTATTTTAGTGTTTACTCAAAATAAGATAATGATAAATTTAAATTTAACTAGATGTCATTCGTTCAAGAGACACCGTCTTAGAATTCATTCAAGACAATTTTTTTTAAATCTAATATTTCGAATACTTAAGTTATAGAAACTTCACTTTGAAACAAGAATATCATTTTATTAAAACAATAATACTGAAACTTCTTAGATTAACTCTATTTTTACTTCATGTAAAACATTTTTACTTGATATTAAAAATTATGATAAGAAAATTATTTATTTACTATAAGAGAATCAATATCTAGAAATAAGCAAATATTACTTGAACTGAGACAATTTTACTATAAATTAATTAAAATTTTAAGAAAAGTAATTTTCTTGCTTAAAGAAAACCGTTTTTTCTGTGTAGTCATACAAACATTCACGTTCAATATTAATAGGATAAATAAGCTCTTAGGTACATACTGGAAGGATGTAAACTGTCTGTATTTAATCACGGAAGAGGTCTTGTGATCGAAATTTACATCACAGCGGGTCCAGAATAACAGCACTGTTTTTTTAAATTTCGAAGCATCGTCATTTGATCGGAGCCTTTTGGCTTAGTATAGGACTTTCTGTTTCACTTCTCTTTTTGTTAATTTTAAATATAATATTTTTTTAACGTTTTAATGAAAAAAAATAAAAGCCGCATTTAATTAATTTTAGAGCAAACAGACTTATAGTGTTAATAATAATGTACAGTCGCCAGCACATCAAACTACTACATACTTCAAATTTCTTTAATACAATTTCAATTTTATCGCTAAATCACTGGGGTTCATGGTTGTGAATATTTGACAGTTTCGGTTAGCTTGACTTGCTGTCGTCTGTACTTACAAACTATTGTATGTTCTTACACATACAAAGACAAAAACAAAACAAACAGTGTCCCAACGGCAACCTTGCAGCAGTGGTACCCAAACTCACAGTCAAGCCTGCTAGAATTTTGGTGGTGCTGCCACAGAACAGACAATCTTATTAACTATTCCGTGGGTGCTGCCATGCACCATACAGACCAAGAATACGCATATTTTCGCATCACCGTATAATAAATATGGCGTCTGGCGCAGCAGAGATTTTTTTACAGCCCCTAATCTATACTAATATATAAAGCTGAAGAGTTTGTTTGTTTGAACGCTCTAATCTCAGGAACTACTGTTCTGATCTGAAAAAATCTTTTTGCGTTTGATAGCCCATTAATTCAGGAAGGCTTTACGCTATATAACATCACGCTATGACCAATAGGAGTGGAGCATAACCAACTCTACGCGAACAAAGTCGCTGGTGGCCGCTAGTTAAAAATAAAATTGTCACTGTCACCAAAATTATGTAGGATCCGTAACCATGCGTCAAATGAGGGTCTAATCTCTCCAAATAGTCCGCCCAAAATAAAGTGATCAATAATTCCTTCCAACACAAGTAGACGTAACTTGTCAAAACCTGCTGCTCTGATTGCCTTTCCCTCCAACCACAAGCCATTACCACAACCAAACTTAAATGATATCGATTCCACAAACTTTCTGAGAACTTCCAACTTTGCTAATTACACAAACCTCTCTCTCTCTAATGACATAGTGCTGGAGCGAGACAGCTATATGATATACTGGCTGGTGATATCTGCTTTCCGCGCCATTAAGTGCGATGCATCTGACGTATACTCTCATCATTGTTTCGTATAAATAATATATGTATGTCAGTGTGTGGGGGGCGATATCGGAAATTGCTCAATCAATTCAGATAGGTTCGGTGCGCAGATTGGCTTTTATTCGCTAGCAGTGAGAGCAATTTGGGTGACGAAAATTACGCTCAACTGCGGACGATTCGATTCGATATAAACAATTCACACTTGGTATAGGTGAAACCTTCAAAAAATGTGTTTTTAAGATAATAAAGATGAATGTAAAATGTATAATGCTTTACATCTCATTTTCTTCTACATTAAATCTTATGAACTTATTTTTCTGTTGCTTTTTTCGTGTCATTTCAAACAACATCGAATCCAAAAAGTTTTCACTTCAATTATTTTCCATATTTATACATAAAGCATGTCTATAAAGGTTGTATATTTTATCTGACATCGACGCACAAACGAGTACTATGGATCCAGTACATGATTCTGAATCCCCCAGTGGTGGAATTTTGCGTCGGCTTTTTCCCGATTTAATAAAAATAATATGCAATTTTTTTCACTTTAGACCGTCCATAATTGCTAAACTTTTTAGATTTTAAAGTAAAAATTAGTTAATTCATTAATTACACAAAAACGCGCAATGTGAACAATACTAGAATAACTATCCTATCAGCTGATTTAATAGAGTTCGCATGAGGGGTCAGCGTCATACCTACAAACACGCACGACGGCATGCTTGCAACGTTCAAAAACCGAGCCGACACTTTTTTAAACAGTGTTATTTCTGTAACCGCTCATTTACGATATAAATGACTATCATAATTTTGTTAGTGGCATGCGGTGTACCCTTTTCGCGAAGTTTACGTTACGATGCTGACATCATAACGCAAACTTACACACACGCAAACTTACACTTACAGGGTGTATCTGAATACACCCTGTATGTTCGTCAGGAGTCAGCGGCCAACACGCGACCACCGTAGACGCGAGCTTACGGAAAGGACCAAAGGACCAGCCCGGGTCAACGGCGCGTTCTGTTCCACGCGCGCCTCAAAGACATGTCAACACAGCGACGGTAGATTTAGTATAGGTTCCGTGCTTCAGAAGAAAAAACGGAGCCCTTATAAGATCACAGAGTTGTCCGTTCCGTCCGTCTGTTAAGAACCTTTTTCTCAGAAAACGTAGAGTTATCAAGTTCAAATTAATATAAGGAAAAAAATCTAAAAAACAGAACCAAATCAACTTACGCTTATGCTTCGTTTGTTCCCTATATTTTAACACTACAAGAGAATTTAAACCTATAGAATCAACGGGAAGTCCGTTCACATAGAATCCTGAATTCTGACAAGAAGCAATGTCATGTACCACAAGTGAAGGAAAAATCCGAAAACACAAAATTAACACACATAACATACATTTGAACATTCCTACTAATTTATACGGATCTCTCGGTGCGTGAATCCGACTCGTACTTGACCGGTTTTTTAACCAATGCTGATGAACCGATCTCTAAATTGAAAAGCAAATACAGGTCAAATCTTTTCAAAACTTCGAAAGACCTTTCCTTGGCATTTACATCTAAAAGTTGTCGTTATTTTGCTTTCGGCTTCCATTTATTTCTGAATTCAGGATACTGATAGTTGCGAGAGCTTTAATGAACCGAATCTTTGCTCAAAGAGATTAAATAAAATTATTTATTTTGTGAATAGGATATGGGAATCCCGCTCAAATCGTATCGAATGTAATATGTATTATACAAATTTTATAAATACTGTTTCTAGTATTTTTTTGTAAAAGCGGCATTAGACATAAATCATCTCTAAAATTTCAACTGTCAAGCTATCACGATTCATTGGATAGAGCCTAGTGACAGTGACAGTGATTGACAGATAGTGGAGTCTTAAAAATAGGGTGTTGACAGCTCCAACAGCATCATGAAAACTATAGCTGATAGTAGGGACAGCCGCATTACATTGGCATGTAAGCGTATCCGTCTACATGCCAATGTGGCGTGGATAAGTTAGAGTTGTTTTTCTGGTAGATGTAAGTATGAAGTCGTCGTGTGTATACTACTCAAATGGACCATACCAATGGGTCCGAAATAAAAAAAAATGGTTTAAGTTAGGGTGGGGACACATCTGGGGAAGGTACGGCGCCGAAAGCTCAGCGGCTGAAGTGTCAGTCGCAATATTCAGTTGTTATGACAAACCAAACGGTCAAGCGCGGTTCAGCGCGCTACGCTACGGAAAGTTAGTGGCGTCGTCGTCAGTCTGTCTGTGTCGACACTTTATGGTGCGGTTTTTGTGACGTACCTGAATTAATTTCATTAGAATATTAGCTATTAGAGGGCTTAGAAGACGTTGCCGCTCTTCGCTACCGCCACGCGCGCGGTGCACTACACACGCCGTACGTTCAGCTACGCCTGCCGAACTTTCGATCGCGCAACGCATCGCGTGATGTGTCGCTTGCTGCTTGCTTGTTTTAGCGGAAAAACCGCCCGAAGGAGGGTTAGGCCCTACGCCGAACGCAGCGTAATTTCGGCTGATGTGTCATAGAGTACTTGAAATACACTGCTAGCGTATTTAGCCCAACTTTCGGCGCCGTACGTTCCGCAGATTTGTGGCGACACTTACTCTTTGGGAGCCAAGAAAAAGTTAATGGAGTCGACATCTCATAATGCAAGAAACTTAAGTAGCAGGGTCTTTAAGGCTCAGACATAATCTTACGAGCTCATATGAGAACTATGTGGACGGCAATCTCCGCGCGCTTATGCCCCTAGTCGCAGCAGGATTCCTAGTCGCCGTGGTCGGAGACGTGGCGGGAGACGGTACTGTACTCCCGGCCACTGAATGCGAGCAGTGCGCAGCGCATCGCCTGGCAAGGTTGCGCGCCTCAAAGAGATGTTATTACATCGTGACGAGGTCTACGAGGATGCCTGCCAAGGCCGCTGGGTGTTTGAAAGAGATATCGTAGCCTCTGTCGCACAGGCAAGTGAAGGACCACGGGTGGTTTTTAGTCAGTAAAAGTCTGCCACGCCCTCGCACTCCGTCCTGAACGAGAGAGGTCATTCGATGATTTCCCATCCAAAAAAGTACTATGTAGATTATACGTAAAACGTTATCTCGAGGCTTATCTTTCCCAAATTATCAGTCCATAGATACTGCAGCGTTCAAAGAAGCACACATAAAATTAACATCCCCTTTATTTTAAACAACAGTCCAACCACGGGCAAGCGCTCTCACAACCACCCTCTGCGTAGTTAAACCTTTAAGTGAATACGTAACGGAATTCAATGCGATTTGCATACGAATGAATGTTGCCAAACTTCATAGCTTCATAATGCTTTAGTTCTGCCCATGCCCTTTATGTGCTATCAGATTCGGGTATTTAGTGGTTATGGGGCATTTTGGTGGCTAGGCTTGATGTTGATGGAAATGAAAATGCGTGATAAAAGATTTGGAAGATAAACTGTCGACATTTTTGATAGGTTTTCTGTTAAAAACTGACAAAGTTTTGTAGATGCTGGAAAATATATCTCGATCTTAGTTAGAAGCATTGGGTCTTACGTATAAATAATAAATATACAATAAATATATATGGACAAATCACACAGATTGAGCTAGCCCCAAAGTAAGTTCGAGACTTGTGTTATGGGATACTAACTCAACGATACTATATTTATAATAGATGCATATATAGATCCAAGACCCGGGCCAATCGGGAAAAGATCGTTTTCCATCATGACCTGGCCGGTGATCGAACCCGGGGCTTCAACGTCGAAAGCAGGCGTGTTGATCACTGCGCCACGGAGGATGACGAAACGTCAACGTATTATAGCTCGACTTGAGACGCAGTAGGTCGTATGTATGGGTTGTCGGAGCTATACATACGGCTTCTACGCTCGAGCGATACACGCGACCTAATGCTTCTCGATCGAGTTATATCTATGTGTTATTGTTGTGCATGAATGCCAACTGAGACGGTTGAAATGACAGTAATTGTTAATGACCGTACTATTAACAAAATTTATTCTGTTTTGTTGGTGGTTTTAGAATACAATACTTATATGAGTACCCGTCACCTATCACCGTCACATATCAGGTTCAGTTGAAAACCAGCGTCAGACACTAGTTGTCTGGCATTTTTGCTGAACTGGGCCTTTTTGGCGCAGCCGGGAGGCACACATTCCTGCTCGGTCTTCTACATTAATTTGTTTTATCAAAATTTACTTTATTTTATTATTACTATGTTTTACTTTTTAATGTTTGTCTTTATCTGATGTATTGTGTGTCTTTTAGTTTGTGCTAAATAAATGTATTTTCTTTCTTTCACCATCAACAATCGTTACTGTCAGTCTGCAGGTCATCATCAATCAAATCCATCCAATCAACCAACAAGGCAATCATTGCTTCACTATATTAACATGTAGTGAAGCAATGATTTCAATTTCAATAACACATCTTGTGTCATTAGAGCTGATCTATTGCTTCATCTTTCTTCTCTTGCTGATTTGCTGTAGCTTTGTAATTTTATCAAAGGGACAACTTTGAATTTTCGACAGTTCTTCTGTACGAAAACTGTCAGAACACAATTTATTTTTTGAAAAATACTGCTATACAAGTACGTATAATAAATAAATAATAGTTTATAAAAAACATATCCAATTACAAGGTTCTACATGATATAAATCATATGAAGCACAAAAATAATAATAGACTACATAAAACAGAAACGTTATTATTTACGCTAGAAGACGGAAATAGATAGAATTTTCTACATTATTCAATAAAACTCATCTGTCAATAGAAAACTCAGCATTTACTCCAACATGTGTCAATTTGAATAGGCTATTTGACAGATTTATAATTTTTATCTTGAATTACTTGGTTGCGGTTAAGAAGTTCATCCAAAGTATTTTTTTTAATTTTAAATACGTATTTCGTAAGAAATATGCAAATAAAAATTCAAAATTCAAATAAGCCGCGAAAAGGATATAATCAGCAATATGGCGTTGCGCCTGGTAAATGACGTCACAAGCGGTTTTCGGTTCTCAGTGGTGTTTGTTTTTAATTATTATTTGCTGTTGTTATCTAATAAAATGGTTTACAAGTGGTGTACTGTACTGGGTTGTACAAATAAATCGATAAAAACCCCCGAAAAACAGTTTATAAGTTTGCCGGAAACAAGCGTATGACGTCATCGCGACATTAGCCAATCCGGATCGTTTCACAATGTGTGGCGCGAGAAACAAAAAGCCAAACATATTTTTGTGTTTTGGATATAATAATTGTTATTATTTTTTATTAAAACTCTTGTAAATGATATAAAGAACCCTCATTTTATGCAATTAAAGCAAAAAATCACAAATAATTGAATACTGTCAAATAGCCTATTCTTCATTCTATACTATCTATACTAATATATAAAACTGAAGGGTTTGTTTGTATGTTTGTTTGTTTGTTTGTTTCTTCGCGCTAATCTCGGGAACTACTGGTCCGATTTGAAAAATTGTTTTTGCGTTGGATAGCCCATTAATCCAGGAAGGCTTTAGGTTATATAACATCACGCTGCGACCAATAGGAGCGGAACGTAACTAACTCCACGCGAACGAAGTCGCTGGCGGCAGCTAGTAAATAATAATCCCACCACAAAGTAAAGATCACTATTTGAGAAGGAGGCAATCTTTCTGACAAACGTCCCCCGTTGCCGATACAGTTTTTACGACCGTTTAATCTCCATAGACCCGGTCCGAAACGTTCCAGTTTTATAGCCGCCCGGTGATTGAAGACTTTCGTTTATGGCTGCCTGGATGCGGGAATAGGTCGTGGCCTCTCAAATCGTCATCATGATCAATCAGCGTACGGGTTTGTTTGACGAGACTTCCGGGTTCAACGTGGATTGGATCGCTGATGTTTTTAACAGAGCTTCTGATTGTGGAATTGTGGGTCCTGAATGTAACTTTGAGCGATGGAAAGAAAGATTGTGAGTTTGATTCTCTCTCGTTTTATGGATACGTTATGACAGCCTGAAACACAGGTTTAAATAAACCTAGTTCTTAGTGGTCCCAACATTAGTTTTAGATCGTAACTTTATAGATTTATATTATGTATTAGACTACAATAAGTTAGATTTTACGATTGTTATTATTAAGATTTGTATTACTATACAAACTGACTTTTTGTACATTCATTATTGTTCTATGTTTTTTAATAAATTTCATTTCAAATTTCATTTCAAAATGGATTGACACTATCTTTAGCTTTACATAGTTGACTAAGGTCAAACTTGCAAATGCAAGTTCATTCTTTAAATAAAATTATCGGACTTATTCTTCGGCAGAGAGAAAACCATCGTAACGTCGCGAGACGTGAGTCCTATTATGGGTACAATTCTGTCTATGACATAATTGTATTATGTTATAAGTACTTAAAAACAGAATATTGCTTTCAAAATAACGTAGCTTTCTCCAAGACCATAAGCGTTATACTGCAAATTGCCTCTTATGTACATTTCATAACATATAAGGAAAGAATAATCATAATAATACGTATATCCGCAAATAACCCATACATTTTCGCAAAAGAAAAAGTAGAGCGAATCCACCATCATTGTCCTTAGAGTCTCGCTTGAAGGAAACAAGTTAATAGCACTCTTAGACGATAGACAACTTAATGCTATCATTAAGTCTGACGGTATGTATACGAGGCTATATGAAAATTTTTATTACAGCTTCCACGAATATATTTTCAGCACAAAAAATATCCTGGAGGTATTCTCCCTATCACATTTCTCAGAGATAACGATAACTTTTAGACCGTAATCGTTATCTTAGGAAGCTGTGATGTCATATGCTACCTGTGCTTTGTGGGAAATTTTTAAATTTCTAAGGTAAAACGCACCCAGTGTCTTCGTCGCCTAAGTCAAATCAAAGGGTATTTTTAACTTATATTTTGCCTAGTACATCTAAATTAGTTCCAAACTTATGATCAGTCTATAATGATGCAAAAACAAAACAGTCTCCAAAGCTTAGAGCACAGGCGTAGAGTAGCCAGCCTTTCGGTGTTCTATAGGATGCATTTTGGTGAGTGTGCGAGGGAATTGCATGATTTAATTTTTAATTCCCCCATCTCCGTTCCACCATCGGACGGACCGTCGTACGGCAAGTTTCCACCCTTACGTTGTTAACACCACTACGATCCGGACGAAGCGTTTCGACTCGTCTTTTATACCGCGTACGTCGAGGGTCTGAAACAATTTCCTGCGGTGGTCTTTCCATATGATTACAATTTAAGTGTCCTCAAGGCTAGAGGCTCCTAATAAACTAGTGCGCGTTACCATCAACGATTGCGTCACTGCTTACTATCAGGCGGGATTGCGGTCAAGCGCTAGTTTATAAAAGCCACTGCTAAGATGCGAACCCTCTCTCCTCTAATCACCAGCACGTGGGCCAAATGCAGGCTGATAGATGTCATATGTCTTCGAATTTTTGCTTCTTGACTTGCCGGTTTCTTTATAATATTTTTGCTCACTATTTTGAGAACAGTGGTGTTAAAATAATTTAAACAAAATGCCTGTCTGGGTTTCATTCAACCTACGACCTACTCGCTAACCGACACCGTACATCGCGACCGACAGCCATGGGCTACCACTCCACCTTCGTGAAACCAAACACCTACGCATACGAGTCCGCATAATAAAGTACAATAGCATAGTTTCTTTTTTAATATTTTTCATTATTTCTGTCTTATAGATCGTCTAGACAAGAAGCCCATATTCATAGAAAACAGAAGCCAAGTTTATCGCAAAAATTCCATTAAAAATATGAGAATACGAGCGGGAAGTTAGTTGCTAGTAAGAACTTTAGAGGCATCAATAAAACTTCGAAACGGCTTTTCCGTCAAAATTTATATTTTGTACGTTGGGTTCATTACGAGCTCTAAAGAAAGAATGTCAGGACTATAGAAAATTAGTCTATCTGTTCTTGGCTTAAAATCCAGTGAATCGATTGGGGATTTCTATAGAGCGATTAATTTCTTGTTACTAGATTATCTGATTTGCAACTCTAGCATTTTCTTTCAGCCTTTTAGGCTTTGAGTTGCGAGAGTGGGATTAAAAGTTAAGCTTTTCAATGTTTTTTTTTCTGAATTCAGGGATTTTCGAACTTGCTTTTGGGCTTAAAAAATATTCTGATAATTTAATGGTTCCGTGCTCAAAGGGAAAAAATGGAACTCTGGTAGTAAGAGTAAGACTCCGCTGTCTGTGAGTTTTACTGACGGTCTAGCCAGACCTTTGTATTGTCCTCAAAAGATGTATTTCAGTTGCCGCTAGGATATCAAATACTAAATATAGAATATTTTTTGTATGTGACTAATCTAACTTAAAAACCGGCCAAGTGCGTGTCGGACTCACGCACAAAGGGTTCCGTACCATTGATTTATGAAATTAAAGGATTTAAGTTTTTGTATGAAAGATTACGCGGTAATAAGCGGTTTACGATTTACGAGGTATTAAAAAAAGTTCTTACTAGATCTCGTTCAAAACAATTTTCGTTGCTAGTTTTTATAGTAATGTACATCATATGTTTTTTTAGATCTTTCATTTTCTTATTTTAGAATTTAGGGGGGGACTTTTTTCCACATTGGAAGCGTCTGTCACGCAAACTATTCGGTTTAGAAAAAAAAAAAACTTAGAAACCTCGATGTCATTTTTGAAGAGCTATCCATAGATAACGTGTATGTGCTTGATGAAAAAAAAAATTGAGATTCAGTTCTAAGTATGGGGAGCCCCTAATATTTATTATTATTGTATCAAAATCTTAATGCGATTCATAGAATACATCTACCTACCAAGTTTTAACAGTATAGCTCTTATATGTAGTTTCGGAAAAAAATGGCTGTGACATACGGACGGACAGACGGACAGACAGACATGACGAATCTCTAAGGGTTCCGTTTTTTGCCATTTGGCTACGGCACCCTAAAAAGTCGTGGTGGCCTAGTGGTCACTGATCCACTATTCTGATACTATTGTCATAGCAGACTACCCTGTCATTTCCAAATCAAAGGAGCACCATTCTAAAATACGAAACTCAGGATCAAATGTCTAGTTTGTTCCTAAGTTCCTGATCTGAAAGGCGGGCGAACTCAAGTGCCAAAGGCAGTATAGCATAAATTACCTATACAATATGTAAAGAAAACCCTGTCCGACCCGTAAGGATAATAAAGGTTAGGTAAACACTTGACCAAACATAATATAAAATTTTACATAATCATCATAGTAACAATACTAATGAATTTTGAAATAATCCTTTTTTTCCCGGGAATTAATTACAATTTCCCCGAAATCTGGTAATTTTTAAAAAAGTGACAACACCGATTTTATTATAAGCGAATAACGACGCGACCACGTCACAGGTGCCGCGTGCCCTGCCCCCCGCCGCCCGCAGAAGGGGTTGCTTACAGCACATGTATTAAGTTACCTCTTTTTGCGCAATAATATTTATTTTTTTAGAGGGATTTTTTTTTTAGTTTTGCCTACTTTGTGGGCATTATTAGAATCAGTTATCGATACCTAACAATACCTTCACGGATCGGACAGGGTTTTCTTTACATATTTTATATACTTCGTGGAGTATTTTGCTCGCATTGTACCATTCGGCTAATGCAGATCGAATTTCCATATGTAGTAGGGCTGCCAAAACGTTGGAATTGTTTTTGAAAGAAATATTTTGGTTTGTGATGCTCTTATATTGATCGTTTTGTTTGAGTGCTTAGAGAAATATGCTCCATTATCAGACTCCTGCATAATTTCAGTTGAAAAATTCCCGAAATAGGAATTGAACTTGGGACTTGATGTTCAACTTGCGAAAACTATTGCAACGAGGCAGGATGTATGAACCAATCTAATAATTAATGTTCTTCTAAATGCCTGTGCTTCTTTCTCAAGACACTTAGGCGGTTTTCCATCGCCACCAACCAAGAAAAGAGCCGACGTTTGATTCAACTTTTTTCCACTTTGGAAGCGTCTGTCACGCAAACTATTCGGTTTAGCAAAAAAAAATATTTTAGAAACCTCGATATCATTTTTTAAGACCTATCCATAGATACCCCACACGTACTTACGTGTATGATGAAAAAAAAATTGAGCTTCAGTTCTATGTATGGGAAGCCCCCAATATTTATTATATTTTTTTATTTTTGCATCAAAATCATGCGGTTCACAGAATACATCTACCTACTAAGTTTCAACAGTATAGCTCTTATAGTTTCGGAAAAAAATGGCTGTGACATACGGACGGACAGCCGGATAGAGAGACATGACGAATCTATAAGGGTTCCGTTTTTTGCTATTTGGCAATGGAACCCTAAAAAAAAAGACCATCGCAACGGACGTATGGCATACGGTATACGGTACCAGATTAAAAGATAAAAAGATGCATTACATAACATCGTAGATACAGCCGTTGAAATACGGAAGGAAAAAAAGTAGGGAAGTTCATTTACACACATACATTTCAAGTAATCGTATTTATTATACAGTATGTTAAATAACAGAGGGCGTTCCCTTAAACTCGTTAATATATATCATTAAAGATTAAAATAAAAATATCAGAATAGAAAAATAAGCATAAAAAATCCGAATAAAAAAAAATTCTAATTGGAAATAAATTAATAGAAATAAATAAATAGTAAATGGTAATAGTAAGTGGAAATAAATAGTAGTCGTCATGTATAAATAAATTGCGACGTAGCCGTCTTTCATGTTCGCGTGTACAGTGTGTTTGTTTTACATGTCAATTTAAAATTTTTATTGAATATTTTCTTATTGGAAAAAATTTTAAAACATTTTGTTTTCGAATGGAAATATTTTTTTTAGCATGTATGTATGCTATACTATTTCGGGTTAGCGGGAACGCCCTCTGTTAGTTAACATACTGTATATTTATTAATACATAGTAGGGCAACCTGTAGTACTCGTCACATAACTCTAAACAAAGTGCGGGGTAACGACATCCAGCAGTTTTGGTAAGTTTTTATTGAATCTTTGATTTTGTAGGTTAAGTCGGTACCTTGTGAATTTTCTTAGTCGGGTATATTTTCGACTTCCGTGTTAAAACTAGGAAAGCACGGGCTTCCTACACATTGTTGGTAGCAGAGAGCATTATTATTATACAATATCACATACATAAGCTGATATTCACATAATTGTTGATTTATTAAATGTTGAATGAAAAGCAGTAAGCGTCGGACTACAATTTGAGTGTCTTCAAGGCTAGAGTGAATAGGCTCTTAATAAACTAGTGCGCTTTACCATCAACGATTGCGTCACTGCTTACCATCAGGCAGGATTGCGGTCAAGCGCTGGTTTAAAATACGTAAAAAAAAAAAATTAAAAAAAAATAATGTATTACTATGATTATGTCAAAGATACATTATTAATATTTATTACTTGATAATAAATGTAACAAAATCTATTTTATATTCAGCAGGTTCGATTCCCGCACGGATCAAATATTTGTGTGAACAAATATTTGGTTGTTTGTGTATGTGAGTTTATATATTATGTTTGCAATTGCACCCACGACACTAATAGTAATTTCTAGTATGGGGCAACGTTTTTTAAATAATAAATAAAATCATGATAAATACCAGTTTAGGCCTTTCAAATTATACAATCTGCCCCTAAGTTTCTTTGTATGAAATAAATATCAAAATATAAAAAAATATTCTTTGAATAAAGTTACAGGATTATAAAAAAAAAAAAAACTCTACAGTGAAAATAAGTATAGCTAAGGTTTCGTTTGACTCACTTCAGAATACATAAAGGCAACATCAAGCAACTTTCCCAGTGTGAAAAAAAAAACTCCGTAATATTTGAAAGCATCACCCCTAACCTTAACAAATAATGCCGTAAGAAAGTTGCGCCATTGTCGAAGTCGAGCTGAAGACGCGTGGGCCGCAACTTTTCGCCCCCAGTTCACCCAATAGTCATCCCAGTAAGTGCTGTAATGAAACATTCGGTTCTCATGCTCATCTGAAGGCACATAAATATGCGAGAACAAGGCGTGCTGTGGCGAAGAGAGCATTTACGACCGCGCCTTACCATCAGATCGTAGGTTCTAACAAGCAATATGCTTTATGTTTTTTTTTTTTTAAATAAATTATAAACTAGCGCTTGACCGCAATCCCGCCTGATGGTAAGCAGTGACGCAATCGATGATGGTAAAGCGCACTAATTTATTAGGAGCCTATTCACTCTAGCCTTGAAGACACTCAAATTGTAGTCCGACGGAAACACCGCCGCTGGCAAAACGTTCCAGTCCCCCGAAGTATGAAAGAGGAGGCGAAACGCTTCGTCCGAATCGTAGTGTTGTTAACGACGTAAGGGTGGAAACTCGCCGTACGACGGGTCGTCCGATGGTGGAACGGAGATAGGGGAACCAAATCATGTAATTCCCTCGAACACTCACTAAAGTGAATCCTATAGAACACCGATAGTCTGGTTACTCTACACCTGTGGTCTAGGTGTGTAAATTATTTCATTACTACTCTTAAAACGTTGAAAGAAAAATCGTGACGGGACTGAGCAGTTGTGTTGCGATGTGTGCCGGTACTGTTACGATGTGCCAAAAGTTGTTGTGTCGGGAGTTTGGTCGTGGAGTGTCTTTAGATCAATCTCCCTCTGGCGCATCATCGTTTCCCGTGTTGGATTTAACATTGCATCACCTCGCTCAACTGCCGTCTTCCTTCTTATTCACTCAGTCTTTTTAAATGAATAGGCTCTTAATAAACTAGCGCGCTTTACCATTAACGATTGCAACACTGCTTACCATCAGGCGGGATTGCAGTCAAGCACTATTTTATAATTATATACTCGTATATCAAAATATGACATACACCTCTGTTCAAACCTTCGTGAATAAGAGGCGTGAAGTATTGTTTCTTAAAATGATGATATAGGTAGGTCCTGAATCTCACAAATGAAATTTGTAAATATAAAACGCTAAAGTTACTTGTCAGTATCCCCAAACATAACAGTATGACTTTCCAAACTAAATTAATAAACCCACAATTAAACAGGACACATGTCATGGTGTTTATTACCATATTTATATCAATTTCCCCTGTCAGGCGGGTTTAGGTGTCGCCGTGACAAGCTAAATACAAACGTTTATGTTGGCGTTGAACGCTAAATTATATCTGACGTTTCTAATATGTGAGAAGATATTGAGATATCAAAGAGGGTTGTTCGGAAGTTGGTGAGTTTTAGTCAGTAAAAGTCTGGAATTCCTTTCTGGAAAGTTAGAGAGGTCATTTGATGATTTCCAATGGTCAAAAAAAAAAAAATATTCAAACATGGAGACAGCATGAATGCAAATAATATTAACTGAATAGATTAAACTTCTTAATTATGAAGACACTGAGGTTTCATTATTATACATTATTTACACATCACAGCTATTCAAATCAAATCAAATCAAATCGTTTATTGCAATGCATAATGTACAGTTACAGGTGGTAAATATAATAATATAGTATTGGAAACAATTATGGACCCTGTTGGGCACAGCAAGTTTTAAATACCTAAGTAGAGAGAGGAAGAGCGCTTCATGTTTCCATTTATTTATTTAGTTTTATGTAATTCTTATTCATTGATTTTCAATAATTGTATTAGAGTGAGTATTTATTCAATTGCTATCTCTTTATATTATATATATTATATTAATTGTTGAGTATTCATAATCTCTATGCCTTTCACTCTTCACTCTCACACTCACACAAAACACAGATACATCCTTATTTTTTTTCTTGGGATGGGAAATCATCAAATGACTTCTCCATCGACTCTGGCCTGGTCCTTACCGTCCGGCGATCTGCACACTGCTCACCGCCCGCAGACCTGCGCCTACGGTGGCCGGAAGCTCGATGTTGTCTCCTGACCAGGGCGCCTCCTGCGGCGGCTAGTGGCGTGCTGGCGCCCGCTCCCTCACGCGCAACACAGATACCAAGAAGTTATGAGATTACTATTCTGCTTGGTTGTCCCAACAAAAATATGTCAAAACCCTGCACAGGCGGGCAGGCGCGGTGCGTTGACCTCTGGCGTCAGCTGTGGCGCGCGGTAACCACTGTCCAACAATTTATGAATGTATTTGGGAAAAAATATAACATGGTGTAAAAATGATTGGAATCGATTTAGTTGCTTATTATGAACAAACTATATTCAGGTTTCGCAAAAACAAAAAATAACATTGTATACCTAAGTATAACAACGGTGTCTCTTAAACAAGAAATAATTCCTTTGATAAAATGAAAACTTATTCATTCTAATAAATATCTTTTTTTAAATTTTTTGGGTATTAACGGGACCCTATTAATACAATCCCGCTGTCTGTCTCAACAACCGTGATAACCGGACAGTTGAATTTTTTACAAATCGCATATTTCTGTGGGCCCTAAAACGATAAATCCTAAAAATAAAATAAAAAAGTATTTAAGTAGGCTCACATATAAAGTGTCTTTTTTGTCGATATTAATAACTGCATTTTTGTTGCTTCCATAAAAACAATTACTAAAACCAGAGTAAAATAAATATTTTGTTGGCTCCCATACAACACCGATAATTTTTACTAATACCAGATAATATTTACTTTTTTTTTTAATAATAAATGGTACGGAACCCTTCTTGCGTGAGTCCAACTCGCACTTGGCTGGTGGTTTTATTTTTTTACATTTTTCGTATTGTTCTGTAAGTCCCAATAAAGGGCCAAGACGTTTTTGGATATGAGGCTGATCAATATCCGAATGTTTGGTATTGTTGTCTTAAGCAAAGAGTAACTTTACTCACAGGTACAGTGGATAAATCCAGCTAATTTTTTCAAAGGGCCATTTCAGATACCATTCTAGATGATCTTCACAAGATCACACCAAGATATGAACTTGGTTTTATCATCATCAACCTTTTTATCGTCCCACTCCTAGGCACAGGTCTCCTCTCATACAGAGAAGGATTGAGCATGATCACCTCGCTTGCTCAATGCGGGTTGGCGATTTCAGACTTAAAGTACAGGTTACCTCAAGATGTTTTCCTTTACCTTTTAATCAGTCATTAGTGTCCAAGATATACTTAGAAAGTACATATAACTTAGAAAAGTTACACGAGGTTGGTGTTTTAACCACTGGGCCTCTACGACTTATGCCACTTGGTTTGCTTGAATACCATTCACTCACTATTAGGCCGACGTACCATGAATAGTGGTACCAATCAAACGGTCATAAAAAGCTCGCTTCCGCTCCTATTCATTCATTCGGTCACGACTGCTTTTTAAGTTGTAAAGTTTGTAGGATTGTTCCATCACGCTATATCCTGTGATAAGTGTCAACATTGTTTATTAAATGGTGTTGGTTGACTTGGGATTATTTTATTTGGTGGTTTGGATTCCTGCCTCTAGAATTTTTACATAGCCCCCTCAAAAGATTGTTATTTGAGATATTTTTTATGGTTCCGTACCGCTACAGGAAAAAGCGTGAGGCGCTTAATATACAAAAATTATGGCACAAAGCGCCTCATACTTTTTTTTCATTTATACTAGTATTGTTTATATACTATTGTCATAAATTAAAATTTATTTTTCACTTTTTAGTTTGATATTCTTTAAAAGCATGTTTTTTTTGTTTTTTAAACTATATTTATTTTCAACTTTTTAGTTCGATATTTTTTTTTAATATACGGATAACACGAACGCTTAAGTGGTGCTTATTTGTTTTTACTAAAGTTTTCTTGATCTCCAATAGACAGAATAACAAGTGCTAAAATTCGTAATGATGCGTTACCCAAGTAACTAAATCTAAATCTAAACTAAATACTTTGCTCGCACAAATTAATACCGCTTGGCCAACGAACGTATTGAAAACGGTGGGACATTTTACAGTAATGACATGATGACTCGTAGTCCAAAGAGTTAGAGACGGACAAACAAGCAAGCAAATATACAAGTGAAGCTAATAAAAAGTCGTACGGCTGGTTTCCACCCTTACGTTGTTAACACCATTACGATCCGGACGAAGCGTTTCGCCTCCTCCTTTATACCGCGTACATTGAGGGACTGGAATAGTTTGCCAGCGGCGGTGTTTCCGTCCTCCTCTTAATAAAATAGTGCGCTTTACCATCAACGATTGCGTCACTGCTTACCATCAGGCAGGATTGCGGTCAAGCGCTAGTTGATAATAAAAAAAAAAAAAAAAAAAAAAAAAAGCATGTAAAAATGGAACCCATGGAACCCGTGTAACGGTCACTTTATTGTCTGTCTGTACGTCCGTCTGTCTGTAAATACCCTTTTACTCAGGAACGTGTAGAGGTATCAAGCTAGAATTTATATCAAATACTCAAGTCTTCTGTCCCTTTAGACCTGTGAAAAAATTAAACTTCCAAGCGAGCGCAATCGACAGATACAGTCGTGTATGCCACAAATTTTCGACATTTTTACCGGGTCTCGTGGAAGTAAAACACGGGTCGATCGATCATGATTCAACTCAAAACGGTCTCCAAAGTCTGGAGCACAGGCGTTGAGTAGCCAGCCTTTCGGTGTTCTATAGGATGCATTTTGGAGAGTGTGTGAGAGAATTGCATGATTTAAAACCCCAATCTCCGTTCCACAATCGAACGACCAGTCGTACGGCGAGTTTTTACCCTTACGTTGTTAACACTACTAGGATCCGGACGAAGCTTTTCGCCTCCTCTTTATACCGCGTACATCGAGGGACTGTAACAATTTGCCAGCGGTGATGTTTCCGTCGGACTACAATTTAAGTGTCTTCAAGGCTAGAGTGAATAGGCTCTTAATAAACTAGCGCGCTTTACCATCAAAGATTGCATCACTGCTTGCCATCAGGCGGGATTACGGTCAAGCACTACTTAGTTTATAGTTAAAAAAAAGAAAGATTTAAAGTATTCTCAAAAAAAAAAAAACCGAACTAAAATCACCCGGTGGCTGGTTTATGCAAACTGAATAAGAACTTTACGAGAAACGTACCTTGGCATTCTAATTACCTGCAAACGGGATGGAAACGAAGTATTTTTACATTTTATGATGCTGAATTTAATTCAAAGCTAGACTTGAAACGGACAAGGACGAATTCAGGCTTATTTTTTTTTTTACAATAAAAACGTACATTAAAGTCACTTTGGTAGTGTAACTAAGTGAAGTAATGAGTGTTTTGGGGCTAAGAAAGAATATTTTTTTTTATTTTGATTTTTATAAGTTATAAACTAGCGCTTGACCGCAATCCCGCCTGATGGTAAGTAGTGATGCGACCGTTGATAGTAAAGCCCGCTAGTTTATAAAGAGCCTATTCACTTAAAAAACAGAGTGAATAGGAAGGAAGACGGCAATTTGCTGATCCTGCCTGATGGTAAGCATCAGGATCAGCAGGATCGCGGTCAGGCACTTCAATTCATCGTCATTTCAAGACTTGTGACATCTTCTATTGGGGCAATGCGGCCCCGGATAATGGGCTGTAATCCAATTGATGCAGCGATGTTATACAGTCTAAAGCCTTCCTGGCTATTCAACTCCAAAAGACTTTTTCAAATCGGACCAGTAGTTCCTGAGATTAACGTGTTCAAACAGACAAACAAACTCTTCAGCTTTATATATTAGTACAGATTACGCTAAGAGAGATGTAGGAAAAATTATAATGAATTATAAGTTACGTCCTCTAAATTCATATTTTGCCCAGTCATACAAATCCAGCTGTATAATGATTTAATCAACATTTGCCTTCACATCGACCAAAACACGTAAAACTAACAACATTTTAATACAAAAACCACTAATCCTACAGATAGGCCCATCCGACTACAATTTGCACACGTAGATAATTCAATTGTGACAGTTTCAGGCCATATATCATGAGGTCTCAGCTTAATGGATTTCTGTAAAGGCCACGGGGCGGCCGCCGGTGTACACACAGCTTAGAATGTAAAGTCATGCTTATTATCATTTAGGGTTGAGGTGCCATTTTGGGGTTATCATGTCTAACTCATTGTCGATAATATGTGAACGGGAAGTGTTGATCTTTATTGAAACTGCGACACCTTCCGTTTTCTTGTTCTTGAACTAACAGCCTTTAAGGTGGCGGGGATATACTGAGTGCGCGGGTTCGATTCTAGGTCAGGCGAGTACCAATATTACTTTTCTAAAGTTATATGTACTTTCCAAGTATATCTTGGACACCAATGACTGAAGGTGAAGGGAAACATCTGGAGGAAACCTGGACTTTAAGTTCCGTATTACAGAACGTCACTCAAAACTCAAGCTCTACTTAAGTCTCGTTTCAAGCCATTTGATTGGTTGAAACTAGTTTTAAGTAACGCTTGAACAGAGATCAATGCCTGAGTTTCCTTCTGGAATACGTACCTAAGTCCGAAATCGCCAACCCGCATTGAGCAAGCGTGGTATTCACCACGCTTATTCACGCTCAATCCTTCTCTGTATGAGAGGAGAACTGTGCTCAGCAGTGGGACGATAAAAAAGAAGGTTGATGATGATGACATGTTACATTCTCACGCTTAAACATAGGAATAAATAGTATTTTACGTCCCCTATATGGAATACTTAATATACGGTAGGACGTTCAGGGCGAATCGACGAGGAAATACTTGTAAAAAATATTATAATAAATACGACAAGTTTACTGAGAGATATTTTTCTTTAACCGATTTTATAATAATATCAATCGTCTTTGAAAGTTTTCTTCTTCTAGACTCCTTCAAAGTCAGAACAGAAGTTACATCCTAAAGAATGAATCTGTGAAGGCATGGTGAGGTATTGTGTGTCTTGAATCTGAAGTGTGTGCTGAATAAATATATTTTCTTTCTTTAGTTATTTACATATTTCTAAATTAATAATGATTAGGTAGAATGGCAACTAAAATATATTTATACCACCACAACCATTTTTATAGACGTCAGCAACGAAGTTATTAAAACCAATTAACACTTCCAAAGAGGTCCTATTATCGTTTCCTCAGTTTAATTATCACCCTGGAACCACTTTTATCAGAACATTTGAAATTATCGTGGAAATAATAAAAGAAAATGAAAAATGTTTGTTCGTATCATTAAATGAACTCGATCGGTCTTTCTGTTATTAGTACTTGTATCAAGGGTGGTTTTTAGGGTTCCGTATACAAAATTTAGAAACGGACCACCATTACACGTTCACGTTTTAGTTTAGTTTAAAATTAAATCCAACAGCAAACAACGATGCTGCGCCAAAGGGATATTGATCTGAAGACCCTCCATAACCAGCTCCCGACACAACAACATTTGGCACATCGAACCCGGCAACATAACTGCTCAGACCCATCCTGCGTACGGCTTCACCAGACATCATACCGGAACACGACATATCGCTAGCCGGCAAGGCTTTGTCTGGTGGTAACTTCTGCCGGCAGCCGATGTTATGGCCTACCACCGAGAAAATTTAGGTATATTGCCATAAATGCATTTACCGTTACTTTGTATTATTCTGTGTGTCATATTGAACTATTGCCAGACATGGAATGATGTTTTAGCTCCGTTTAGCGCTAAATTCAATTCGTTATTAATGGTGAAAGAGGGCCTTGGTATTGAAATTTCAAGTAGTGACCGCCTCTTGCATCAAACCCCGATACAGTGACCGCAAATTTCTCCGAACTCGAAACAGACTCACAACTCAACTCCACAGCCTCGACTACCAATAAGTTCTGAGGATTCCAACTCGCTATTCCAATTTCTAAGGAAATTGAGTGGGGTGTACCAAATGAAGTTATCTACTTATAGAACATTCCGAAGTAGGTTTAAAACGAAGTTGACTTGAGGAATGGAAATTGTATTTGTACGCGGAAGAAAACTGAGGGAATTTTGATCTGTCGTGGTTATGCTAATTACACCTTAACAGTGTTTGAGTTTACGAGAAGTATTGTTGGAGTAATCACACATGTGGACCTCAGTGAACCATGTCGCTTCAAGTTGATCTTGTTTTATTTTGTAACAAGTGAGTTTACCAGCAAAAGTTTCAATTCTGACAGAAAATCGTGGTGACTTAGTAGTTAAAACATCAGCCTCTCAAGTATGAGTGTGCGGGTCCAATTCCGGGCCAGGAAAGTACCAATGTAACTTTTCTAAGTTACATGTACTTTCTAACTATGTCTTGGACTGATTATAAGGTGAAAGAAAAATTTATGAGAAAACCTGTACTTTAAGTTTAAAATCGCAAACCCGCATTAAGCAAACGTGGTGATTACGCTCAATAATTCTCTGTATGAGAAGAGACCTGTGCCCAGCAGTGGGACGATAAAAAATAAGTTAATGATAATGATGAAGTTTCGATTTCATGAGAATGTCTAGATAAAAGCTATTGTTTATATTAATTCAGTTTGTAAGCCATCTGTGCGCCAAATCTCATCCAAATCCGTTTAGCTGTTTTTGCTTGAAAGTGTAACAAACGTACGTCCTCACGAACTTTCACGTTTATGATATTAGTAGTAGGATTTTGTTATCTGAGTGAAACCTCATAATAATACATTATGCCAATTCGCGTACCAAAAACTTTCAAATCCAATTTACAACCTCATCATCATTCATCATTTTAGCCGAAAGACGTCCACTGCTGGACATACGCCTCCCGCATCCACCGGTTTCCTTCGACCTTCACCAGGTCGTCGGTCCACCTTGTCGGAGGCCTACCCACGCTGCGTCTTCCGGTGCGTGGTCGCCACTCGAGAACCCGTCGGCCCCATCGGGCATCGATCCTACGGGCAATGTGCCCAGCCCACTGCCACTTTAGTGTTGCAATTTTTTGGGCTATTTCGGTTTCTCTCGTTCTTCTGCGGATCTCCTTATTCAATAGCGCCGTGAAACCCCAAGCATAGCCCTCTCCATTGCCCTTTGAGTGACTTTGAGCCTTCTTATAAGGCCCATTGTTAGCGACCACGTCTCAGTTCCATAAGTCATCACAGGCAACACACACTGGTCGAAGACTTTTGTCTTGACACTGCGGTATTTCGGACGAGCAGATTCTACGTAGCTTCTCGAAAGCAGCCCAGCCCAGCCGAGTTGGATTCAACGATTGACCTGTTTCTCGAAGTTGGACCTTCCTAACTGGAGAGTTTGTCCCAGGTACACAACCTCACTAGGTTTACAACCTCATTCTAGCTAAAATCAGTGACAAAACATGTCATTTTTGTATTATTTTACACATCGTCTCTTGGGCTTAAAAAGCAATCCAAGACCTTAGACGAAGTTCACAGACGTACCAATCAATGTTACACATAGACAATAATATACCATGTTGGAGAGAAACTGCAATATCGTGTGTACTAAGCTTAAAAAGCAATCCTCGAGACTGCAGCGATGTGCACCTCACCACTCGACTTATAAGTCCGTGTAGTGTAGTAAGTATTGGATAACTTAATTCACTAGTTCCTTGCGCCACGCGGGTTCTTCTCCAAGTTATAATAAGTTCTTCTCGAGTTCTTCTCGACGGTACGCTCATAGGTGCAGCCGGTGCATAGGTTCACAACTGCAGCCTCGTTGGAAAACACTCATAATAGTACGAACTTTCTTTTATAATAATGTTCTGTGAATGATTGTAAAATTGTATTAACAAGTAAGAACCGACATAATATGTTGAGGACTTGAGGTCTTTTTTCTTTCTTTTTTGGCTTCGCACGGTTTGTGCATTTAGCTAATGTCACGTAATGAATTATTCATGTCGAAAAAGACGGCCGCGTGAACCGTCTTAGGAGGGAGGTTTGAGTCAAAGTCATGATGTAGCATGAGTTTTCATTACGAAGACTCGGTCATCGATATTGACCGCGTTTGACTCATCGATTGGCCCGCTTCAAGGTTGGAAGAACTCTCAACCAATGAGAGCGCCAAACGCGGTCGATGCGTATACTCGAGTCTCGTATTGAAAACTCATGGTAGCCATGGCGAATACCTTTATTTTACAGGAAGCGTCTGCCTATTTGACCTCCACAATCCATTTAGTGCGTAACATGATACCCCTTGGTAAGACTGACAGGTCAGATTTCGGGTTTATCACCCATATTACCCGCAATGTCTGTCAAAGAGCTACGAATCACAGCCGGCATCCACAACTTAACGTGTTTTCCAAAGTACGGATGAGTCTTGTATGTAAAGATAACCACCCACACACACATTAAAGAAAAAATACATAAAAAATACACATAAAACGTAGTCGAAAGCCTCAAGAAGAAGATGATTTTCTTTAAATACGAAGAGTAGCCAACCTGTCGGTGTTCTATAGGATGCATTTTGGAGAGTGTACGAAGGAATTGCAAGACTTAACTTCCCCATCTCCGTTCCATCATCGGACGACCCGTCGTACGGCTAGTATACACCTGTACGTTATTGACACCACTACGATCCCGACGAAGCATTTCGCCTCGTCTTTTATATCGCGTACCTACATCGATGGACTGGAAAAATTTGCCAGCGGCGTCGGTTTCCGTCTGACTACAATTTAAGTGTCTTCAAGGCTAGAGTGAATAGGCTCTTAATATACTAGCGCGCTTTACCATCAATGATTGCATCACTGCTGATCATCGGGCGGGATTGCGGTCAAGCAGTATACCTAGTTTATACTTATAAAAAAAGCAAAATCGTATAAATAAGAACCAACGTCAAAATAATTTAAAATATACAACGTGTAACAAAAAGGGTATATACATACCAAGGGCATGGCATCTTTAGATGATATCAAACAATATCGGAAGGGTTTCAACTCAAAATAAAATACTCAAAAAATTGGTACCAAATTTTCGGATTCGTATGTTTCTTAAAATAAAATCATAACAAATGTGGCACACTACATATGTTAATAACTACTCGTTACCCGTCACGTTACTTGCCAAAATCCGATAAATGTCTTCAATATCTCTGTGCGACTAGTATGATAGTAGCCTATCACGGGCGGTGTTTTTCCTCATAACTTCCTAACATAAAGAGATAGAATTAAAAAACCTTTCCAATATCGTTTAATATCATGTAAAGATGCCATGCCTTTGTTATGTATATACCCTTTATGTTATACGTTGTATAGTTTCAGAATGCAAAATATAGTTTCGATGATTCTTTAGCATTTTTTTTTATTGGGACAAAACCCGCCACACTGTTCCCAACCCACTGCAACTCCTGAAAGCCATAATCAACAGTGGAGACCGCCAGAAAAACGCCGAGCAATGAAGCTCGACGAGTCCCGGAGAAACGATTCAACTGTCTTGGGTCCCGCAACGAAATTAATCAGAGAAGAATAGCGGAGGACTAAGAAAAAATATATTTTTTCCACTTCCCTCCATAACAAGCAGGAGACAGAACAGAACTAGGCCAATCGGCACAAAGGGGTATTATTGCAACTGGGAGAAGCCCAGATTGCCAAGCACCACGGAATAAAATTTGATTAAGTTAATGGGTCCTAATTAGGTATGTGCTGTTACAATTGATTCCAATAATAGGTATGGCAAAAGCGCCTGAACGCACGGAAATTAGTTCTAGTTTCTACAAGGTCCGTATAATAACCAACTCCAGATCTAACTTGTACACTATCCAACATAATATTGCGTTCATTCTGCCAAAGAATACACTCCCACAAGATGTGATGGTTCTTTAGCATATGAAACCAGCATCATCAGAAACTAATAATTTAATCGTGTTTTGTATACTGTATTTTATCTCATCATCACCATCTCAGCGTTAATCCCAGTCGCATCCGAAGGCTTTTCAACTTTGGATTCTGGGATCCGCTTTACTAGTCTAATTGCTAATTTTGGCTAAACTTCGATATTTTCCGTGAAGCGACTGCCGTCTGATGTCCACAACCCGAAGGCGTTACAGCATTGCATTTAGACCAATTATTTGACTTTTGAGGGCTGCAACACCCCGTAACGACAGTATTTTATGTATCCTGTCATAATTAAGGCATAGTCCTCATCCTTTGTCAACTAAACAAACAATAACCTCTGACACAGCCCTGTTTCTAGTTTAACAAAACCTTGTTCGTATTTGACTACTCCATAGTCTATAGCAGGGTTATATCCAAAGCGGTGAAGTAAGTAAAAGGGCTTCCTTTGCTGACGACATCGATAGCTTTTGGCCATCGTTGCGGTTATGGGAATCCCTTCTAATCGATTAACTTCTTTGTAGTTTCTGAGGCTTTATGTTGAAAGTTAAAGAGATATTGGAATTATTCGAAAAAGTCGTGGTTAAAGATAGGTTTGGTATTGTCAGTAGGTGCAGAAAAAATGCTCGTAATGCTACGTAACTAGACCCCTTATTCATAAACGCGATTGTTTAACCATACACTAATAATCACTAGTTAACTTAAAGCAACGTTTATGAATAGGGAGTATATACAATATGTAAAGAAAACCCTGTCCGATCCGTGAAGGTATTGTTAGGTATCGATAACTGATTCTACTAATGCTCACAAAGACAGGCTAAACTTAAAAAAAAATTCCCCTAAAAAAATAAATATTATTTCGCAAAAAAGGTAACTTAATACATGTGCGATAAGCAACCCCTTCCGCGGGCACGCGGCACCGGTGACGTGGTCGCGTCGCTATTCGCTTATAATATACCGGTGTTGTCACTTTTTTAAAAATTACCAAATTTCGGGGATTTGGAATTAATTCCCGGGAAAAAAGGATTATTTCAAAATTCATTAGTATTGTTACTATGATGATTATGTAAAATTTTATATTATATTTGGTCAAGTGTTTACCTAACCTTTATTATCCTTATGGGTCGGACAGGGTTTTCTTTACATATTGTATATGTTTTATTGCATTTTCGTTAGCAAGCTGAAGGGGCATTTGGATAAATAATAATAATAGCTGCACAAGCCGATCGGTTAGGTTATTGTGGTCATTGCTACAAGGCCACCACGCTCATATTGCAGCATAATTCCCTCAAATCCATACTAATATTATAAATGTAAAGGTATCTCTGTCTGTCTGTCTGGTTTTTACGCCAAAACTACTGAACCGATTGTAATGAAATTTGGTACACAGATAGTCTAGAGCCTGAGAAAGGACATAGGCTATAAAACAGCCCGCTACGACCAATAGGAGCAGAGCAGGAACAAAAAATGTTGCGAAAACGGGAGAAAACGCGGACGAACATATTGCTCCCATTATTTTAACAGGCGCTTATTTTATATCAACTGAGCTCTTTCGGTTCGAAGCTTACGTGGGTGAAACCGCGGGGCACAGCTAGTAATTAATATATTTTTGTGCCACTATTGTAAGTACATTTTCTTTAATTACGTTATACTAATGAACTGTTTCTTATTTCCAGGTACATATCAATGTTTAACCATCACTATGACTAGGTAGTCTCGGTAAGTTACTTCTGTTACTCAGAAATGCCATCTATCATTAATAAATGCGTATTAAAATGACCACTACCCTTCAATCAAACGCTTTGATTCACGTTCGTAGCAATTTATTACATAGATTCCTGTGTCGCAAGTAGTGGGTGATGTAACAAACTCCACTATTGACGGCCAATAGAAAGTAATAATTGTTGATTTCTAAACTCTGAAATAAAAGTAAAATACAGTGTTTGAACGTAATTGTTCCACATAATAGTCAAGTGATATAAAAATATTGACAACATATTTTCTATTAATAGCATTTTTATCGTGTACAATTTACAAGTATATATTGTTACTTCAACAAGTAAACACTCGATAGCAAATACACATAAACATAATTTCGAAATTTCTAAAACTGAAATTGAAAAACCTACTGACATTACAATTCTACCCACATGTATTTGTCAACTCGTATTTGTTCGACAAGGCATTAGGCGAAGACTGCCGACAACGGCCGACCAATCCCGACCAAGCATGGAATGTCCCGGTCGTACTAAGTCCAGAATACTAACACTGGGCTATTCTCGACCAAAACAAACGTACATAGCTAAGCCTGCGTATTTGCCTACGTGACCAAAGAGCACAAATAGTTTGTTCAGCCGACAAGAAAACTCAACAGGACACAGATACTTGAATGTTGTCCCTGGATGTTAGTATTCTACATACAAGATAAGTGGACCTTTGAAATAGATATACATATCTAGAGTACAGCAGAGAGAGCAGTAGAGTAGAGCAGCATAGTAGAGTAGAGTAGTAAAGAGTCAAAAAGTACTCTAGAGTACTTTTTGGGTAGCAGTGGGTCAATTCTCTTAACCTTTTTCCTACTCAATCAGAAACGACTTCAAGATGCCAATCAGTAGTTTCCAGGAATTTGCGTACACTTAGCCTAGTTAAATTTTCTAGCTTTTGCCTATACACGATGACTGCCATAGGTTAACAAGATATTTAAAACTCAAAAATACAAGGTATGTCTATGCCTCTAACAAATGTTTGCGTCGAAGTCACTTGTTTGAAGAATCGATTTACCAATCCGTAATTAATATCGATTTGTTTCTACAGAAGTAAATTGAATGAGTATTCGAGTAAACAACTAATAATACGACCACATCATCTGTTCATATACTAAACCCTTTTATATTGTACATACCAAATTGCAGATACGTAAATAACTTGTGTTCCTCTTTGATATAGACATATTGCCACTTTGAACGTCAATTCAAATAACAGCGTCAATACCATGCCTTTGTATCGAGCAATGTATCGGCATTTTACTCGAATTGTATGTGTTTTGGGCATGTATGCGGATGTGCATAGTATATATTTGTATACATATTTGATTCTATCCGCATATAGTAGTTACTGATGCTATGTAACAGGTTCCAGGTTAGTGACAGCAGATATTGGACTAGTTTTTTCTTAGTAGCGCATCGTTTAACGTGTTTTCTCACAGCCAGAATGATTTGTTTCAAATCAGATCCACACTTCATTCATATGAATTTTCAGTTCAGTCTAATGGATTACCTTTCCTTTTTCAATAGTAGTATGCTTAGCTACTCTCTTGTTGGCGATTCCCTTGTTCGCGAACAAAATTTTAGTTAGTGCATTTTTGCTTTCAAATTAATTTTGAAAAGGACAGACGATATGTATTTGTTTAGTCCTGTTAAATTAGTCAAAGCCTGACTTAAATTGAGGTATTTTTAGTCCCCATGTTTTTAATCACATCTAAAATGTCTATGGAGTATCGAGCGTGAAATATTTTCTGCCGTCTTTCCTCCTCTCTCTGTACAAAAGTCCCACGGACCAATCTTTATCAAAGGTCCATGCCGAATTTGGGAAATCATCAAATGATCTCTCCCGCTCTGGGCGGAGCGGAAGGGCGTGTCAGACTTTTACTGTCTAAAACCCACCTACGTTTCTTCACTTGCCTGTGCACCAGGGCCACGGTTTCAATTTTAACCAACCCGTAACCCTGACCCAGGAGGCATCGGTCTTTGTGGACCTGTTACGATGTGCACATCTGTGTACATCTCTTTGGGGCGGGCGTGACACACAACGCGCCGTCGACCCGGGCCTGGTCCTCACCGGGCACCGAGGTGCCGCCCGCAAGCCCGCGCCTACTGTGGCCGAGAGTTCGATGTTGTCTCACAACCAGGGTGCCTCCGGCGGTGACTAGAGGCTTCAGGGCACTAGGATTCCCGCTCCCTCACGCGCTCTGCCTCCTCCTATGCCAGCATCACTGCTTCGCAGAAGGAGGTGGCAGCATGCCATGCACTCTCGCACCGGACCATGGCCTGGACCAGGACCGGACGCGACAGACCGCCTCTAATCGCCGCCACGAGGACACGGCGGTTCTCTACCCAAGCCGGGCAGATCTCCATCGCGTCCTCAGGTTCCTCACGCTATCTTCGATTATTACTTAAAGTCCATTAAATCGCTATCCATATTACGCTCCAGGCTTCAATTATTCCATTCTATTCTACAGCGGGAATAATATCCAGCGTCTATTTTTTGTTTTCTAAAATGTTGAGCTACATCGAGCACCAATTACGCACCGCGGCAACAGATCTCCTCCCCACTTTTATATTCCACCTCGTTATTATTAACAAGTACCTTGTTTCTCAGCAAACAGTAAACACTTCAATTTTAATAACAAAAAGAAAGGCAGCGATTTTTATCCGTTTCTTAAATGTAAACGTACCATAATGTCTTCGTTATATAATCAATGTAGAAGCTCGCACAAAGGAGTGGGGGCAGTTTAACTTTTCCTGGTACTTTGTCCTCCGATACAAAAACTCGACTTGCCGACGAGAACTTTATGCTGGCTGAATTTTATTCTACAGTTTCGTTGATTTTTTTTTTTTGTCAGCTGTTTAAAAAACTTTTTCTTTTTTACAAACCTTGTGTTCTTTAGTTTGAATTTATATTATACAAAACGTATTCAATTTCATAAAAATACTGAACTGTTTTTAAATGTATGATCTGCTATTGAAGATATAAATCTTTTCCATTCATGACACACTAATTATACCTATTTAGTGAGAACGAATCTTACGAACAAGCTCCCAATCACGTCTTGAGATTTCACAAAAATAAAAGTCCCAAAATTGAATCACTCCCATATCCAATAGGGTAAATCAAACCCCGATGTTTTTCAAGTATGTACTCCATAAGGTATTAAAGCTATCTAAGGAGCTTTTTTTAAATGGAACTAGCGAAATAAATGTTTTTGCCAAATGCAAAATGAGCAGTTTTCCAGGAGCTTTCCTATAACTTAGAAGAAAGGACGAAGGAAAGGACGAGTGAATAGGCTCTTAATAAACTAGCGCGCTTTACCATCAACGATTGCGTCACTGCTTACCATCAGGCAGGATTGCGGTCAAGCGCTAGTTTATAATATATATATATAAAAAAAAAACTTGCTAGATGGCGCAGCCGTCACTTTTGGTACAAGAAGAGTGTTGCATAACATCTGGTGTTCCCTTATTTCTGTCACTATCAGTTCCTTCTTGCCACAGACTAAATACTTTAACTGCAACAAATCAAATTTAAGAAAATACTTAAACTTATAGGTAGCGCCATCTCTTGATGTTTTTTGAAACTAACCAATCGGAAAACTGCTCATTAAGGAAAGTAAGCTTGAAGTGAGTTGACAGCTATGGCAATAGCACCTTAATTGCGTAACACGCTATCAATCGCAATCTGTATCATTTCGAAGGATATTTCTAATCCATCGCTTCATATATTCGAAAAATTTGTCCACTCAATAACGTAAATAATTCAATGAATGTTGTTGAACTGTCAAAATGAAAGCTATTCCTACTGTTACTGTTGTTTTACGTAATTAACCCGCTGAATACAACTCACTTCAACTAACTTTACACGGTAGGATTTTTATATTAATAACTAGCTTTCCGCCCGCGGCTTCGCCCGCGTGGAATTCGGTTATATCGCGCTTTTTAGATTTCCTTCGGGAATATCAAATTTTTCAATAAAAGGTAGCCTATGTCCTTTCTCAGGGTCTAAAGATTGTCTGTGCCAAATTTCATCAAAATCGGTGGAGAGGTTTAAGCGGGCGTTTAATCGCATTTATAATATTAGTATGGTTAAAGGGAAATTTTCTTATCTCTTATCCTTCGCGTAGCATTCCCACCTCCACCTCCTCAAGGTAAACATCTCCGACGCGTCCATTGTCGTCAAGAATTGGGGTTCCTTACGAAATGGGATTGCGGTCACCGTAAAATACATCAAAGCGTGTTGCCCTAAGACAGGGTTCTCTTTGTTGACCTTTGAAAATGTCATTGAAAAGGTGCCCATAATTTAATATGACGCCTAGATTGCCTTGTGTTTCCGTTTTGTTGTTTTATGCGGCCCTGTTTGTTTTGTTATTGTTGGGTAATAATGGAATGCCTGGAGCAAAGGCGTAGAGTAGCCAGCTTGTCGGTGTTCTACAGGATGCATTTTGGAGAGTCTGCGCGGTAATTGCATGACTTAGTTCCGTCATCTCCTTTCTATCATCGGATGACCCTTCGTTCGGCGAGTATCCACCCTTATTACTATAAGAGTGGATACTCGCCGAACGACGGGTCATGACGGGTCACGGTAAAGTGTAAAGTCACGTGTTGTTTCAAATGAACAGACAGCTGTGCTGCCGGGGCTGTTCCGCCACTTCTACTTCCCAGCGAAAGCACTAGGAAGTGTCGATGGGTGGGCGTTTTGGGGGTACTGTCTTATGTAAGATTCACATTCAAAAAGTGCTGACTCTCAGCTTAATTTGAATAAATGACTTTTGATTTTGATGTATGTTGTTGACACCACTACGATCCGGACGAAGTGTTTCGCCTCGTCTTTTATACAGCGTAGGTACATTGAAGGACTGTAACAATTTGCCTGCGACGGTCTTTCCGTCTCACTACAATTTAAGTGTCTTCAAGGCTAGGCTGAATAAACCCTCCTTACTAAACTAGCGCGCTTAACAATCAACGATTGCATCACTGCTTACTATCAGGCGAGATCGCGGTCAAGCACTAGTTTGAAAAAATGTTCTTAGTTGTCATAAGTAATTGATATTTTGTATTTTCTAAGAGAATATAATTTCCGTGTAAAAAATTTTTATTTTATTTTTCTTTTTTGTAAATTAGTTAAATTAATTTGTGTGTCTGTTCATGACAGTTTTCATTTAAGTCTTAAATAACATTGAAACACAACATTGAATTAAAACTTCTTATTTTTTTATTTATTAAAACTTTTCACACTAAAGTTACAAAGGCAGACTTACTACTTTAGGCATTTTCTATCAGCCAACCAAATTTGAAACCATTAGTCATATACAAATTAGGTTGAGACTTGAGAATCAGCACTTTTTGGTCAAAATTACACAAGACAGTCCCCCAAAACTCCCTCCCTACACCACTTCGTAATACCTTCGCTGGGGAGAAGTGACGTAAGAAACTCCCATCATCACAGCTGTTTGTTTAGTTAAGAAAACTTGCTTCTTTAGACCGGCTATATTCCGAGTAGGAATTGATTCTTTACCTGTGTTAAACACCCTACTTTTAATTTCAAATATGAGGAAAATAAAAGTACATAGTTGTTTTTGATTTCGTCACAGATACATAAAATATTGGTAGCCCGCCAATTTATGTTGACTTTTTAAATTTTAAATATGGAACTCCAGCGTAATTATTGCGGCTTATACCGCTCAAAAAAGTTTGCGCTAAATTCACACTGGCTGTTTAGAAACACACAGATCCGCAGCATTTTTTTTAATTAGTTTTTTTTTACATCAATCTTCTCAACAGCAGTTTTATTTTTAATGTTCTTAGGTGGGAAGTAATTTGTATGAATTTTTCCTTCTCTACCTAGGTAGGGATGCAGCATTTTCCACACAATAATCAGATCAAAACAATACTACTTTCCGAGGATGAAATATGAAAAGTAATTAACTCAGCAATAGTAATAAGTAATAAATATAGTAATAAGCATTGATATAATATTAAACTATTAACTAAACTATAATATTAAACTTCAATATTATATCAATGGTAATAAGTAACTAAAGTCAGATTTTTGCCCCACTAGGGCTAGTAGGCCTGTGTGTTGTTGACGCAAAAATGATCATGCAAAAATTGTGGGTTGATCAATATTCATGGGAGAATGAAGTATCACAAGACATCAAAAACCGTCCTTTAAACATTCACTTAAAAAGAAAAGATTTACTTAGCTCCTAGTTATACTTTCCTGAAATCTCCCATAATTTTGCCATTATGACATCAGCAACAGCAACACATCATGACGTAATGAGCGTGACGTAACAAAAGCACATGATCTACACTACATCCCCTATTAGCGCGACGTATATAAAAACACGATGCCTGTCTGTTCTTAAACATGTAATGTGAATGTCGTGCCACGACTGAGAACATTTTATCTTGTATGCGGGTTGAGTTAAAGGGTTACGCGATTTTTTGCCCTATACTTCTTTTAATTAGGTGTATATTAGTTCTTCGTTCAGCGTCGTAAGTCGTAAGCCCTATGCGCCGAGAGTTCAAATACAAATTTATTTATATTTTTACAAGAATAGAATTGACAGTGACCCCGAAACAAGGCGTTTGCCTGTATCTTGGAAGTCAGGAGATCACTTGATAATCCAACAGTGTCTTTCCTGATGCTCAATGTTCGGTTCCACACACGACAAAAGATCTTCGCGTAATAAAATAGCCCTATGTGTACCTATGTGGGCTAACTCTAAATGGCTCGCAATTCATCTACACGATCTAAAAACTTACTAAACATACTTTCTTTAATTCAAAATCTGACCTGATACAGCGATTGATGAGTCATACTGATGTCACCGCAAATTCTACATCTCGCAAGCAGAGTTTCCCGCGCAACTAGCTTACGTCCAACTTCACTATTTCTATAGAGTATGGGTAAACTTTACACTCTGTTCCTCATACCTAGGTAACATCATGATTTCTTGAAGGTCTCATTGAGTTTCTACAAAGCATTAAGTTGAAAACCTGTACACGTTATGACGTGAAGTTTTACAAATTCCCAAAAACATTATAAGTCCCTCTGTAGAATTTAGTAAAACTTCTGTTAAACCAAGTTACTCACAACTTGCACCACGCCAGAACTTTCATGCATGACGTAACGAATGCCGCAACTAATTGTAGTTCGGCAGTCCTCGGTCCCAACACCTCCAGACACCTCCAACTCCCCCCGACTCCCCCACAGACCGCCATGAATTAATGATCACTACGTACACACGCGTTAACAACACAAGTGGGATGAAAATCACGAGGATTTGTCTGACTGAATCTTGGTAAAGTTTGGATGGTTTCTTGCTTAAATCTTCTTCCTTTTTTATACAAAAATATGGGGCATAAGAATCTTCTAATCGTTTATTGGTTGCACCATCTTGACTTTAATTTCTCCTCTACAATATTACTTCTTTGTGTCGTATATAGTCTACTGTATGTTTATACTGGCCACTAACAAACAGTCATGAACTAACTATAACTGATCTCTCCAAAAACATATCCAACCTCATTATTCTCAGACTCCTTGTAAACAATATCGTCCGTCCTTTTTGCGCCCAATTTAACAATAATCGCTGTACCTCTGGGCCGCTCAGTCACTTCCATTTCGTTACCCCTTGTCTAATCACACAATTAGTCAACCGCATTCTCTTCCAAAATTACTAGCACCACTCAAATTCACAGCAAGAAATACTCCAAGAATGTTATTGCAAATTAATCTGTACGTCCCTCGAAACTTATAGAGAACGGACGATAACGTTTGACATACAACAAAAGACATTCCAGTGTGCCACTCGGGTAGTCGAACCGTTGATAATTAAACTATGGATATTCGTGATGTTGGTGTCTTCCTTAGATCTTGGGGACAAGGATGCTTGTGTACTTATCGGTCTTATATACTTAATAATGTTGTCTGGAGATTATGGATGAAGAAAAAAACCTAACATTAACTTAAGGTGAATTAACAGAATGGTACAGTTGGATATTTAATCGAATCACAGCAAGTAAGCAAAAGCAACAGTAGCATTAAGTTTAACAAAATGATCATTATCATTGGATCACTTAAATAATTTAAAATACTGATTTTTGCATTCACTAGGGTTGCTAATATAATTTGGAATCAACGTGTCCATATTGCACGTAACTTTTGTCGACGGGCACAGACTAAAAAGATGTTACTCTATGGTTGGAAAAGGCTTGAAAAATACTGCCTTTTTTGTAATAAAAATCACGATCTTACACAGTATGTTTGTTTGTACGTTGCATGAATAATTAAACCATATTCGAAGCACACATCGCATTCAAGTACTAGGGTGACATAAATACAAGGCGTTCTGTAGAGCTGTGCAAATCATTAGCCGGGCCACTCCGCCGGCACGAAGACTGGGCGCTCGAGCTCGACGCTCGGGGCGCGTACGATGAGTGTCTTCGTATTGAATTTGTATGCTGTGTAGTTATGTGAGCCTGGTAGTTTGAGCCCTGAGGATATGGCGACCTTTTAGTTGTTTAATAAATAATTTTAACAACAACTAACAATTACTAAGTACACAAGTTGAAAGGTCTAAAGTTTAACTTGATCGTGAGAAAGTTTGGGTCTGGCACAATTAAGCAACGTTTTACTGTTTGGTTCGTTTTGATGTAACAGGAAATGGCTTTTATTTTGACAGTTCAACAATATTCATTGCGTTATTTACCAGACAAAACCATCAAACACAAGTCGATTTTCATCTTTATCATACCGGTAAGTTACCTGCATTCGCAAACCTCTCTCAATAAACACAAAACACATACAGCGTCACCAATACAGTTTAGTTTATAACATTATCTCTTCTGTGAGTTTATCAGTCTGTACCTCAATCAGCATGCTATTAGCTAATCGGAATGACGCTAACAAGACGGGGGACAAGTTAAGCCGAGTTCTTTGTGATGTGTCGTGTGTGCACACCACTCGAGATGTCATTGCCTGTTTGAATGACATTCAGAGACAAGACTTTTGGGAATGGAATTATTGAATGTAATTGCTGTTTTTTGAACTTTGAAACAGAATTTTAGAGTAAATATTAAATACCTAGTATTGTTTGATTTTCGCTGTGTACGTATAACATGAACAAAATCTATTTTCTTTTATTTTTGGAGGAGTTTTAGGCGTAATTAATGTATATTTTTTCGAAGCGTTTTCATTTACATTCGTGACAGATTATATTGTGAATGTTCTTAAAATTATCGGGATTTCCCCTGTTACCGTTGTAAGCTCTAAATCAAAAGTTCAGAGATCCTCTTACGATATTAAAAAAGTTTTCCTAATAATAACGTACCTAGTGGTAGTAGTAGATAGTGCTCTGTAATTCCTGCCAACCCCGACGAGAAAATAGCGTGAGTTTTCTATAGGTATGTATCATCAGACACCTTCCAAAACACTCCCCAATACCCAGCGCCCTTTCCATTTTTTCCGCATTCATGATCTGAAAAGCACGCCTCGCTTGTAATCCGCAAATATATCACCAAGGAAAATAGACCAAAAAATATGAGGGACCTAAAATGCTCTAACAATATACGACACATGTTGACTGAAACGCGTTTGGTAAACAAAATGGCTACGTAAAGTGCATAGGGGCAGATACGGAGCTTTGAAAAGGTCGGGGTACAGACAGTCTATGTGCAGTACCCTGCAGATGAAGGTAGATGATCTACGTATGTTGTACATTATGTAGGTTGCTCCATATTGTCAGTGACTTCTTTTCAAAGATTTGGCTTATTACGATTTCCAATGAGACTCTTTTTATTTGAATTCTAAATTTAAAATTGAAAAAAAAAGTAGGTATCCTTTCATGAATAAAAGAACACATCATTTTAAATTTGAAATGGTTTTGAATTTAATACGTGGTATATGGAAATAACAGTTTCTTTTTTAATTCCATATTCAACTGGCATAAAGATTATTTTATAATTATCGTTGCTTTTTTTGTTTGCATTTTGGATACAAAATAATTCGGCGAAGTCCACAGTACACAAAAATCTTCTTCGAGACTATGCATTTTTGAACCACATAATATAGGGCTTATTGTATTGTTTCTACTTATAGAATATACCACTAGAATAACTACATTCATCGATGCAATCAGAAAAGATGACAGGACCAAGCGCCGTGGTGTTATGTTTTCGAGATAAAGTGGATAATTGCGTCACGCGATCATTTTCAAAATGGCGCTACATTAGGTACGCTACATAGTACGCTATAGGCATTACAATCTTCAAAGCTGTAGTCTAACCAAATTATGTTCTAATTTCAAATCTTCATCACATTCTATGACGTCACGTTCTTTATTCGAAAAAACACAACGTAACGTCAGTACAGCATTTAAACACCACTTAGCAACAACGGCAGAGTACAGCTCGCAGACAGTATCACTCCAGACTTCGCCCCAACAAGACATGCTGTACTCTTTTGTTTCGCTCCTCCATTTAAATTCATCCGAACATTACGCCCGCTTTGTTTCAGCGCACCAGTCGCGATTTTAATCACTTAAGCGCGGCGCGCGCGCTTCCCCTACCCCGCACTTGCTCTTCAAATAAACTCGTAAAATTCGTAATAAAACTGGGTTTTATGGTATGACGCTCAAAAACCAGAGCTCATTATTTGTACGTCAGTTTCAGTACTATGCTTGATTGCGGACTCTTGTCCTACCAATTAAACGGATGCGTAAATTTAACTAAAGGAAGGGTGGTTTTTTTTTTATTCTCTTCGTATTGGCCGCTGGCACGCGACGCGTGAAGTTTTTTGTTTTATATCATAAATAAAATTTCAATTCATTTTGACGTAATTATATACTTAAATCATATCTCACTTATTGTATGCAAATCCTCCCCTATAGCATCAATATAGAAAATACGCTCGAAATCGAAATCAAATCTAAAAATGTAAAAAATAAGTCTATAAGATCAATTTGATACATACCTACGTCTGCATCAACCACGCTACTGCTACAACGAAAAACAATGATTGCACAATGACGCCATAATGGCAGCTCACTGATCATTAATTTTTCATGGGATTATCGTTTTCATACCATTTCGTTTAATCATGGAATGTCAATAATTGACCACGGAAAGTCACGATGACGCCATTTTGTTAGTAGATTATAAAACTTGTCAAAATCGATTATTATGAGATCAATGATCACCATTCTGACACCACTACTGATATACTGACGTCATAACAGACTAAGGCCCCTGGACACCGGCCGGCCAAGTGTGTCTGAGTTTTCCCATCCGGAATTTCTCAGTAGCAATCTGGAGTCTCTATTTGTACCCCGATGATGACAATGGCTAGTCCCTATTACATGCAAGTTAACTGGCGATATGTGGCCTTCGTGAGGAGAGCCGCGGTGGCCTCGTGGTATCAACCGCGACTTAGAAGTTGTGCCGTAGTTTCAAACCCCAGCAGGCGCTTTACTTTGTGTAAATTGTTTCATCACCACTGCTCTCATAAATGGTGAAGGAAAACATCGTGAGAAAAACGGCATGTCCTAGAGCCAAAAAAAAAAATCTAAAACACGTGACATCTACCAACCCGCACTCGGCCAGCGAGGTAGATTTCGGCCCACTCCCTCTCACCGAGAGGAGGCCTGTGTCCCAAGAGTGGAAACATTATAGGCTGATTATGAATCCTTCGTACGACGTGAAGGTAGTTTTATTGAAATAAAGATACGTTGTGTAATACCCTTCCCATCGTTGGATATCACAGGCTCGCACACGCACTTAACGGACAGACTACCGACACGTCTAATCTCGCCTGTGGCTCTCTTAAGAATGACGTGGTGCGCTCGAGACAGTGCTTGTCTGTGACAGTGTCGAATGATTAAACGCATACACTACACGTTGTATCTCAGGAATTAAATTCGTAAGTTTAAAAACTTTCAACTTACTTGTTTACGCAAACGTACATAAACTTAATAGGTATAACTTTTCAAACTTAACTAATAAACCCACAATTAACAAAACACAATGTTTTAACTGAAAAGTGGTATAAAAATCATGTACTCGTATTATCCCATTCGTACCACCTGTTTAAAAACACCAGAGAACTAATAAACAACAATTTTCACAGTACATAGACTCGCCGAAACATGTTTCAGACGAAAACTGTTTGAGGGTAGTTGTGAATTGATGTCGGCTTCGCGTTCAAGGATTTATGCTTTGAGCTCATGCTGCAAGCGATTCGATTAAAGTCGAAAAAATGCCAGCAATGTATGTAACGTTATTCAGTAATATGTATTTATTAAGTGATTGCATGCAAAGGTTTTTTCAAGGGTTGGCCGACACTTGTACTGAATTGATGGGTGGTGCGGACTTGTGCAAGTTTATTTAGTCCTTGATTCTACACTGGCTTGCGCAGTAGCTCGTTTTTAGTTGTAAAAAAATGTTTTTTGCTGGAGACTGGATAAGACCATGCCGAGACACAAGTTAATTGTAGATTTATGAACTAATGGTAATCTGTGTTGGCTCATAGTTTAAGTAATCCTTAGACACCATGTCCTGTTTTGCCAATATACAGACGAGATCAGGTCAACCTACTTAAAACTGTCTAATATTTCCAATCAACCTTGAGCCTTAATGATTCAGTGATAAACTTGAAATTCTAATAAAGAAGCCCTGTTTTGTGTAGTCGTGTAAATAGTTTAGTAAATTAATTATTTTACTAAGGAATCAACATTTAAACAAAACTTCATTCCCTGTAACTATGGCGACAATGTTTTCATAGTTAAATAATAATATTTAATAGGACAAACCCACTACCTCAAATTAAATTGAATCACCAAGGAAACTAAACTAAATTAAAGGTAATCAAATATTACCAACACAACAACCTGACTATGTATATTCAAATTTCAGTTATGTTTCAAATTGTTATTTCAAGTTAAACAAAAATCAACTTTATTTTAACGGTGATTACGTCGAATTCGGAAGAAAACTTTTAAAAGTTTTCCTCTGAATTTTGAAGTTTGAAAGTTTATATTTTGAATTTCGAACTTTGAAGTTTTAGCATAAACTGTAGTATATTGTATTTATTTTTTAAGTTATATTTCCATATATTAATTGTTCACGTTTTATAGGGACATGCCACATTATTATATTTATTTAATTCAAGCCACTAGGGCTCATAGAAAATACAATACAAAATATAACATAAAAATACTTGTAAACTAATATATAAAAAATATCACAACAAATACAATAGTATACTATAAAAACGTAAAAATACTATACATACAAGGTGTATCTGACATCGTAACGCAAACTTCGCGAAAAGGCTACACCGCATGCCACTAATATAATTATGATAGTGATTTATGTCGTTAATGAACGGTTACAGAATATACAGTGTTTAAAAAAAAGTGTCGGTTCGGCTTTTGAACGTTGCAAGCGTGCCGCCGTGCGAGTTTGTAGGTATGACGTTGATCCCTGATGTGAACTCTATTAAATCAGCTGATAAGATCGTTTTTGGGGTTTTGTTTTCATTGCGCTTTTTATGTAATTAGCGAATAATTTAATTTTGACTTTAAAATCTTATTGGGTTATAAAAGTATAGCAATTGTGAATGGTCTGGGGTGAAAAAAAAATTACTTTAATTTTTTTTAATCATGAAAAACCCGACGAAAAATTCCACCACTGGGGGGTTCAGAATCATGTACTGGATCCATGGTACTCGTTTGTGCGTCGATGTCAGATACACCCTTTAAAACATAACAACAAAAACTACTGTACACGGATCATTGGCGTCGTGTTGCGCTGACTTGTGTCACGCAGCCGGCCACGAAACCGTACACAACACCCTTCGGTCATAGATTCTAGGATTCTTTCAGGAACTTGTCGAGATCTTACGTCGGAACACGTACCACGAACGACTTGAAGTACGTGTTGTGGTTAAAACGGTCCCAATTACTAAGGACCGTATTCCAGAAGGAAACTCAAGCATTGATCTCTGCATAAGCATTACTTAAAACTAGTTTCAACCAATCAAATGGCTTGAAACGAGACTTCAAGTAGAGCTTGAGTTTTGAGTGACGTTCTGTAATACGGACCTAAGACTCCGTTGTCCATCTTTCTATCACCAGGCTGAATTTCATGAACCAGAAACACACCATTTCATTTTTTTTTTTGTGTGGAACTCTTCGTACACGGGTCTGGCCCACACTGGTTCGGTTATTTTTTTGTATCGTGTTCTTGCCAACCCTAACTTGCATAATTTAAATACCCCTTTGATTTATAGTTCCGGGTCTAGTTTTTATTTATTTTCGCAACTATGTAGTGTTTTGGCAAGCATTTTCCACTGATTAATATTTATTGCTGTTCATTTCGATCATTATTCTTGTGGTTACACACCATTTTCGCATTAGGGTGTTGAATTACATTTTTTCGAGTGAATTTTTCTTAATGATCGATATCTGTTATTTTTATTTTGAAGGGGTTTTTGTCTTGTTTTGGGATGGCGCAATTTACGTCCTTAGTTATATCTAACTTGAGATTATTTTCCAATGAACAACGTGTTTAAAATCGAATCACCGCAAAGGTAGGTTTAGTGGTCTTCACTTATTACTACCTACCTACTGTTACTGCTCTATTATCAGTGACGGATTAAGACTACTTGATGCCCTAAGCAATCCACGCCTGTGGGCCCCCCTATCCGTATGTCAAGCCGTCAAGATCAACTAGAATCGGTCTTTAAACATTAACCGCATAAAAACATTAGTTTTTTGTAAAATAAGATGATGAGATGCTGTCTTTTTTTTTTTTTTGTTGGAATGGGAAATCATCAAATGACTTCTCCCGCTCTGGGCGGAGTGGAAGGGCGTGTCAGATTTTTACTGACTAAAACCCACCCGCGTTTCTTCATTTGCCTGTGCGATGGCCAGGGCCACGGTTTCTTGTTTAACCAACCCACAACCCTGACCCAGGAGGCATCGGTCTTCGTGGACCCCGTCACGATGTGCTGACATCTCTTTGAGGCGCACGTGAAACACGACGCGACGTCGGGCCTGGTCCTTACCGGGCGGCGAGCTGCCCACTGCTCACCGCCCGCAGGCCCGCGCCTACGGTGGCTGAGAGTTCGGTGTGGTCTCCCGACCAGGGCGTCTCCTGCGGCGGCTAGTGGCGTGAGGGCGCTAGGATTCCCGCTGTCTCACGCGCTCCGCCTCCTCCTTTGCCAGCATCACTGCTTCGCAGAAGGAGGTGACGGCCTGCCATGTACTCTCGCTCCGGACAATGGCCTGGACCAGGGTCGGACGCGAGAGATCGCCGCCGATCGCCGCTACGTGAACACGGCGGTACTCCACCCAAGCCGGGCAAGCCTCCACCGTATGCTCCACCGTGTCCTCATGGCGATCCACACAATGGTGACACCCTGGCGTTTCAACCCGCCTAATACGGAACAGGAACCTCCCGAAACAACCGTGTCCGGTGAGGACCTGCGTCAGGCGGAAGGTGAGGGCGCCGTGGCGCCTCTCTAGCCACTCCTCAAAGAGGGGACTTACCACCGCTATTGTGGCGTGCCCAAATGTAACGTACCTTAGAAGTGGAGTAGGCGCGACAACAATAAAAACCAATTTAAGCAGTTTATAAATTATAATTATAAAAAAAAAATAAAAATAATTTATTTATTTATTGAAATGCGCCTTGCGGCTTTTTCGGGCATTGAATTCACGCAAGTAGTATTAACATGTGATGTTTTTATCATATCGGACTCTATGTATAATATCGATAAATTATCGTGCCTTTCTTGTATCATCTTTGTCCTTTTTTAATATTTTTAATTTTGTAAAAGAACGCTCCGCTGAACAATTTCAAATCATAAGCGATAAAAATATACGCAGGGAGCTGTTTCCATATTAGGGAAAGCTGATTCAATTTTATCATCATGTATTATTTTATACATCTGATCGAGACCTGGGCTGTACTGCAGTCTCTCCAGCGGCGCCAAATAGACTATCGGTATATTGAAGCGCTGAAGGGTTTGTACGAAAACGCCACCATGTCAGTCCGAATACAGGACCAGACCTCGAAACCAATACCTCTGCAGCGTGGTGTCAGACAATGTTATCTCCCCGAAACTGTTCACCGCTGCATTGGAGGATGTCTTCACTTGACTGGAAAGGACTGGGCATCAACATCAATGGCGAGTACATGACACACCTTCGGTTTGTTGATGATATCGTAGCCATGGCTGAGACCGCGGAGGACCTGAGTACAATGACCTCAGTAGAGCCTTCGAGTGAGTCGGTCTTAAAATGAACATGGATAAGACGAGTCATGACTCGTCTTATCCATGTTCATTTTAAGACCGACTATGGGCATTAGACATGTCTAATGCCCATGTTGTACCGACTCCTATAAAGATTGGAGACTCTGTTCTCGAAGTTGTTGACAGTTACGTGTATCTTTTTTTTTCCGGGGTGGAAATCCTCAATGGATGTCCGCCGCCCTGGGGCGGGCGACGGGGTCTGTCAGACTCTTACTGACTAAAACAACCCCGGTGTCTCTTCAATCACGAGCGCGCGTGGGGCCGCGGTAGTCTAAATTCTTCCACGGCCCAAAGAATCAAAGTCGCACCGCATATTCCGGTACATTCGAATTGCCGAATGCACTAGCGGGCAGCGAGTGGGCAAGCGGGAGCGGGGTTATGACTCTATTAGGTCGGACTCTATGTCAACTTAAAATGCGCGAATTTTCAAATTAGTCCTAGAAACTTTTTTGGTGTGGTTTTTGGTGACATGAGAGTGAAACGTGATTCGTGATGCCCTAAGGATGGACTTTTTTGTGCTTGTTCTGGTGCCCCCCCAGACGTGATGCCCTAGGCAATTGCTTAATTTGATTAGGGGTTAATCCGTCACTGTCTATTACGCTTGTATGCTGGATGCGTTTATAAAGCTTTAAAATCACATAAATAAAAACCTGGAACAACTGCCTGTAGACAATACATGACTGTAACTTTTTGGGACATATCTAAGGATTCAATAAATTATTTCAACTTTACATTGAATTCAATCGCAAATCATTTATTTTAATTAAACCAATTTCTGACAGTATTGAATCGTCAAAGAGTAGGATTTCATAAAGATGAATAATTCTGAAGTTATTTGCTTATTCGAAAGTGCACACTTTCGAATAAGCAACGGGAAAATAAAGAAACGGGAATCCAGGAAATATGAAACTCAAAGAAAGAAAAAAAATGAAGATAAAAAAGTAATTAAAGAAAAGAAAAAGAAAACAAGAAAAGAAAAGAATAGAACAGTAATCAGTTTTCTTGCAATTTAAAACCATATTTTTCAAAAGCACAAACTAAAAGCATTAATAACAGAACTGCAGACTATCAATGAAACAGGCTTACAGCTATAAAACCAAAAGAAATTAATAAAATGCGTAATTAATAGCTACCAACCTTTTAATCAAATACAATTCAATTAAATTGACAGTACAGTAGCATGGAGCTTTCAAAGTATCAAATATGCAATACTCGGTGTCATTAAATGCATTATTGCTTTTTCATAGCTAATCGCTTTGCCGCTGTAAATAATTTCAGGCTGTGTATGAAGCCCCGCGCGTGACAGACCTGTCATTCTGATTGTGGGGTTGAGGAAAACTTTTTGACAGGCATATTGTTACGGCATGGTTACAAGCCTGGGTAATTTTTCAGCTGTCCTTTTTTCATGAACATTACCGAAAAACTGTTTTTTTTTAGTAATATTAACCCAGTGCTTGACTGCAATCCCACCTGGTGGTAAGCAGTGATGCAATCGTTGATAGTAAAGCGCGCTAGTTTATTTAGCCTATTCACTCAAAAAAATAACTGAGTGAAAAGGACGGACTGAGTGAATAGACGGCAGTTGAGCGAGGTGTTGCAATGTTAAACCCAACAACACGATCAACGATGCTGCGCCAGAGGTAGATTGATAAAAAGACCCTTCACAACCAAACTCCCGACACAACAATATTTGACCCATCGGACCCGGTACACATCGCAACACCACTGCTCAGACCCGTCCTCCGTACGGCTTCACCAGACATCATGCCGGAACACGACGAATCGCTTGGCATTTGCATAATTTACGTTTTTGAGCCGACATAACTTTCTATCACTATCAGTTGGAATCATTTTGAAGCATATTGCTAATCCATTGCTCCATATGTTAAAAAAAAGTGTTTGTACCGAAGTAAATAAAGCAATAATGATGTTGAACTGTCATAAAAATAATCTCATTGCTACTGATAGTGTTACGCAATTCCCCTGCAGATCCCCCATTTAAAGTGTATCTTCAGAACGCAGTTAGCAATTTATCCACAACACTTACCTTTTTGTCAGCCTCCGTGGCGCAGCGATAGCGAACGCGGCCGCTGCGTAAGGAGGCGCGGGTTCGATCCCCGCGCAGTGCTAATATTTGTATGCATGAATACGAATATTTGCACTGGTCTGAACGTGCCTTGGAGAGCACGTTAAGCAGATGTTCCATGGTAACCGGGACCAACCCGGTTACCATACGAACATCTAATGACAGTCGTTACGGGTTGTTGGAGCCCTCAAAAAGCCAACAATTGGTCTAACTGCAATGCTTCGATATCGCCTTCGGGTTGTGGAGGTCAGAGGGCAGTCGCTTCACGGAAAATATCAAAGTTTAGCCAAAATCAACAGTTAGATTGGTAAAGCGGACCCCGGACTTCAAAGCTGAAAAAGCTTCGGATGTGACTGGGATATACGCTGAGATGATGACGATGACTTTTACCGCACAGACCAGTCTAAGTCGCAGACGTGTCATGTTATATGGTGACTGACACTTTTGAAATAACCCAAAGAACTCTGACAATGCGAAGAATGGTTTTCGGTCGATCGCACTGTCCATTAGAAATTATCTACGACAAACCCCATCGCCCGTCTAAATTATGCACTAGCCTTAGGGTTGGCAGCGATGAGAATTTGAGAGGATGATGACGTAGTGCTCCTCTGTAATTATATTGCCTGGCTAGGAAATAGGAAGAACTTGGATTGATCTATGGTATTTTTACATCTTATCAGATTATGATAAGATAACTCTGCATTTAAAAAGGTGAAGGATGATATCGTATGGCAGCATTTTCTAGAACCAATAAAAAAATTAAGACGTCTAACAACTACCAACCTCACTGGGCTCGTGCACGTAGGCTGAGTTACTCCTTTACTTCAATCCACCATTTTCAATGGAGTATGAAAAAACTGTGGTAAATTCGTAGAAAACGATGTTCCTACCAACTTCTAAAAACCTTCCCCCAATATAATGTTCTCCGGCAACATTTCAAGCCACTTTTATACAAAACTTCACAACCCGCCAACCCTAATCCAGCACATACATATATTCTCGCCCCGCAACGTCTAATGCACTTATAGTTTTGCCGTTTCATTTATATTAAATTAGTAACGTCGGCGTTTGAGACATGCATTGTGGAAGTATGAAACTGTTGGGGCCGTCTTTATTATAAATGTAGGATAAGAATAAAGGGTTTGTAGCGAGGCTAAAGACAGTACACAAAGGCGTTGCTAGGGGCGATTGGATAAAAATAGTTACTCAAATCATTTTAGACGTTAACCTGCTGTAGTAGTATACATAAATAGTACACTGTAGACTACCTTCATTATTTCTCTCTCCTTTTTTTTTCTTTTCAATAATTATAAACTAGTGCTTGACTATAATCCTGCCTGATGGTAAACAGTGATGCAATCGTTGATGGTAAAGCGCACAAGTTTATTAAGCCTATTCACTTAAAAATCTTAGTGAGTAGGAAGGAAGACGGCAGTTGAGCGAGGTGATGCAATGTTAAACCGAAAAACACGACCAACGATGTTGCGCCAGAGGGAGATTGATGTGGAGACCCTCCAAACTCCCAACACAACAACATTTGGCGCATCGTACCCGGCACACATCGCAACACAACTGCTCAGACCCGTCCTCCGTACGGCTTCACCAGACATCATGCCGGAACACGACGAGTCGCTTGGCGACACACTTTGTCTGGTGTGTGGTAACTTCTGCCGGCAGCCGATGTTATGACCTACCACCGAGATCCTTCCCCTTGGTATTCCATCCAAAGCTTGTCTGTAAAAGAGCTCTTAGCGATAAGACCGCCCATTGTGTCACCCTTTGTAAAATCTTTTTATTTATGTTTCTTAGTCTTGTAGTAGCAGAATGTATAATCGGCCTACTATGAGCCACAGGTGGTGCATAGACTCCTCGGTGTCCAGGAATGGGCCATAATTCACCACGAGGGTCAAGGGCGGGTCGATAGATGTCACATGTTATCCAATTGTTGATTATTTTTAAAAGAAGTTAGTGGAATACAGACGGAACCAAACTATACAGTATGTTAACTAACAGAGGGCGTTCCCGTTAACCCGAAATAGTATAGCATACATACATGCTAAAAAAAATATTTCCATTCGAAATCAAAATGTTTTAAAATTTTTTCCAATAAGAAAATATTCAATAAAAATTTTAAATTGACATGTAAAAGAAACACACTGTACACGCGAACATGAAAGACGGCAACGTCGCAATTTATTTATACATGACGACTACTATTTTGATTTAAAACAGGAAGTTTCAAATTTATTTCCAATTAGAATTTTTTTTATTCGGATTTTTTTATGCTTATTTTTCTATGCTGATATTTTTATTTTAATCTATTAACGATATATATTAACGAGTTTAAGGGAACGCCCTCTGTTATTTATCATACTGTATGTTCGAAAAGAAAAATTGTAATAAAATAACGTTTAGTTAATGAAATATAATAAAGAAGATGTACCGAAGTTAATTTTAGATAAACTTGGGGACTGGTCATCTCTTAGCTGCCACGGCGTATTTTAATTTCTGAATTGTTTTTTGTGTGTTTTCCATAATGGACGCTCTCAGCGTACAATATGTTTCTGCATCGTTCTCACGCGGTTGATTTCAACATGAATGATGTAATCAAATATTTGTAACAATAGCTTAAAAATTTAAAAGAGTGTCCATGGAGTTTCTTGCCCGTTCTTCTCCATAGGTACGGTTGATTTCAACATGGATGATGTAATCAAATATTTGTAACAATAGCTTAAAAATTTAAAAGAGTGTCCATGGAGTTTCTTGCCCGTTCTTCTCCATAGGTACGGTTGATTTCAACATGGATGATGTAATCAAATATTTGTAACAATAGCTTAAAAATTTAAAAGAGTGTCCATGGAGTTTCTTGCCCGTTCTTCTCCATAGGTACCTACTCTTTGGAATGGGCGACTAGCTTCATCTTATTGACTGACCGACCTTCTGACAATTCAAAAGTGCCTGTAACTGGTTTATTTGAAATAAATGATTTGATTTGATTTGGCGCCTGACTTTATGACTTCTTTGACTCTATGTATGTTACCTTTCTCAACACCATCACTTCATCATTCTGAAATCATTGCACTTGAATTGATTGATTGAAGCCGTACAGACGACGGGTCTGAGCAATTGTGTTGCGATGTGTGGCGGGTTGTTGTATCGGGAGTTTGGTCGTGGAGGGTCTCCAGACCAATCTCCCTCTGGCGCAGCATCGTTAGTCGTGTTGTTAGGTTTAACACAGCATCACCTCACTCAATTGCCGTTTTTCTTTCTATCCACTAAGTTTTTTTGAGTGAATAGATTCTTAATAAACTAGCGCGCTTTACCATCAACGATTGCATCACTGCTTACCATCAGGCGGGATTGCGATCAAGCACTACTTTATAAATATACTAGCTTACCGCCCGCGGGTTCGCCCGCCTGGAATTCGGTTATATCGCGCTTTTTAGATTTCACTCGGGAATATCAAATTTTTCAATAAAGCCTATGCCCTTGCTCGGGGTCTAAAGATTGTCTGTTCCAAATTTCATCGAAATCGGTTAAGAGGTTTCAGCAGGGAAGCGCACGTAAATACAATATTACTAGTCGAATTTCTAAATCAATTGTTTAAAGAGTAAACAAAATTTAATTATATCAATATCCCTTCCCATGGCCAGCTATTTATACACATCCCTTCCTAAGTGAAACGCGAGTTCAAAGCAATTTGCTTGCATGTGCGAACGGCGCTTTTACGCACTTCTAAGAACACTAGACTAACCGGACTACTGTCACAGAAAATGAAAATTGATAAATACAGAAGGCTAGCTCTATAAAGCACACACCCACGTAGACGCACTTCAGTTACAGAGAGTTCAATTTCAAACACGACTGGAATCATTTATCTATATGTACTAATATGTAAAGCTGAAGAGTTTGTTTGTTTGTTTGAACGCGCTAATCTCAGGAACTACTGGTCCGATTTGAAAAATTCTTTTTGCGTTGGATAGCCCGTTAATCAAGGAAGGCTTTAGGCATATAACATCACGCTGCGACCAATAGGAGCGGAGCATATAAAAATAACATAGCGAAATCTACGCGGGTGAAACCGTACGGTGCAGCTAGTCAACCTATAAAGTTCCCATCGCCTCTCGGTAAAAGAAGTGGGCTGTGACCCACCATGCAGGCCCAGTGGGAATTGGTCGACGTCACAAGTCAGCGATTATTGGTTCAAGGACATGTCGGTTTCTTCACGATGTTTTTAGTAACCGCTTTAAATGCAATGGTTTTAAAATAATGTACACAAAGTAAAGTGCCTATCGGGGTTCGAACCTATGACTGTAATTTATAAGTTACATCCGTTACCAGTGGCCAGGACTGCTCAGTTACAACTGTTATTTGTTTCAGACAGTTTGAGAGTGCTTTATGTAAAATACTGATATTCGTTTAGGCAAGAAAACGATCCCAACAGGGGAAAAAGCTAGGCAGGAGCAGACAATGAGTTGACATCCCTTTACGTACACGTGTATGAATACAAGCGCCTGTTATGCGCTCAATGTAGCCTTCTGTAACTATGTATTCTGTGTCGCGGTGAAAGTCTAGTACAGTTAACGTGATTAAGTTCTCTGTGGTTATCGTGTGATTATGGGGTAAGCAGATATTGATTAGGTTGCAATTAATAACGTGTATAGGATAGTTAGAGTTGTTGATCGGAACATGTTTTCTTTGCAAGGTAAAAGCTTTCTTGAATAGTCTTAAGAATATATTTTTAATTTGAGCTTCACTCACCGACATAGCTCTGCGAGTCGCTAAACTTAAGTGGCAGTGGGCAAGGCACATTGCTTGTAGAACCGATGGCCGATGGGGCAGTAAGGTTCTGGAGTGGTGGCCACGTACTGAAAGACGCAGCGTATGTAGGCCCCCAACAAGGTGGACCGATGACCTGGTGAAGGTCGCAGGAAGCCGATGGATGCGGGCAGCACAAGACCGGTCAGCATGGAAAGCATTGCACATCTATAGGCTGAAGAAGAAGAAGAAGATGACTGGTTCTATGTTCAAAAGAACATTTTAGACATCACTTGCGTGATCTTCATCTGGACTTGAAAAGAGATGTGATCTCCGAGTTTGTTTCGGTCTTCCTGGAGTAGTCAGACTTTTAAAAGAGTCAGGCTAACATTGTTTTTTTTTTAAGTAACGTTGCCCTCACTCTAGGAATTCCTCCTGTATCGTGTCGATTTGTAGGTCACACAAATATTTGTACCATGCGGGGATCGAACCCGCGACACACAGCGCAGCAGCCGGTCGCTCAGCTACTACACGTGTCGTCATATCATTGATCTCATCTTGTTCTTGTTATATTATTGACCTGTAAAAGTGTTTCTAAAAACCTACTTACAGAAAAAAAATCTTTTTATAAATAAAAATAAATATGAAATGAAATGTGTTAAGTGTAAAGATATAAAAACTTGCAAGAAAGTGTGCCTCACGGCTGCGCCAAAAAGGCATTCAAAAATACCTATAAATAAAGTGTGCCCCATGGCTGCGCCAAAAAGGCATTCAGAAAATACCTATAAATAAAGTGTGACTCACGGCTGCGACAAAAAGGCATTTAAATAATACCTATAAATAAAGTGTGCCTCACGGTTATTTAAATAATACCTATAAATCAAACTACCTACTCAAGAATTTAAATAATCCTTTGCTATTTACAAGCAATTTAACTACTTAAATAAAAGTGGAATAAATCTACGACCACCACCATTTTATCTTTATTATAACACAGTTATCTAAGGATTTTGTCATCCTATCACACCGCAGCGAAACATTATGGCTAGGTACTAGTGTAATTAATGGATTTTTGTCACGATTTTATTTAAATCACTAAGTTTGGTATGCGCTTGTTTTTTTAATGTACTCCAGCTTCATGGGAGGTCTTTGGTCTACCTGTAAATTCGGATGTGACAGGAGTTACGAATATAGGTCGGCCATTTTAACGACTTTTTGATGGAATAACCATACATTACATAAATGGAACGATTGTGTAACTTAATTATTACACGTAGAAACTAAGTAACCTTTTGTTTGATGAACTCTTTTTTTTTTTTCTTTTTTTTTTAATAATTATAAACTAGTGCTTGACTGCAATCCCGCCTGATGGTAAGCAGTGATGCAATCGTTGAGTGTAAAGCGCACTAGTTTATTAAGCCTATTCACTTAAAAAACTTAGGAATAGGAAGGATGACGGCAGTTGGGCGAGGTGATGCAATGTTAAACCCAAGACCAACACGACCAAACGATGCTGCGCTAGAGGGAGATTGATCTGGAGACTCTCCACGACCAAATTCCCGAGACAACAACATTTGGCGCATCGTACCCGCCACACATCGCAACACAACTGCTCAGACCCGTCCTCCGTACGGCTTCACCAGACATCATGCCGGAACACGACGAATCGCTTGGCGGCAAGACTTTGTCTGATGGGTGGTAACTTCCGCCGGCAGCCGATGTTATGGCCTACCACCGAGAAAAAGTCAGAAAAACTCGAAAAGTTTTATGAAATAAATCTATACTATATTTCAATATTATAAATTTTTAGTTAGTTTTAATAAATCTGAATAGATTGTTTGCTTGAATGCGGTCATCTCCGAAACTACGAGTAAGTAGTAGCTCAGTGGGTTATTTTTTGCGCTCGAATGCCCGATTCTTAAGGAAGCTGAAGAAGGTTTTATATTTAACATCATGCTATTTGGCATTTGGCAAAGCCTAGAGCACAGGCTTAGAGTAGCCAGCCTTTCGGTGTTCTAATGGTACATTTTCGGGAGTAAGCGAGGGAATTGCATGATTTAATTCCCCCATCTCCGTTCCACCATCGGACGACCCGTCGTACGGCGAGTTTCCACCCTACGAAGCGTTTCGCCTCCTCCATTATACCGCGTACATCGAGGGACTGGAATAATTTGTCAGCGGCGGTGTTTCCGTCGGACTACAATTTGAGTGTCTTCAAGGCTAGAGTGAATAGGCTCTTATAAACTAGTGCGCTTTACCATCAACGATTGCGTCACTGCTTACCATCAGGCGGGATTGCGGTCAAGCGCTAGTTTATAGTTTATAAAAAAAAAACATGCTATAACAACCTTTCAAAAAAACTGAGCAGAATAAAAAAGAAATCAGAAAGTAGGCACGCTTATCGGAAACGAAGAAATAGTGTAGGGGGCAATCGTGCTAAATAAAAAGTAAAAGTTAAAGTCTTGTTCGTATTTAACCCAGTTAAAGTTTTATGTGGTTTAATTTCGATCCCATTTCGTATCGCGCTAAAGTTTTAACTTCGATTAAAGTAAAATGAATGAGTGATACATTTCGTCACATAAAAGTTTTATGTGACGAAATGTATTTTAAAGAAGAATATTATGGTAAAATCACACATCGGAATCAATTTTTTAGGTTATTTTCAATGTTAGTTAAGTATTAAAATATATGAATATATAATATATTTGAGGCTTCTAACACGCTAAGAAATAGATCCAAAGGGTTCTCGTTGTCGAATACCATATAGTTTGATCGCACATGCGCCGTACTGCAGCGCCTGCAACCTATCACAGTGAGGTTTAGGTAGGTACTTACATTAAAACGCTTAGGGTTTCAGTTTCATGAGCTTTCCAGTGAAATCTAAAAGCACTTCAGATTTTGAAAATCATGTTTATTAGAGAAGGTCCACTTACATCACTACTTGTCTTTGTTAATAGGTAGGTATTGTATCTATCTAGGTAAGTACTAGGGGATATGATGAAATCTCAAAACACAATTATGGTAAATGGTTGTATTATTCACTTTCTTCATTAGGATTATTATAATATAATAATACAGAATCTAGGAATTGTGCTGGTGGCAATTGATTACCTTGGTGCCGTGCCCAACCAAGATACCATATTATGCTCATGGTGTGGGCACAGCAACCAACCGTTCTTTTTCCAACAATGCACGTACAATAATATTGGATTATAGAATCCCTTCCACTTTAAACGCTGTCAACTAATACATAGACAAAATACATCCTACTACTTCTATGTCTGGATTTTATTCTTCCTCTTAACATCCAGGTTGAGTCCGATGTTAAGAGCTCTTGTTGTAGGGAACCGTCCAACTCTCTACACACTTCTATGACATTTATGAGCCATTTTCTCTCACATGCTCTCCATAATAAGAACGGGCCTGTTTAATTTGGTATGTACCTAAGGATATCAGAATAAGCTCGTTGTATGTTAGTTCAGGTAACTCATTAATGTTATCTCTTTCTACATCAATCGCTTCGAACTGCGCCCTACGTCGGTTTATATTGTTACTAATGACATAGTCACTTAATCTATTTTCCACAAACATGTATTGATTAATTTTTTGTAGAATTTCTTGAGCATCACTGCGGTTTATAATAGGAGGGTGGAAAGCATTTATTAAAGCAGCAACCACTTCAAAGTGTGTCATTACATATTTTGACGCTCTATTAAAAAAATCTTGGCGAAAAATCTTAAAATCGCGCTTAAACCGACCATTAACTACTTCTACAACCCATCTACATATTGTAACTGTTCTCGATTTATTGGCTTCGAGGCTCGAAAGTTGAGATTCACCCTGTACTAATGAAGATGGCACATATGTCCTGTAGCCACATTCATTGAGTAAAGGCAAGGCATCCCGGAAGCCCCTATCCAATATAAACGCATCTCCAGGTTCAAAGTATTGTCTTAAAATAGATTCCTCTCTAAACTCTTTATTAATTATTTCAGCATCTGAAGTTGTCGCTGAATAGGGACCCCAAACATCGATTATGTATCCATCTGTACAAACAATCAAAAATGGTTTTATGAGGTTTTGATATTTATGCAAACTATATGTCTTTTTTTGGTACTTATAATTTGAGCTTTTTTGCACATAAACATATGTACCATCTAAAACAACTATAGGCTTACCATCACAATTATGGTTACCAAACGATTCATTTGGAATAAGGAGATTTCTGTCAATTATTTGCTGCTTATTAATATGATTAAGGCCCAAGTGATGGGGCACAAAATAATCATATAAGAGACTCCTAGCTTTACCTAGTAGAGTACCTAAAGTAGTTTTAGGAATTTGCAGAAGTGTTGATAGTCGATCATCTGAGTCACCGGTCCTAAGTTTAATTAAATAAGCAGCTAATATTGTAGATCCCCTTTTAAGATTCAGAAAATGAGGCACTTCATTCAATATTTGTTTGAATTGCTCTTTGTTAAAACCAACCCAGTGGTAAAATATGTGGTCTTCCATAGACTCAATATTTTCAAAATCAAGTAAATTACAATCAGACTCTTTTAATGAAAATATATCTTGAATTTGATTTGCATTAAATGTATTGATAATATTATCATTTATGTCATTAAGAAAGTCCCATGATGTGCATGTTAAATGGATATCACAAAGGCGATTATTCGCTGGTACATAATAATTGTACATTTTAAGTAAATGTTTTCGCATTGCAATTGTAATTCGATTTCTTTCACGTCTTTGACATCCAGCTACAAAACATCTACTTTCAGTTTCAGCAGCTCTACAATAATCGGGTAGTACAATAAGAGTTCCAACTATATGTGCCCTTGGTGGAAAAATAGGGGCAGGGGCTATTGGTGCACTAAAAACTACTTGACTTGCTGGAGGTTCTTCTGAAGGAGAAATGTCCTGTCTATTAGGCTCATTTTCAGCTGATGAAGATGCTCCAGATGTTGAGGGGCCTGAATGGAAATGCCGGGATGCTTTATTTGCTCTCACCCAGCAAAAGTGACAAATAACACTTGAAGCACCCACCTGAAAATTATTTATCCACATTAAATGGTGCCTCTACATCGGAAATGTGTGTAAGACTTTGAAAAGACTGATCTAAAGAAATCCTACGAATGAGAAATCCTGATATTAGAAGCTTGACCATTATTAAATATAATGCTAAATAACATTATTATGCCCTTGTTTTCAAAACTTAGCTAAAGACTGTTATTAATAAACCATGAATAACATAGTTTACTAACCGTGCGTGGCATGATCCATTCTCTTATAACTTCACATATTCTGCGTTCTTGTACTGTACCAGATCGAAGTTGATGGCAACGACCTCTTCGGAGAAGAGAACGACCGCAGTGAATACACACTCGTCGATGTCCTACAGGTGTCTGTTCATTCCCTTCTGGTCTATTTTCTTCAAGAGATATAGCATTAGCATGATTCCAGCAAGCTTTGCAGACAAAGTCGTTTTCATTTACCTGAAGCAAACATTTTTATCATTAGACTATTAGGGGCATTTAGCATTGGAGTGACACATTTTGCTATAATACATATAAGCTGTCTAATTACAATCCTATTATACTGACACAAGCCTTCAGCCTTCCCTGACAGAGAACAGGCCATAATGAACCACACAGATTCAGTCTGGATTGATGGTGTCACACATTTCAAATGATTGTGATGCACATTTTGGTATCATTTAATGATCTGTGATCATATATAGCCTATGCTACTCAGTGATAATGTAGCATTCTAATGGTCGGATGGAGATTTGTATTTTAGTATGTTACATGTAAACTCAAAAAGACTGGACGGATTTCGATAATTCTTTCACAAAAAAAAAAAGAATTATCGAAATCCGTCCAGTCTTTTTGAGTTTACATGTAACATACTAAAATACAAATCTCTTCTCTTTATAATATTAGTGTAGACGTAGAAAGTGTAGATATAGACTTTTTTTTTTTTGGGACAAAACCCGCCACACTGTTCCCAACCCACTGCAACTCCTGAAAGCCAGAATCAACAGTGGAGACCGCCAGAAAAACGCCGAGCAATGAAGCTCGACGTGTCCCGGAGAAATGTTTCAACTGTCTTGGGTCCCGCAACGAAATTAATCAGAAAAGAATAGCGGAGGAGTAAGAAAAAAGATATTTTTTCCACTTCCCTCCATAATAAGCAGGAGACAGAATAGAACTAGGCCAATCGGCACAAAGGGACATTATTGCAACTGGGAGAAGCCCAGATTGCCAAGCACCACGGAATAACATTTGATCAAGTTAATGGGTCCTAAGTAGGTATTTGCTGTTACAATTGATTCCAATAATAGGTATGGCAAAAGCGCCTGAACGCACGGAAATTAGTTCTAGTTTCAACAAGGTCCGTATAATAAACAACTCCGGATGTAACTTGTACACTATCCAACATAATATTGCGTTCATTCTGCCAAAGAATACACTCCCACAAGATGTGATGTGCGGACTGTTCAAATTCACAGTTCGATGTAGAACACTGACACAAAGGCGAAGGAACAAGTTTAAAAGAATACAGTTTACTTTTAAAGTTGCCATGACCTGTGAGAAATTGGGCAACGCAGTGGTCAACCTCCAGCCATGTCTTAGCCAGCCGATCGCCAACGGATGGAAAGAACAGATGGAGGTGCCCCCTTGATGGAATTATCCCACCTACTTTGCCATTCGGATAAGAGGTCCTCCCAGACGTCAGTCTGAGGTTTAAATAATCTAGAAATTCTATTGAGGTCGCGTTGTGTAACAAAGTTAGTGTCCATGGCCTCCCCCCTCGCGGAGTAGTACATTGAAGCACGTCGCTGTACTTCAAGATCGACTGGAAGTACACCTGCCAGAACGGGTAAGGCTTCAGTACTGACTGTTCTATACGCCTTGCATAAAAATATCAATGCCAAACGTTGGCTTTGAAGCAGTTTACGTCGCGCCGCCCCTATGCTGGCCCTATCGGCCCAAACAGGTGCACCGTAGCACATACATCCTAAGTAGGTAGCTCCATATATAGTTTTTAAAGTTAGGAATGATAGACCCCAAGTTGCTTTGGATATTCTAGTTAGGGCATAAAAGTTCCTTTTAGCTTTTCGCCAACTATTTTTATATGTTCGATAAATGAAAAATTCCTTTCTAAGACCATACCAAGGTAGCATACGGATTGCTGTTTTTTAACAGGAACGTTATTAAATTTAATAGTAGGCAATGATTTAAGATTACCTTTTAGTAGAAGTTGATAGGTTTTATGCGGCGCAAACGCTAGGCGGTTACGATCACCCCACTGAGATATTAGATTTAGGCAAGTATGGGCCAAGTTCTCAAGTCCGGCTCGGGTACTTGATTGAATGAGCAGTAGGCCATCGTCCGCGTAACCAGTAAGTGAACAGCCGCAAGGAAGTGGGATCGCGAGAAAATCATCAAAACCCAAATTCCATAAATAAGGACCGACAACTGAACCCTGAGGACATCCCATGGTTAGTGCTTTAGTACTAGAAAAATGACCGAGCTTAAGTACCGCGGAACCGTTTATAAAGTACGAGTAAACGAGATTATATATGTTTCTATAGCAACCGCGGTTTTTAATTTTAACAACAGCATAGGCCACCAAGCGTTATCAAAAGCCCCAGAAATATCCAAAAAGATACCAATCACGTACTTGTGTTCCGACTGGTTAACGGTTCTTCTGACAGAAAGCGCCGCGTCGACTGTTGATTTACCGATGGTGAAGCCATATTGATTACAATGAAATTTTGGACCGTTCGGTAGTAAACGTGGAACGATGAGGCGCTCAAGAAGTTTCCCCAAAGATGGTAGAAGCGTGATAGGCCGATATGACTTCGGATCATCCGGTGGTTTATCACCACACTTTGGTATTATTCGTATGAAACCGCGTCGCCATTTACGAGGAAAAACGCCTTCAGCAATGCATCGGTTATATACAGTTAAGATGGCATCACCCGCTGATTTACACGCTTCTTTAATCATCCTATTAGATATTTTATCTTCCCCTGATGATTTGTTGACCGGTAGTTTTCTAACAATATTTATAAATTCGTCATTAGATGGTACGTCTGACATTGGTGATTCAGGTGGCACAGGAGCCCACGCTCGAATCTGTTGGTGGTAGTCGCTATCGTTAGCCGGTGAATCATCAGGGATAAGTGTATTAATTAGTACTTTTGTTGTTTCCTCTATGCCCGTGGTATGATATAGACTATCAACAGACACCTGAATATAAACATTTTAGTTTGATGAAAATGTAGTGATAAAGTAAAATCAGATACTAATCGTTTGAGGCGCGACCCAGTCCTGTACAATTGAAAGAATTAATTCATTTTCCAATCTTCGTCTTTCCATTGCATTGCAGCGGTCTGTTGCTATTCCACAATTAATACACAGGCTCATGATGTACCAGTAGCTAAAAGTTCAATAAAAAAATCCGGTTCTCCAGCAAAGGTCGGCAGGGGTGGTAGGATACAGAGTCCAATGTTCACGCGAAGCTCAGTCGGAAGGCAATCAATTTCGGAGTCCAGTATTCGGGCACAGGTCGTGTGAAATAATTCAAATAATAATTCAAGAGAAATACGGAAAAACACTTTCACTTGCGCAAAAATACGAAAAGCGGATGATATGACATTTGACAGCCGTTGACATTGACATTTGGACTAGTGCGACAATGGTGCCATCGATTTTATCGATTTATTATTGATTTTATGGCGCTGACATTAAAAACCAATAGAATCCAGGTAAAATATGCAGAATCTAATTTATTTTAAATTGATTTGAATATCTAAAATGCAATTGTTTAAAATGGAGTGTGCTTTTAATTAATTATAACAGTATCGATTACCACTGAATCGATTAAATTGTTAAGGTAAGCTCTATTGAAACAATGATAGCGTTTATGAAGTTAGTGACGTATAGTATAATAATGTGCTGCATCGATTTACAAAGCTTGGTTAAAATAAAAAAATAGAAATCAATCTATTTTCCACACTTGCTCACTGCTGTGGAGGCTAAGATTTAAATGGGTTAATTAAGAAAAATAGAAGATTATTTTGGTACATATCTGATTACTGTAACAGTTTGGCCCAAAATGGGGTTTCTCCTTTGGTTGTTTGAGAAAGGACATAGGCTATAAAACATCCCGCTATGACCAATAGGAGCAGAGCAGGAACAAAAAATGTTGCGAAAACGGGAGCAAACGCGGACGTACATATTGCTACCATTATTTGAACAGGCGCTTATTTTATATCAACTGAGCTCTTTCCATTCGAAGCATACGCGTGTGAAACCGCGGGGCACAACTAGTTTATTATATTTTATTTCATCTTAATTTCGGTTCTATCATTTATTAAGATACACTTCAGTGAATAAATGTTGAACAATTAATTACCGTAGCAATTGATTGAGTCCTCGATATTAATATACTGACTGATCTCATTGAGTCTTATAAAGGCTAAAATAGAGCACAAAGGCTTATAGTAAGCTAGAAGAATAATCTTTTTGACGGACTTAAAAACACTTTAATTTCACTCGAGTTTAATTTTCTTTGGAGTGAAAAAGTTGAGCTTAACTGCATTAAAGTGCTAGAAGATTAAGAGGCTACTTTAAGAATATGTAGCACTAGCTGTGCCCCTTTGGTTTCACCCGCGTAAGTATTTATGTAATGAGAAAATCGGGATAAAAATTATACTATGTATTACACCTGATTCTAAACCACCTGTGTGCCAAATTCTATCAGAAACCGATGGGTAATTTTTGCGTGAAAGAGTAACAAAAATCCATCCATACATTCTCAGAAACTTTCACTAAACCTTTCGAACTACTTGCACTATCAAAGACGACAATCAAAAATTTAAATCACATGTTCGCCTTCACCACCTTCATTCTCAAAACTGAAAACTTTAGACGAAAACATAGTTAGGAAACCGTCATGTCTTAGAACGAAATAAACCAATTCGAAGACGTATGACAAATGAAATACATACCAACAAGGGCACGGCTTCTTTAGATGATGATATCAAACGATATTGCGCTTTACCAACAACGATTGCATCACTGTTTAACGTCAAGCGGGATTGCGGTCACTAGTTTATCATCATCATCATCTCAGCGTTAATCCCAGTTGCATCCGAAGCTTATTCAGCTTTGGAGTCTGGGGTCCGCTTTACCAGTCTAACTGCTGATATGGCTAAACTTCGATATTTTCCGTGAAGCGACTGTCCTCTGGCCTCCACAACCCGAAGGAGACATCGAAGCATTGCAGTTAGACCAATTGTTGGACTTTTGAGGGCTCCAACAACCCGTAACGACTGCCACTAGATGTTCGTAGGGCAACCGAGACCAACGGCTTAACCTTTTGAACGCCCATCTATATAATACGCGATGTGTCCTCCTGCGCCACACTACAAATGTATAACGTATGTATAGTAAAACGTAGGGATGGGATTAGTGTCCTATCGACAAATAATATTATACATATAAAATAATGTTTATTCACCAATTTACGAAGCTAAATAAAAACTGTAATCGTAATTTCATATTTTATTTTATTTCATAAAAAAAAACAATATGAAAACCTGGATATATTCCCCACAATAAAGAAAAGAATTTTAAATTTATTAGACGTGTGTTCTACAAGGCACATCCCTATTTGTCTCCAAATGTAATCCTTCTACTTCATATCAAGTAGTTGGCGCTCGAGGCACGTCAAAATCCTTTCTGTTCTAGGGATGTCTAGATTTCTATGGTATATATTTTATATTCACTGTGGTCGAGTTACACGTGCATAAACTGAACCGATTCCTGCATAATTTATTTCGTTTACTTACAACAAATACAATTAATAGAAGCTAAATACGTGGTTTTCTACGTTTTAAAAAATAAAATAAAATGGAGGGTAAGTGTCTGTTTTACACAAGACCTTTTTTTAATGGTGTCGCTAAATACTCGCAATTATTTTTCTGGTTTGTAGAAACTAATAGAAAACTGAAGAAAATTCCTGAAACGGAAGTTGACGACTTAACGGAATGTCAAGACGACGAACTATTTCAAAATTCTGATTCAGACTTGAACAACTCGCAATAATTCGTCATATTCACAATCACAATTTTTTTTATAAGAACACGTGCGCCAACTCAAGATGTAAACATTGCACTACACTAAAATGCACAAGGTCACTATGACCTTGAGACCCGTCCGCTTATGACGTCACAGATTTCCTTCTATACACGTCGGTGGCGTGTACGGACCGCTAACTAACTAACTTTGTAGGGATGGGTTTTTCAAACGGGGTTTCACTATCGACAATGATTAGAAAACCTATTAATTCTTGATTAAGGTGAATAAAACCTAGTTTAAAGTGTACAATATTTATAAAATATTATATATTTACGTTATTTTCTTGCAATAATAGTATTTATGATCATTTCGACGAGATGAAATATAGCGAGGTCTTCGTCGTGTCCCATCACTGGCTTACTTGATATCAAGTAATTGGCGCTGGGGGCATTAAAATATTTTCTGGCGTTTTTGTTTCTATTGAAAATTAAACAAATAAAAACTTATTATGGGTGAAAAAGTTAAAAATATGGTTGATAACAGGGCAAATTTCCATAAAAACAAAATAAAAGGTCTTGTAAAAGTCGTAAATTTATTTTATACTGTGATTACTTCTAATCAAGTAGTGGCGCTGAGGGCACGAAAATCTCGAACTTGTATAGAAGTGATTGGCGTTCAAAAGGTTAACGTGCTTTCCGAGGCACGACCAAACCAGTGCAAATATTCATATTCATGCATACAAATATTTGCACTGTGCGGGGATCGAACCCGCGCCTCCTTACGCGGCGGCCGCGTCCACTACCGCTACGCCACGGAGGCTGTCAACACCTTGCGGTCACTAGTTTATAATTATAAAAAAAAGGAACCGTGCAAGCGTCATGCAAGTCCTGGTGTCTACACGTTTCAGGAATCGATGTACGCTTGTGACTTGTGATGGCCTTAGACATAGCTAATTTCTGGCCGGAGTTCTTTTAGATCTTGAGAATCTATCCACAGGTTAAGAGGGAACTCTAGTGGTGCTTTCTCTATACAAACGTATTCCGCTGTTTTCTTCGTGGATAATGCTTTTGGAGCATTTTTTTTTTTTATTATACGCGCCCCTATTATTTGATTTTGTCGAAAATTTAATTACTAAAAGAAATATGATGTTTCAAAATCCCGAAAAATAACCCATTTTTACCGCGATATTCAAACGACTATTACACAAATGTCATAAGTTTTTGACAAAAAAGAATATAATAGAGACATAGGTATACTCATCCTCTAAATTGATATAAAAATAACCGAGATCTGTCGTGTTATGAAAACAAGAACAGCGGAATACGAAACGTCTTTTGGTCAACGTTTTTGTAGGTAAAATCAGCCTGAGCTGCAACTGTCCTTTTCGCACTTAAACGGGAGAGGTTGGAAGCAGAGCGACGGCAATAGTTTCTTCAAATACCTATTTTCTTGAGAAGTAGATTTATCACACATTGTTTATCTACACGTGCATTGCTAATTCGTCTGACCTGTGTTGAATCTAGTATGTCAGCTTTGATCATTTAGGCTGGTTTATTTTAACTGTGACCTTTAGGTCGTCCCCTTCGTTACTGTACCGTGTCATGGGCGTTCATTATGACCCGTTATTTCTTGTTTTGGTATTTACATTATGCCTGGAGATTGATCCCTACCTAAGGACCAACCTTTAGTAGGGATCAATCCAGGGATAGGTAGGGATAAATTCCAATATATATCGGCCACGAATCCCTTGTTCACTAACTAGTTTTAAGTTCAATGGGTCTTTTTCTTCCTTCTTCTTTAAGGAAAGGACAAAACATAAAATATTAGTTTAATCTTGTCAAATTAAGATATTCTATAGACAGTTTAGACGTTTGCATTTCGGGGAGTGTGCGAGGGAATTGCATGATTTAATTCCCCCATCTCCGTTCCACCAGCGGACGACCCGTCGTACGGCTGGTTTCCACCCTTACGTTGTTAACACCACTACGATCCGGACGAAGCGTTTCGCCTCCTCCTTTATACCGCGTACATCGAGGGACTGGAACAATTTGCCAGCGGCGGTGTTTCCGTCGGACTACAATTTGAGTGTCTTCAAGGCTAGAGTGAATAGGCTCTTAATAAACTAGTGCGCTTTACCATCAACGATTGCGTCACAGCTTACCATCAGTCAGGATTGCGGTCAAGCGCTAGTTTATAATACACACATCAAAAGTGTCTAGGGATCAAGCATTTTTATGCGGATTTCTTGAGATTGAGATGTGGCTTTGTAATAAATTTATGATTTTATAAATTTATATGGATCCTTTTTGGTGCATTTCATAATTTGAATCAGGAACTGTGAATCAAATTCGAGTAAAAGATGAAAATCAGCTGTCAATATTTTCCCTATAAAAACATACAACGCATTGAAGACATTATTAGTGCTACTGTTTCCCTACTACTGATTAAAACCAACGTTATTATGGAGCGGCGACGTCATTTAAGCAGGGAAGAAATGCTCAGAGCCGTTGGAATGATAGAAGCTGGTTCCCGGCAACGTACTGTGGCTTTAGCTCTGAATACAAGTCAGAGTGTTATCAGTCGACTTTGGACACGTTACCGAAGCACTGGTACCGTGGCTGAGCGCCATGGAGGACGGTATCGCTGCACCACACGGAGACAAGACCGATACATTCAAATCTTAACTCGAAGAGCTCCAACAATAACCGCCATGATGTTAGCCGTGAGGCTTCATCACTCTTCAGGGAACTTAATTAGCGACCAAACAGTCAGAAACCGCTTGCATGAAGTGAACCTTCATTCCCGAAGACCGCTACGGGTACCACCTATAGCAATGCACAATCGTAGGATTCGATATCAATGGGCTCTTGAACACAGAAATTGGGCAGAAGAACAATGGCGTTTCGTGTGCTTTTCTGATGAGTCTCGTTTTGGTATGAGACCGGATACAAGACGTATACGACACTGGAGAACCCCTGGACGCCAACAGCGGAAAGTCCATCCTTATAGTGGTGGAACCATCATGGTATGGGCGGGTATTTGGATCGGCGGAAGAACTGAGTTGATTTGGATCAGAGGCAACCTCAACGCTCAAATTTATGCTGAAACGATTGTATCAGACGTCATCGTTCCTCTACAAGTGCAAATCGGTCCCTTATTTCAGTTAATGCATGATAATGCACGACCGCACACCGCAAGAGTTGTAAGACAGACTCTCGCCGCAGCTAACATCAATGTCCTGCCCTGGCCTGCTCAGTCGCCAGACTTGAACCCGATTGAGCATGCATGGGATATGCTACAGAGAAGAGCTCTGCCGAATATGGAGGGTATCCAGTCGCAAGAAGACCTTTTTTTGTTGTTGCAACGAACATGGGCGGCCATTCCACAGCGTGATTTGGATGAACTCATTTTGAGTATGCCAAACCGATGTTCTTGTGTTGTTAGTGTTCGCGGTAGAAACACGGATTATTAATTGTTTAAGTTACCTAATAAAATTTTAGAGAAAACTGTTATTTCAGTCTTTTTTTCGAACTTTTGTGTTAGTGGTTCAAATGTCAAATATCCCTTTATTAGGAAAATGGCAAATTTCTTTATTAATGCAAAGGTGACTTGGTTTATCGTTACTGTGACAAACGAAAACACTTTATTTGATGAATCCTTAAAGAAAATTTTAATTAATATCAATCAGGAGAAAAGTTATTGCAAAAATATATGTTGATCCCTAGACACTTTTGATGTGTGTATATAGAAAAAAAAAAGTTTAGATGTGATTGATACATGGCGTCTAAAAATACGTCAATTTAATGTCAGGCTCTGATGAACTTTAACTAAATTTAAGTAAAGTGCTTCATTTTCCTTGTATTTCACCTTTGGATCTGAAATTATTTTGAAAATTTTTTCACCATTAGAATTCCACCTTATTGTCGGTGTCATATATTAACCAGAAAATTAAAACACTTTTGTGGCATTCAGGGCTCATCAAGAGTAAAAAAAATCTAACAAAGTGGACAATCAATAATACAGAAAAGAAACAGCACCCTAAGTGCGTAACAAACTGTTACTATCAATTTGAATCAGTTTGAAGCAAATTGCTAATCCATTGCTCCATATGTTCCAAAAAAATGTCTGCTCAAAAACTCAAATGACGCAATGTGTTTGTGTATTGTGATAATTTGGTGGTTTGATAAATTCCTTCGATAAATGGAACTGCGTCACGAGGCTCGTCTTAGTGAGAAATTCTTAATTCAAGCATATTACAGAAGATGGATAGAAGGATCGAATGAGACTCACCAGAATATCCAGGTTTTCTCGCTCAGCCTGTTGCGTAGGGGCCCCTACGTTGAACACAAATCACCTTGGCTGAAAGATGCACTCGCTGAATGTCAAAGAGATTGCTTGCTGTCTATGGACTATGTATCCGGTCTTGAACCAGAGACAAGTTGCTGGTTGTTTTTAGTAAGGCCCAAATGGCACGGGATCTAGCCCTTTAAGCCAGATATGCATGGAAGTAGGGAGTACATAGGAGGGAATCGGGAAATTAGAATATGCTTGACTTTAAAATGATTTCATGCTTTAACACAATGAATGTTGGTGAACTGTCAAAATGAAACCCATTGCTACTGTGTCTTGCACAATTACCCTGCGGGTGCTCTGTATTTTATAAAGCCGCTCGGTCCTATTATTTTTTCTAGATTATAGGCACTGCAACTAATACTTTGTGGTGGACATGGTCTAGTCTTTTATAAACCATTTCTATCGATAAAATCCAAACTACTTTAATAAGTGGACAGCTGACAGCTGTCCCCATTCTCATGTTGCACACACAATTTTATACCAGTATATTTTCCACATGTAGGTTTCATTGCGATTTCCTTCAGTATACCAATTAAATGGTTACAGGAGAAATATTTAATGAGCTTAGCATGGTGTAGCCGTCTCGCTTTGGCGACGGTTTCAGTCGATTGATGGACGTAGGTAATTATTTTAAATAGTAGTTCCAGAAATTTCTAGGCTGCAGTTAGGTGTATAATTAAAAGATCATTTGGTATTTTATCGTGTGTTGGTTATGGCTGGCAAAGACATAAGGTATTTCGAAGAAAAGTGCAATAGCTATGAGGTTGGAATATATTGAATATCAATTCTTTCAATGGCCGACATTAACTTTAATGCATTTCTGAATCATGTTCTGGATTCTTGGTATCAGGTTGTCATCATCATCATCCCAGCGTTAATCCCAGTCGCTTAATCTTGGTATCAGGTTGTGTTGTAAGAAAAATGTATGATTAATTAAAATATTTTGCTTTACGGCTAATTTTTCCAACGTCAGAAAATTGATTCTAAGGTATTTTTTTTAATTATGTTTTTTCCATGTGAAAATCTGTAACCCGTCAATTTTATTTCACGAATATAAATTATCTGTCATCTTTAAAACAGCACCCCATTTACGTAACACACTTCTAATAGCAAACCTTTTGAAGTAATTGCCAATCCATTGCTTTATATGCCCGAAAAAGAAGTCTGCTCACCAACGTTAATAACGCAATGAATTTTGCTGAACTATCGAAATTAAACCCTTGGCTACTGTTAGTGTGTTAGGTAATTACCTCTCAGCTTTAATCAATTAACTTCTAGACCCTTTCAGTTCTTTACTTAACTTCCCAACCATCCAATCCCTCATCGCTAACAGGTATCCGGCATTCCAATATATTTCTAAACCAGTCTAAGATTTCCAATCCAGTCTATCCAGTTCCAATTTTCCAGGCATTTCCCGAGTGGTCGTTACCAAGTACATAAATTTGTACGTGATCCGTCGGGCCACAGATTCGATTCCTACATGATGCATTCGACGTGACCACAGGAGGAGGAGTACAACTGCACGGTTAGTGCAGTGGTTAAACTATCGACTGCTGCACTGCGTGCCGCATATTCGATTCCCGAACGGAACAAATGTTTATATGACCTACAAGTAGTTGTCCCGGGTCTGGCTGTTTTGTGTTTGTGAGTTTATATGATTGTAAACGCACCCACGATACAGGAGAAATTCAAGGGCAAGATCTCAAAAACAAAAATTAAGGTATTAGGCGGCAACTCATAACATCGGCTGCCGGTAAAAGTGACTACCCGCTAGGCAAAGTCCAAAGTCTTGCTGCCAAGACATTGGCCGTGTTCCGGTATGATGTCTGGTGAAGCAATACGGAGGACAGGTCTGAGCAGTTGTGTTGCGATGTCTGCCGGCTGCAATGTCTAAATGTTGTTGTCTCGGGAATTTGATCGTAGAGGTCTCCATATCAATCTCCCTCTGGCGCAGCATCGTTGGTTGTGTAGTTGGGTTTAACAATGCATCACCTCGTTCAACTGCCGTCTTCGTTCCTATTCACTCATTTTTTTTTGAGCGCATTGGTTTAGTAACCTAGCGCGCCTTTCCATCAACGATTGCATCACTACTTGATGGTAAGCAGGATTGCGGTCAACTAGTTTATAATTGTTAAAAAAGTTTTCGACGTTTGGATTTACTCAGGTTTAGCTACCTCTTAACATTAACGGCAGTGGGCTGTGGAGCCGGCTTACCAAAGGGCATCATATAGTGCTGTAATTAGGTCTTGTGTAAGACAGATAGGCACTCTCTCGATATCTTCTTCTTCTTCTTCAGCCTATTCAGTGGACCTATAGGTCCACTGTTGAACAAACCTCCTCCAAGGCTTTCCACGATGACCGGTCTTGTGCTGTCCGCATCCATCGGCTTTCCGCCGCCTTCACCTGGTCATCGGTCCACCTTGTTGGGGTCCTTCCTACGCTGCATCTTCCGGTACGTGGCCGCCACTCCAGAACCTAACTGCCCCATCACTGCCATCAGCCATCGGTTCTACGAGTAATTTGCCCCGCACACTATCGCTCCATATAAAGTACTGAAATTCAGATGCATCCCTTTAAGGCTGGAAGAAGGGTAGATAGGTGATGATATCCAAACCTCTCAAAAACTAACTCATTTATAGAAGTGCCATTTTCATGATTACGGCACGTTAAAGACACAATTGCAATCATTGTTTCTTCAAAAAACCCACAATAGCAGTCCGGATAGTGTACATTAATTTGACATTAAAAGAAGCCGATGAGCACATTGTGAAGACCTGGCGCCGCGCCAGACCGGAGATGGCGGTTTGAAAAAACCTTTTAAATTCATATTTATCCTTTACTCTTTATGGTACTGTTGGCTATAAACAAGAGTGTTTTGTAGAGTAATAAAGTGTCATCTTTTAGGGTTAACGAAGCTGCTTTTATAAGGGGTTAATAAAACTGACAGGCAACAATCTAAAAAGTTGCTTACTTAAACTGAAATCGTGTTTTTTTTTTCAGAAATATAAACAAATATGGAAAAACAGCTTTAATTGTTAGGCAATTAAGTTCAGTTTATGCTAACTCCAAACACTCATAGAAAAAATTATATCACTGCAACCCAGAGATTAAAACATCCAATTTACTGATGAAAATGGGTAACTTTTAGTTAATAACCAATTTGCTAAATGTGGTTATTTTAGCTTGAATCCTATGCAAATGTAGGAACTAGATAAGTACGGACGTCAGCAGATCAAGCTACCCGAACCTATGAAATATTCCCAATCAACCTTGAGCCTTAATGCTTTATCTATAAAGATTTTTTTTTAAATGTTGCCCCACACTCGGAATTTCTCCTGTATCGTAGGTGCGTTTACAAATATCTAAACTCACATACACAAACAGCCAGACCCGGCTCAACCACTGCACTAACCGTGCAGTCGAAGTTGAAAATCTAATAATGAAATTGACAGATTTCAGTAGCTTGAAATGCTGTCGTCTGTACATCGATTTACATTGGAGGCCGATTACGATCCGATTACCGAACCGATTACCGATTTACGATCTGTTTTGAACAAGGAGTTGGTTAGTTTATGTTACAGGATTTATCATTGTAAGTCGTGTTGAAATGCTAACATAAACTGAAAAAGTAGCCATCGTCGACGAATGAGAATCGTAAAAGTAACGCGCGACCATAGCACATCGCGCGATAAATCGTAGCGTTTCGCCAATATCGGTAGTTAGCCGCATGTGCTGACAGCGGCCGCCGTTCACACCGTAACGAGCAAATAAATGGACGCGCGAATGAAAAAAAAAATAGTGTTGTTTGGTTTGGTTGTAAAGATTTGTGTTGTTGTTTTTTTTTTTTTTAAGATTTGATTTTACGTCAGTGTTGTATTAGTAACTGCTCTCAGCTACAAAGGAGCATTTCTTTGCGTAATTTATTTAATCGCCATTGTTCTCAAAAGGTTACGGAAATCATTGTGAAAAAACGGCACGTCCTAGGACAAAAAGTTCGAAGAGATTTGACATCTACCAACCCGCGTAAGGCTGTCTTACGTAATGCCACGTAACGTAACGTACCAGTACGGTGCGTTACGTTACGTTGAGTACGATCTAGATGGCAATGTCTCACAGAGAGAAGGCATGTGATCCCAGTGTGCAGCAGTGAGAACATTAATGCTAAACTAAATTATTGAATAAACTTTTCGTTTTTATTTATATTCAACATAAATTTAATTTGGTTTGTTTCTCATAATCTCGACAATAAAGCTAATTTTTGTGTATAATGCCCATCTGTCTCTTTTAGCCATTCGCTGCCAAAATATACTTACATAATTGCCATCATAACTCACGCAAAAAATAAACTAAACTAATAAGCGCTACAGATGTCGTTGTTAACGGAACATTTCACTAATCTAGCGCGTTGTATACAAAACAACATTCATAAATTGTCGAGTCGTAGTTTGCGGAACAAGTACAAATGCGCATCGTTGTTGTTCATTCGTTTGTGTGGAGTGGACGAATTACTGCTGTGAGCTGCGACGCTTCACGGGCTAAAATATAGTCTAGGAATCTAGATGTGTATCGGTTAGATGTTCAACTAGGAAGACCATTTACTTTTTTTTTTTTTTGTTTTCTTTATTGATTTATAGGGACTTTTACGCATAGCGTATGTCAGTTCCATTGTAACCTAAACATTTTCACTTTCACAACAAGTAATCCATGAATTCGGACAAACTTTTCGCATCATCACCATTTGGTTGGGAGAGAATTATATGGAACATATCTACATCAGTTCTGTTTAAATTCAATGATCTCACTAAATTATTCCTCATCATCATTATCAACCTATTGATCGTCCCACTGCTGGGCACAGGTCTCCTCTCATACAAAGAAGGATTGTGCGTGATCACCACGCTTGCTCATTGCGGGTTGGCGATTTCAGACTTAAAGTCCAGGTTTCCTCAAGATGTTTTCCTTCACCACCCACCAGTCATTGGTATCCAAGATATACTTAGAAAGTACATATAACTTTAGAAAAGTTACATTGTTACTTGCCTGACCTGGAATCGAACCCGCGCACTCATACTTGAGAGGCTGGTGTTTTAACCACTAGGCCACCACGACCTTATAAATTATTCCTACTGGACTCATATTGGACACATTTCATCAATAAATGTTGTAGTACCTCGATAACTCCACATTCCTCACAATAGGGATGTATCCAAGGTATGAAAAACAAAAAAATAATTCTTCCGTCTTATAGATAACAAAAAAAATTAAGACCCGTATTTTTTATTTTGTCGAAATTACCAAAAACTACTGAGATATAGCGTATTAAAGTTACGGAGTGGGGGCTAATTACGTCACGGCGTGGTATATTTTGTACCACGGCGTGACGTCATGCGACATTTCAAATGAATATATCTTCCTAAATATTTGAATGAAAGAAAAAATAAAAATTACGTGTTGAATATTTTTTATAAATCTATCTGATGGACATTAAATTATTTTTTAGGATACAACCCAATTGGGGGAAGCTAAAAGGTAGTTTAGAAATCTAGATGTGTATCGGTTAGACATTTAACTAGGAAGACAATTTGCCTTTGCAGTGTTCAAATGTTTCACATTATTACTAAAACTATTGAAAATGTAGTTCCAAACGATCTGGGAATTAGCTGTGGGTGCAAAATTTGATAGTCGCAATATTACGAATGAAATCACTGAATTTTAGGTCTTTTTTATAACTTGCGTAAAAATTTAGTTTTAACTGAAATTGCACCAGACTCGAAATATTATTTAGGTTGAAGTTTAGGTTCAAACCTGTTACGTATTGGACATCTGTTTAAAGAGCTATGAAGTTTTGAAGGGAAATTATCTTAAGTTTTTTTTAAAACTATCGACCATCAAAAGCCTCGTCGTCTCCTTAGAATGTAGATGGCAACCGAATTGGGCTCGACCCAGAATACAGCTACATGCTTAGCGCCATCACCAATGTTCATCAGCTGCCGTATCATGCAGCTGGCAGGTTACATAGGACTTGATGTTAAGTGCCCCAACGGTTTTCCTCGCCATTTTGAGAACAGTCATCATCATCAACCTTTTTTTTATCGTCCTACTGCTGGGTAAATATCTCCTCTCATACAGAGAAGGATTGAGCGTAATCACCACGCTTGCTCAATGCGGGTTGGCGATTTCAGATTTAAAGTCCAGGTTTCCTCAAGATGTTTTCCTTCACCATCAGTCAATGATATACTTAGAAAGTACATATAACTTTAGAAAAGTTACATTGGTACTTGCCTGACCTGTAAACGAACCCGCACACTCGTACTTGAGAGGCTGGTGTTTTAACCACTTGACCACCATGACTTGAGAACAGTGGTGGTGACATATTTTATACAAAGTGTCGGTCGCTATCTTTTTCCCACTACTGCTATCCATTAAAAAAAAAACCCTCGTGTCTGCACTAAACTGTAATAAGCGACAGATCACGTTAGATTCTACTGGCCACTACACTCCGGTGTAATGGCAGTCGATATTTGCATCTAACTCAGCTTTCCCAGTAAAAAGTAACGGTCGGTCGCCGGTTGCATCTCTTATCTGACACCGCCAGTTTACCAATTAGATTATTTTAACATTTTAAATTCGTGAAATTCCTTTTTCGCCGTGGTGTTGGCAGGACCGTTAAAATGCATTGCTCGCTTATGACCGACGCTGCCGTTTTGAGTTAGTTTGCGTTATGTTGGTAGTCTGTTTATTATATTGCCATGTAAGTTGCCTTTTCCAAATGAGCCTACAATATTCCCGTCAAGGCTGCGAGTTGCTCGAAAGAGATTCCTTGGCTCTGGTGCACAAGCAAGTGGAGGAACACTAATGGGTTTTAGTCAATAAAAGTCTGACACGCCCTTCCGCAAAAAAAGCCTACAATTTTCGGTACAAGAGAAACGTACGTGTGACCGGTTTATTGTTTCGTAATATTTCGAACCACTTTACGAAACTTCTAATTGGCGAAATGTTCACAGGTTTCCTCGTACAGATTTCTCAAGAAGCCATAAAGTCGCCTCCCTTTTTCCTCGCAAACACGAAACAAGAACAATAATTTAAACCTTTTAATAAAGAAAATTACAAATAAACAGTAAAGAAAACCATAACAATCCAACCCAATTGAGCATTTAATATAAATAACTATTCTATTCTCTCAATTCTTTTGTAGCCTTTTAATGAAATGGAGGTCCTCCGCCTTGTAAAAATAAACTTGTGCGAGCAGGCGACAGAGGGGGTGAAACGAAGAGGTGCTGATAGGCCGGGGGAGGGGGGCCTTCGTCTTGTCGCGAAGCCACACTCTCCTCCTGTTTACGCTCTGTTTCAATATTAAAGTTTTTTTTTGAGATGATAATTAATAGCGAGTACACAAGTAATTTGTTATTTTTTAATGCTAGACGAGATTTATTAAACTCTGACGCTGTAATTCGTATTTCTTAGAATTATTTGAAAGCAAAAATAAAAAGTAATAATAGGGTTATGATGAGAAGCTCGTTTACAACAGATTAAGAACTAAGCATGGTGCTAAATATTTTAATCTCGATTCACAATCCATAAACACCAGGCAAGCATGATCTCAGAGAAAGTTAGCAAATTGTAGTATTAAATCTTAAAGTCTGACAGGACAGCCGCACAGCCACACCGCCTACAAACAAGCTGTATATATAGCATTTAATAAATTGGCGCAACTTTAACGAGCTACCAACGAATGTTCCTCCTGAGAGCTGTACTCGGAACGCTAACGTTGCGAAAAACATGGCTTACCGTGTAAACATACCTTTATATATTACTGCTGGAGAAAAAATACAACTCCTTGATTGCCTGGGCGCCTGGTACCCCAATGCTTATTTAGGTTGTAAATGTTTTCTTTTATTACAGAAAAAATTAAGTATTTACGCGTACGCCTACACTTAACCTATGAGACAATTATTTGCTGTTCGATAGGTCATACATTATTATGTTATATACTTTCGTTGTGTGTGGGGCTCTCAGCTTAGCTCAGCTTTCTCGGTGAGAGAGTAGGCATTAATGAATCCACCACGCGTCTCCAGTTGGTAATGTCATATGTCTTCAGTGTGGCTACCATGAGTTTACATTACGAGACTCGGTCGTCGAAATCGAGCGCGTTTGACTCGTCGATTGGCCCGCTTCAAGGTTGTAAGAACTCTCAACCAATGAGAGCGCCAAACGCGCTCGATATCGACGATCGAGTCTCGTAATGAAAACTCATGGTAGCTACATTGATTGTTAATTCTACTACATGTCGGTTTCCTCTCGAAGTTTTCCTTGGATAGTTTCAGAAGTAATTATACATATACAATGTGTAACATAAAGGGTATATACATAACAACGGCATGGCATCTTTACATGATATCAAACGATATTGAAAGGGTTTTTTAATCCTATCTCTTTATGTTAGGAAGTTATGAGGAAAAACACCGCCTGTGATAGGCTACTATCATATTGAGTGGCCCGGAGTTAGATCTCCGGGCCGAGCCCGGGTCACTCTCAACGCAGGGCTGGAAGGGAACCGAGTGTCTTTAGTGGGTATTCCCGGCTCCGGTCGGGCGAGTCCCACACACGCCTGTCGCCTAGCTAGCGCGGGTACGGTGCGTAAATGCATTTTCACTCGTACAAAAAAAAAAAAAGGCTACTATCATACTAGTCGCACAGAGATATTGAAGACATTTATCGGATTTTGGCAAGTAACGTGACGGGTAACAAGTAGTTATTAACGTATGTAGTGTGCTGCCACGTTTGTTATGATTTGATTTTAAGAAACAGACGAAACCGAAAATTTGGTCCCAATTTTTTGAGTATTTTATTTTGAGTTGAAACCCTTCCGATATCGTTTGATATCATCTAAAGATGCCATGCCCTTGGTATGTATATACCCTTTTTGTTACACGTTGTATATCCACAATTTTATATAGGTTTATTACCTTATTTCTGTAAATTTATATAGATAGTAAGAAAATAACAACTAATACCCAATTAATTTATAAAATCCAGACGAAGCGTTTCGCTTTGTCTTTTATACCGTACATAGAGGGACTGTAATAATTTGCCGGCGGCAGTGTTTCCGTCTGACTTCGTCTGACGCGCTTTACCATAGATTTAGGATTTCATCGCTTTACCATCAACGATTGCATCACTGCTTACCATCAGGCGGGATCGCGATCAAGCTCTAGTTTTACCTTAACTAAAACTATACATAGACTAAAGTATACCGTCGAAAATTGATTTAATTTTTATTTTTGGTATATTTAGTTCATTTACTAAATTAATATGTACAGCATGACTTGCTAGTTAGTGGAGGTACTAATTTTGAACATCGCAATTTATTTCGGCGTCACATAGAATGTTTTCTCTTTTCTATAAGTCTCAGAAAACAAGACGACATTATTTTTTATTGGCAGACTTTTATGGTCAGCTTCAATTGTACTTTTATAAGTATCAAGAGTATCTTACAATAAAATCTAGTCGTTATAATAATAACAATCTTGAAGTCACCAAGTCGAATTTTCGTTAATTTCCCAAGTTAGGAAGTCGCACTAGCCGAACACATTAAGGCGGTTTCCAGTCAATTGCTCCCGAATATTAGTAGCAATGGCTGCTGTCAAGTGTCAGTTTGTGTTATAATATCTATTTGGGGTGAAACGCCCGGTAATTTGGCCTCTACGCCAAACATAGCAGAAATTTTGTCAAAAACACCAAGAAGAAATATTGTTCCTACTTTTGTAAACGTTTCATAAAATATGTCATATTTTTATTAATCAAAATTAAGCGGCTTTTTTCCTCTTTACTTCAAATAAAGTATTTTCATTGTATGTGTTAATTAGAAAATAATTTCAATACTACTTATAAAATCTGCTTGAACGACCGCCCAGTGCTCTAATTCGACTTACGCCACAGAAAAAAGTACGCATAAACAAAATTCTTTTTAAAATGTCCAGCAAACTCTTAATTGAATACACTTTGAGACATTCAAAGTATTCAACATTTTCCCGCGAATAAAAACGGTGAACGGTGAAATAGCAGTGAATACCGAGGGCTCCGGAGATACAAGCCACTCGCACACCGCACTGCAGATTTTGAGAAAAACTGCGAAGTTTTTATTTCGAAAAGGGTAGATTTAAACCTTAATTCTTCTAAGTCTACTGGACATAAGCTGAACGTATTAATTAGTAATAAGTATGTTAAACTGCACTCATATATATTCAGCTAAATAGTTTGTATTGATAAAAAAAATCAGGGTTCATTTATTTTAAAGTATCTGTTTTAATAGTAAGTAGTAGTTTTTTGTTAGTATGTTGTAGTTTGTTTTTGTTTTTAGACAAAAGTATTGAACTTTAACTCCTGGTAATTCCTTCAGAGTTTCGAACTCAGATCACTACAACCCAGTCTAATTTAATCAAACGAACAGGCTAAACCCTATCACCGAGCGCGGGCGCGTACACAAAACGAAGCCATGGAAACCTTTACAAAAAAACAAGCAACCTAACCGTGTTTGATTCTAGAACATTTTCTAACCGGTAGATTGAATTTAAAAGTTGGTGGGTTCGCTGCAGTCATTGTAGTTACCTCAACTTGAGTTCAGCTGCCGAGGAGTTAAGTGATCACTCGAGACTTTTCCTAGTCTTCATTTTTTTCTACGTTCATCCGATGGTCGACTCACTGGGCTGTTTTTATAAGACTTCAGTGTATTGATTGAAGTTGCAAGTTCATTATATTATATATTTTTGCTTATTCCTTCAATGAATCTGATTCAATATATAAAGTTTCCTCCTTTTATGCCAATTAAAAATACTAAAATTCTGCTATCATTTAATTTTCAAATACATAATTACGTCCAATGTATAACATACTAGCAGACGAAGAAATTCGCAGTAAACAAGTAGCTTTCATATTAGTAATTGACAAAGGAATCGACTTTTTAAATAACTCGAAAGAGGAACACAAGTAAAAGCATGCTTTGTAAAAAAAAAAGAGAAAATAATTAAACCTCGGCTTGAACAAAAATATTTCTTCCATTTGCCGAGAAACCCTGTTTTATGTAATGCAAGCGAAATTTAATTTATTATTACGAATGTGTACCCCTACTGAGTGCTGTTATTTGGCTCTTTAAATAAACATACAAAATGTATTATTAAATTTTACGTCAACACAGAAAATTACGATGTTCGTTATAATGCAACCGAAATTCAATTCATTGAAACAATTGCGTCGAGCTGAATAGGCTGTTCAACAAAAGATAATACGGATCGCTCGGAAATGCAATAATTTTCACTGAATGTAACATTGTTATACTGATGCCAATATATTGTTGCGTCGCCTCAAAACAAAACCTTTTAGTTCATGAAGAAATCACGTGCAATAATGTTGTTTAAATTGCGATCCTCCGTGACACAGACAGCCTCCGTGGCGTAGCGGTAGCGGACGCGGCCGCTGCGCAAGGTGGCGCGGGTACGATCCCTGCACAGTGCAAATGTTTGTATGCATGAATATGAATATTTGCACTGGTCTGGTCGTGCCTCGGAAAGCACGTTAAGCCGTTGGTCCCGGTTGCCATACGAACATCTAGTGGCAGTCGTTAAAGGGTTGTTGGAGCCCTCAAAAAGTCCAACAAATGGTCAGCTGCAATGCTTCGATGTCGCCTTCGGGTTGTGGAGATCATACGGCAGTTGCTTCACGAAAAATGTCGAAGTTTAGCCATATCAGCAGTTAGACTGGTAAAAGCGGACCTCAGACTCCAAAGCTGAAAAAGCTTCGGATGCGACTGGGACAAACGCTGAGATGATGATGATGTAACATTGTTATACTGATGCCAATATATTGTTGCGTCGTCTCAAACCAAAACCTTTTAGTTCATGAAGAAATCACGTGCAATAATGTTGTTTAAATTGCGATCCAACAAATGAATAAAGACACACATAAATAAAACAAAGCACCATAATTAAATGAGCAAAAAATGTGTAATTGGATTCGAAACGACGAACACAAAGGTATTAGCGCATAAAAAAACTCCAAAAAAAACCATAATTAAATTTACACGGATTGCTCTCAAACATTTGCGATGCATTTTTTGGACGGCGGGCGTTGTAAAGAGAAATTGATTTGGACAAAGTGGGCGCAGGAGGGGCGGGCGGATATCGAAAGCTCATTTCCGGCGAGCGGGACGCTTCCGCCCCCGCCCTACGGAACCGCTCGCTTTTTACTAATATAGTGTAAATAATACCAGTGGATTCGTTTTGAGTAAATTTGCTTTTGTAAGTCCGTTCCGTTGTAACGTTACTTTGGGTTTTTCCGTAGATTGGATAATTGATTAGCGTGAGATGGGTCTGTTTGGAGTTTTATTTAATGTTTGCTTTGTCTTTGGTTGACTTGGTACTATTTAGCACACCTTAAAGATCCTAAAGATTGTTAAGCGTGTGCGCTTCAAAATAAAGACCAGAAGTTTAGCAAGCATAGACTATATATATACAGTATGTTAAATAACAGAGGGCATACCCTTAAACTCGTTAATATATATCATTAATAGATTAAAATAAAAATATCAGCATAGAAAAATAAGCATAAAAAATCCGAATAAAAAAAAATTATAATTGAAAATAAATTTGAAACCTCCTGTTTTAAATCAAAATAGTAGTCGTCATGTATAAATAAATTGCGACGTTGCCGTCTTTCAAGTTCGCGTGTACAGTGTGTTTCTTTTACATGTCAATTTAAAATTTTTATTGAATATTTTCATATTGGAAAAAAATTTAAAACATTTTGTTTTCGAATGGAAATATTTTTTTTAGCATGTATGTATGCTATACTATTTCGGGTTAACGGGAACTCCCTCTGTTAGTTAACATTCTGTATATTTATAAATTATAAACAAGCGCTTGACCGTAACCCCACCTGATGTTAAGCAGTGTTGCGATCGTTGATGGCAAAGCGCGCGAGTTTATTAAGAGCCTATTTACTCTAGCCTTGAAGACACTCAAATTGTAGTGTGACGGAAACACCGCCGCTGTCAAATTGTTCCAGTCCCTCGATGGACGCGGTATAAAAGAAGAAGCAAAACGAAACTATATTCTTGATTAATTTTTCAGAAAAATATTCTTGCTTCTATAAAATACAAAGAAATTCATAATCATTAGAGAAAAGCTCTAATCTTCTAACAAAAATCATCCCCAATTTATCTAACCATTCACTTCACATTTCAAGTATGCCTTCCGATTGGCTACACACATCTAGCTACGTAGTCGCACTACCCACTACCTGCGCCGCCGTGGCCTGCACTCACTGCGTTCCATTCAACTCGCTATTGATATCCGCAGCCGGTATTACCTCTTTGTTCCTTGCCACTTTGTAACCGAATGTAGCCGTACAATTTTATTGCCAATGAAATTACGGAAGCTACTCTCCTTCCGCTTTACGTTTTATACTTTTATGGTTTTATTTCTGTTTATGGGCTGTGAATGTGACTTGGTTACTTTGAGTTATAATGGCTAAAAATTACTCCTAAAAACAGCTTTAATTTTACAAATTAGCAATTGCCTAAAGGTCTTGTTTTAGAGAATCTTGGTAGTAGAACAGGGTTGCTACTGATGTCTGCCCTTGATGATTTACCGAGTTGTAAGTGCGTTCGCACCCAGTCAGGCACTTTATATGTTATACACTTTGTATGTTAATTTCTTTACCATTGCTCTCAAACTGACAATTCTAAGTGTGGATTATCGCTCACTCACGAAAGCTAGTGTTTGGGGAGATGATAGGCTGATTATGATTATGCTTGGTTTTGTAAGCCAAAAATAATTCAATCTATTGTCAAGAGTCGTGTCAAGTTCTACGGATCCGCTCGCTTTTTACTTATAGTGTAAATAATACCAGTGGATTCGTTTTGAGTGAATTTGCTTTTGTAAGTCCGTTCCGCTATAACGTTACTTTGAGTTTTTCCGTAGATTGGATAATTGATTAGCGTGAGATGGGTCTGTTTGGAGTTTTATTTAAGTAAACAAGTCAGTCACAAAGAGTAGTACGATATTCGAAAGCACAAGCTTAATTCAGTAGGTACCTGAATGTGGATCTAAAAATGTTCCCGAAAAAGTACACAAAACAGCAGCGCTTCATGGTTAAATCAGTTCCAATAAGCACTTGCAGGGCACTTTTAAATGTCAACAAAAAAATTGACTGGCACCGCTGTCACCTCCACATAAGTTTGGATCCCGTGGAAATATCGGGATAAGAAGTAGTGTGGCATTATTCTTCGTTACAAACTAACTGTATGCCAATTTTCACCCAAATCCGTTCAGTAGTTTTTACGTGAAAGAGGAACATCCACACATACATTCTCACAAACTTTCGCATTCGAACACAATCCTTAAGTTGTCTTGGCGAATTTCAGTATATCTGGTAGAAAGCATCATGTCCATCTCCATACTTCTTCTTCTGCAGCCTATAGAGGTCCACTGCTGGACAAAGGCCTCCAGCAAGGCTTTCCACAATGACCGGTCTTGTGCTGCCCACATCCATCGGCTTCCCGTGACCTTCACCAGGTCGTCGGTTCACCTTGTTGGGGGCTCCCTACGCTGCGTCTTCCGGTAGGTGGCCGCCACTCCAGAACCTTACTGCCCACCATACTGCCTGATCCCAAAATAATCATTTCCGCAATCCTGGTGAAAACTGCATCACAATGTAACTTTAACTCGAAGTAACCCTGCAAACAACAGTACCAATTTAAACACAGTTCACACAAATTTTACTAGACCAATAGTGGTTCCATTACCTCAAGAGTATGGTAACAATAGGAAAACACTTCGAGTCTAATTGAAGACGTACGTGGTGCTGTTAGGGTTGCCAGCGCAGATTTTTTCACAGATACAATTATTTTCCTAGTTAGGTACTACCTAATTGTTTTGTTTCATCGACTTATACTAATGGACATGCGTTAGTGATGAGAATTGTGGCGCTCTGAAAGAAAGAGAGGAAATGAAGTTTCGTCTATCTTTATCTCTCTCAAAATCATCAATCATCTATGAGGAAAGAGATAGTGCTAGACCGAAAGCATAGGCCATCTCTCACTCTTTTCAAACCAAAATAATACTGCAGATTATACGCGTACGGCATGTCCATGGTTTGTCTCTCCTTCTCCTTTGTTTTCCATCCAAAGGTTGTCTGCAAAAGATTGCTCTTAGTGATAAGACAGCCTGTGTAAAATGTGTGTCACTCTTTGTAAAATCTTATATTTATGTTCTGTTATTTACAACATATGTTGTACATAATATTATATTCTACTATTGCAGTATTATTTGGGTTTAAATTTGAAAATTCGAAATTTCGTTAAAAAATAAGTGAAACGTTTTAAACTTTTGCATTGCATTAACGCATTTATCTTCATAGTATTATATTCTTGTTTAGTAAAATGAAACTCTTGTGATAAGAAAATAAATACAAATTATTGTTTGTATTTGATACTCTGTCTTCACTTCGGCATTTGTCAATATACGGAAAATTATCAACGCAAGAAAGTCATCTTGGTATTATATTATTAATGAAATTTATTTCACAATTTCCGTATTACCGAGTGCCAACCCTGAGTGGAAGAAGGTAGCACGTCGCTAGAGAATTTGTTCCCGCGTTCGGTAATGCACTGTTTTGTTTGAGACGAGTGGAAAGTAAAAGTAAATATTTGCTTATTTACAATTGGGTCGCGCTATTTTCTGATACGGATCTCGAGATGTTAGGATATAGTAACATAGGTAAGGGAACACTACTCCTTTCCTTCTTTGCTCATGTCACTCAGTTAGAAACACTAGCTTTTGCCCGCGGCTTCGCTCTAATGGAGGTCGGAAATAATCTCAAGAACATACTACCGAGATGAAAATGGATGTCAAATTTCATTAAAATCTTTTCTCCCGTTGTAACGTGATTGAGTATCACCTATAGAACATTGTTAATTTTAATAAATACGGCCAGATTTTTCCAATACAAGGTTTATTCGTGGATTAATCTTTTACTTCGCTCGCTGTCACTGAAAATCAGCGGCTAAAGCTCTGTCTTGCATAGCCACAGCATAATGCTGAGCGGCAGCCGTTTGGCGTGGAATTGACGCATGTTTGACCATTTTATTTTATGTAATTTATCACAAATAAAAGGTATTTTCATTCACTGTTAATTGTCTTCACAAAATCTCTCCTTGCTTACAAATATAAAAATTAACTTGACGGAAGAATCTCCAATAATATCAAAATCTAATATAACATACCTGAATAAAACATATTTAATACCCAATTGGATTTTTCCTGGCTGTTGCTACATGGCATTCGTAGAAAATGTCCCGAAATACCTTTTTATCAACGCTTTTCCTACTCACGGGCTTGCCACGTGCCTTGGCTTACGTCGTTGCCAACTTGGGTAGCCTATTAATAATTAAATTATTAATAAAACAGAAAGTCTCGGCCAGATTTTAAAGATTTGTTTCGTAGCCTTATTCTGGAGAAAGGCTATTTAATAGAAATAGACTACTTATTTAACATCAAGCGGACTCCGGACTCCAACGCGAAAGCCGCGGATGCAACCGGGATAAACGCTAAGATGATGATGATGATGAGACTATTTAACATCACGCTGTGACCGTCAGGAGCTGAGCAAATGGAGAAACAGAAAGGACGCTAATCAAAATTGAAGTGCTAGCGCGTCCAGGTGATGTGGTCAGACGGAATGGGCAAGTTGGGGGAGAAAATTTTACTCGAACCATTTCGCGGGAAGAAGCTAGTATCTCATATCTTTCCCTGTAACCTTATTCTCGCAACTAGAAATAAAAACGGTAATTAATCTACCTAATCATTAGTTTTACTAAGAAATAATTGGAGGGTAACATAGCAACGGAAATGGAATCCCAAAAACGATATGAAAATACTGACACAGAAAATGTTTTTGTATCTAATTGTGTTTTCTTCTAATAGATACGTATCATGTTTATCAAATAAATTGGGCTCTCACTAATAATGTATTTCAATAGTACAAAAAACCTTGTTTGTTTTCTTTTTTTTTTATCATATTTTTTTGGATCATCATCATCATCATCTCAGCGTTAATCCCAGTCGCATCCGAAGCTTTTTCAGCATTGGAATCTGGGGTCCGCTTTACCAGTCTAACTGCTGATATGGCTAAACTTCGACATTTTCCGTGAAGCGACTGCCGTCTGACCTCCACAACCCGAAGGCGACGTCGAAGCATTGCAGTTAGACCAATTGTTGGACTTTTGAGGGCTCTAACAACCCGTAACGGCTGCCACTAGATGTTCGTATGGCAACCGGGACCAACGGCTTAACGTGCTTTCCGAGGCACGACCAGACCAGTGCAAATATTCATATTCATGCATACAAATACCTGCACAGTGCGGGGATCGAACCCGCGCCTCCTTGCGCAGCGGCCGCGTCCGCTACCGCTAGGCCACGGAGGCTGTCATTTTTGGATATTCTTTCAGAATAGAGTGATATGATGACAGCAAATAGCAAATTCAAAGCCACACAAAACTGTGGTCTGTAGGGTAATTACGAAACTCATTATCGGTAGCAATGGTTTTCACTTTGACAGTTCAACAACATTCATTACGTTATTTACATTGCCGAGGTGACTTTTTTTCGAACATATCCACACCAATGGACTACCAATATGCTTCAAAATTATACCAACTGATAGTTTAAGAGATTGATTGTTTAAAAATTAAGGTTTTGGTGTGACTTGACCGTGTTCTCTGTATGAGAGGAGACCTGTACCCAGCAGTGGGACGATAAAAAGGTTGATGATGAATATATAATACCGCTTGGCACGACTGGTTGTTAGGCAGGGTCTTGGAATGTAAAGATGTTCATTGAGACTCAAATATTACAGTTACAATATTCATCAGCGTGAAGCAAAATAAAATTATACACTTTAAATCCAGTTTACTATTTCGAATTCATCCAAAACTTTAATAAAATAGCTTCCGCTGTATTCATAACTAATTAAACACAAAGCCAAAATCAATTTCTACGGATTCTGTACGCCATAGCGATATGCAATATCCATCCACTCAGCTCATGTTACTAAAATACCAAATATTATGAATTTCAGAGCCCGCTATATTGAAATTCAGTACATACATACAATATTGAAATCGACTGACAGTAAAACAAATAGCTCCGATTTATCATTAGCCTGTACATGATTTATTTTCGTATATTGATTCATATTTATGGTATTATTTTGATGGAAATCGTGTGGAATGAATGGGATGGGAAGTAAACCTACATTTGCTGGTCCAGTTTACAGATAGAAAATAAATACATTTATTTAGCACAGACTAAAAGACACACAATACATCAGATAAAGATAAACATTAAAAAGTAAAACATAGTTACAATAAAATAAAGTATATTGTGATAAAACTTTATGTAGAAACCTAGCAGGAATGTGTGCCTCCCGGCTGCGCCAAAAAGGCCCAGTTCAGCAAAAATGCCAGACAACTAGTGCCTGACGCTGATTTTCTACTGGACCTGATGTGTGAGGTGATGGATGTAAAACAGTTGTATACAGCAACGTGACTTCTGTATGCAAAAAAAAAATATACAAAATAAAAACACAAATAAAATAAAATAAATTTAGATGGGTGAAAGATAATTAACTCTTTGTGATGGTATTAGAAAACTCTTTAGAACGGTAAAGGAAAAGATCGTGAGGACATCAGTATGTTATAGAGCCAAGAATTCGAAGGCATGTGACTTCTACAGAGCCTCACTGGGTTTGCGTGGTAGATTAAGGAGATCCCGTTCACGGAGAGGAGACCTAGCAGTGATGTTTTCTATACAACAATATTTTTTGTTTATGCGAACCCATAACACGTGCCCAGTATTTTTAAGTAAAGAATGTATGTGGAAATTTCAAAAGGATAGCATGAAAAACTACAAAGTTATGAGCGTGCTATTCTACTTGGTTATTACTTAATTCTACCAACAAAAATATGGTCTAAGCCCCGATCGGGCGGGTGAGCGTGGTGCGTTGACCTCTGGCGTCAGCTGTAGCGCGCCCGCAAGTCCTATTTTTTTTTTATTTTTTTTTTTTTTTTATACATTATAAACCAGCGCTTGACCGCAATCCTGCCTGATGGTAAGCAGTGACGCAATCGTTGATGGTAAAGCGCACTAGTTTATTAAGAGCCTATTCACTCTAGCCTTGAAGACACTCAAATTGTAGTCCGACGGAAACACCGCCGCGGGCAAATTGTTCCAGTCCCTCGATGTACGCGGTATAAAGGAGGAGGCGAAGCGCTTCGTCCGGATCGTAGTGCCTATGATCTATCGTAATCACTCGGTAACCACTCTGCAACAATTTGTACTTAGGAAAAAAAAATAACGTGGTGTAAAAATGATTGGAATGGATTCAGTTGCTTATTCTGAACAAACTGTATTCAGATTTCGTATAAAAATAACGTTGTATAGGCTGATACTGTGCTGGCGAACAATATACATATCTAGACTAAATTCTGTCCCAAGATCAACATTTCACTGAAAAAACCTAACCTTCACACACGGCAGTTATTCGGCAAAAAAAAATCCCAAAAACGTTTATTTTCCTTTGAAGGTTGAAACTCAAAAAAGCATTGTTTAATAATGTACTTTCCCTAAAAAAAAATCACTTACTTACCCGCGTGTAAACATACCGCTTAAGTTACCCTTTCCGAAAGGATTAAAAACCTCGGTTAGTTGTTACGTTACAGAATTTAGTTCAAACCTAGTCCTAACTGGCATGAACAGCTGAACTGGAACTGAACTCCGCGTAAATCGTAAACTTTTAACTACAACTTGGAACTCATCATGATTTTGCTACAGTTAGCTTTAAGCGCTATTAACAGCGGTAAACTAACTTTGTGGTGGATAAGTAGAACTTGGTCGGTACAGACAAGATCGAGCATTGACAATAAAGGAAAGAAAGAAAATAGTAGATTGTTAACCGAGGGTGGAAAGAATTAATTCCCGAGGTATTTAGACGAGGAATTGATTCTTTTACCCGTGTTAAACACTCTACTTTTCATTTCGAATATGAGGAAAAAAGCTATTTAATTTTTTAATTCCGTCACAGATACATAACAGATTAGTATCCCGCTAATTTATGTCGATTTTTTAAATTATAAATATGGTACTCACCACGTTATTGTTGCGATCATAGAATTAGGGATTGGGGATTAGTAGGTACGTACTATCGTACTTTTTAATTCTATGGTTGCGACCTATTTCGCTCAATGAAGTTTGCGCTAAGTTCTCACTGGCTGTTTAGAAATTCACATTGCCGCTGCATTTTTTTTATACAATTTTCTTCACAGCTGACAGCACTTTTTTTTAAAAATTCATTCCGACCTAAGGGTGGGAAGTAATTTATATGAGTTTTTCCCGCTCTAGGGAGGGAAATAGCACTTTCTACCCAATAATCAGATCAAGATAATACTACTTTCCGAATATGAGAAATGAAAAATATATTTATTTAGTACAGACTAAAAGATACACAATACACTAGATACGGATAAAGACAGAAAATTTTCATATACAACATTATTTTTTGTTTAAGCGAAACCCGAAACACGTGTCCATTATTTTTAAGCGAATAATCTATGTACAAAATTTCAAAAAGATATAACGAAAAGCCACAAAGTTATTAGCCTGCTATTCTACTTGGTTGTCCCAACAAAAATATGGTCAAAGCTGGTATGGTCAAGCGAGCGAGCACGGTGTATTGACCTCTGGCGTCAGCTAATGGCCGCGTGCATTTTTTTTTTTTTTTTGATATGGCATGTTATGTGGCCGTAGGTGGCCATTAGAGGCCGTAACTACTTAACCGGACCTTCCTGTGGATGCCTTAATTAAAATTAAAGCCTCCAGCCAGGGGCACTTAAAACTAAATTAAAATTGAGCGACTACGCACTAAGGGCACCCCCTGTGGGGTACGAACCTCGGCTTAGGGCGTCGCTAGAGAGGACAGCAAGGGACGGCTGGATCTAATGTATGGCCGCGTGCAAGTACTATGATCTATCGTAAGCTGCGTGCGCGCGCTCGGTTTCTACTCTGCAACAATGTCTAAATGTTTTTGGCAAAAAATATAACAAGGTGTAAAAATGATTGGAATCGATTCAGTTGCTTATTCTGAACAAAGTTGACATAAACAAAAAATAACGTTGTATACAGGTGTAAAATTCATTTCATCATTGATTAGCCTGAAGACCTCCACTGTCGCACCTTCTCTTCGACCTGTTCTCTGCTTCCCGCGTCTAGCAGACTCCTGTGACCTTCACAAGGCCATCGGTCCACCTTCTTCGCGCCCTACTTAGACGCGAGAAGTCAAACACCTCACTCCCGCCCTGACCCAAAGAGGCTTGCAGTGGGTTGCCGGCCGGCACCAGACAGGGGTTGTCGAAGTATCGTTCGTTCCCACGCCCTCAAGATAGAAGTAAAATGGAACACCGGGGTGGTTTTTAGTCAGCAAAAGTCTGACAGAATGGGCTCTATCAGCCATACATTCTGCGAGCAATGTGTCCTGCCTCATCATCATCATCTTCGTCAACCTTTTTATCGTCCCACTGCTGGGCACAGGTCTCTTCTCATACAGAGAAGAATTAAGCGAAATCATCACGCTTGCTCAATGCGGGTTGGCGATTTCAGACTTGAAAGTCCAGGTTTCTTCGAGATGTTTTCTTTCACCTTTTAATCAGTCATTAGTGTCCAAGCTATACTTAAAAAGTACATATAACTTAGAAAAGTTACATTGGTACTTGTCTGACCTGGAATCGAACCCACACACTCATACTTGAGAGGCTGGTGTTTTAACCACTAGGCCACCACGACTTGGCACCATCTCATCATCATAATCTCAGCGTTAATCCTTTTCGTGAAGCTTTTTCAGGTTTGGAGTATGGAGTCAGCTTTACCAGTCAAACTGCTGATTGTTGACTAAACTTCCAGCAGTGTCCTGCCTGTTGCCGTTTAAATTTAGGAATTCTTTTAGCTATCTTAATGCAAAAAAATTAGTACATTCTCACTCTTCTTAGAGCATTCGCAAAAACGTTTCATTACGTGCAAATCCTTTTGTAAATTGAATTCTTACTCGTATTGTTCCATTTGTAGGAACTTTACATTACATGGAAATGCTAGGGAAAATGTTCTAGTGTATACTCACCTTTAGCTATCTGTAAATTGTAAAATTAAGCTGGATGGAAACTGTAAACTTTATGCTCATCATAATATAGCAGTTGTTGAGTTTAGTTTTAATATCCGTTCGAGTTTCATGGAGTGAATGTTTATGAAATACTTGTACTTATATAAATATGAAAACGTTATTCTGCTACCGTAATATTACTCGTTTTAACGTTGAAGTTTTTTGGAAAATATAAAAACATTTTCCTGAGCGGTTGTTTTGCTGGAAATGGCATGTTTTACTGCTTGTCATTTCCAGTTTCCATTTTTCATGGGGCTTCGTGAATCTTTTGCATCCTTTTTAAATAAATATTGGATATAGGTCACATTTGCATTGGTGATTTACGGAAATGGAAATATCGAGGATTTTGAACTTTTCAGTGGTCAAAAGTCGTTTATAATTAATGAGCGAGCGAAGTGACCTCTCGGTCTATTTATCATCTAGCCGTGGACACTAAGGTGGAAACTGAACGGAGTGAGCTGTTTTTCCAACTTATAGTAATATTTGGCGATCCCAACTCACTCTGAGCTAGCTATACCTAACTTTATACGTTGAGAATTTTACAAAATCGAGCGGCTTTGCTCACTGTGTGTTATTTACCTGAGAATTCATGTCAGGATTTTTTTACATGCTTTTTATCAGCTTCACTTGAATATTTGCTTGCTTGCTTGCTTGTTTGTTTGTTTGTTTGTCTTCCTCTAACTCTTTGGACTACGAGTGAGCGGCTCATTACTGTAAAATGTTTTCAATACCTTCGTTCCTTCGTTTTTTTTTTTTTAAAAGAATATCGAACTGAAAAGTTGAAAATAAATATAGTTTAAAAACTGAAAAAAAAACCATGAGGCGCTTAATATACAAACATTATGGTTTTTTTTTATTATTTTTAACTTTTTAGTTAGATATTCTTTAAAAGCATGTTTTTTAGTTTTTCAAACTATATTTTTTTATAATTATAAACTAGTGCTTGACTGACTATGACTTGATATGACTTGCTTATGGTAAGCAGTGATGAAAATTTGCCAGATCACTTAAAATGTTCTTACTCAGTAGCCTGTAAGCAATTCTATAAGACCTAATATTTTTGTAAATAATGTAACTTCTTTGCTAGATGCTAATTTAAATGTCCGCGCTAGTAATAATTAATTATTGTCGATTAATGACTGTTTGTTCCGTTCCCACAGACAAACCGTGAAAACGGTTTTGCGGGGCATGGCTTTTATCTCAATGTATTGTACACTGAGTTAAGAAAATAAATAAAATAATAATAATCGCTGATGGTAAAGCGCGCTATTTTATTAAGAGCCTATTCACTCTAGGCCTTGAAGACACTTAAATTGATGTCAGATGGAAATACCGCCGCTGGCAAACCAGTCCCTCGATGACGTATAAAAGACGAAAACAATGAAAGGGTCGCCGCTCGCCGTACGACCGACGGGTCGTCCGATGATGGAACATCAACAAATTTAACATAAACAAGAATGATTTAAAAATTGAAAACCCTTTAAAAAAAGCTTAGTACTCTATTACTGAATATTGGCAGGCAAAGTTGTATAACATTACTCCATATGATATTTTCAATAATGTCTTTTTTCGATGTTGCAAATAAGTTGGAATGATGGGTAAGCAGTGATGCGACCGTTGATGGTAAAGCGAGCTAGTTTATTAAGAGCCTATTCACTCTATCCTTGAAGACACTCAAATTGTAATGTGACGGAAACACCGCCACTGGCAAATTGTTTCAGTCCCTCGATGTACGCGGTATAAAAGAGGAAGCGAAACGCTTCGTCCGGATCGTAGTGGTGTTAACAATGTAAGGGTGGAACGTCGCCGTACGACGGGTCGTCCGATGGTGGAACGGAGATGGGAGAATTAAATCATGCAATTCCCTTGCACACTCACCAGAATGCATCACTTTATTCATCACCACACACGAGGCCACAGTAAAAATATTACGAGTATCTCGGCTCTGTACTTCTTCCTGTAACACACAACTTGCAGGACATGTTATTTACTGTCTTACGTTTACATATTAACACATATTTACAAGTCACAGTCGTCTTCACCCAAACTGGGTTTGATCAAGAGTTCCAGGTTACCTAAGGTAGCTCACAGGCTATCTTCTGCCAGGGCCGCGGCTTTTTGTAACAAGATCCCGTAGTCCATAGCGAAGAATAAGTGAAGGAGCATGACCCATGTTCCTTCACTTTGTTGGGTTGAGATTTTAAATTAGGAATATATTCGACACACTGAGACTAAGATCAGATTCTGAATGTTCTTAAAATAACAAGAATTAAACACTTCCTTCTTCTTCAGCCTATAGAGGTCCACTGCTGGTCAAAGGCCTTCCCCAAGGCTTTGCACGCTGACCGGTCTTGTGCTGTCCGCACCCATCGGCTACCTTGATGGGGGGGATGCATTACTTTATTCATGACATCACCACTTTACCTCAGTCTTGACGGTGAGATGGTTACGGACTCACTCTGCTACTCATCCCATCATGTGCCTCTAGGTTTACCGTGATGATGAAATAATTTGGCCGATGATCTCACGTGCGGCAAATAAACATTCGTAAAAAAAATATTGAGCCAAACGCTGTCTTCACGCCTCACCGTCTGCCTAGGTAAGCAGTATACCTGCAGAGGCAAAATAAAACTGTCGTTCCAAGCTATCCGTATGACAAAGGGTGATATTTGGGAACGTCGCCGTGGGCCCTGTCGTTTGCATTCGAATGTCAGGCGTTAGTTTAACATGGCGTTTGTGGCCATGAAGTTGGCGCTAGGAAGATATTTTCTCAAGTTTTTAGCTACTTGCTATCGGCTTCAACAAGCAAATGATTGTTTCAGCTGAAAGATGCCCACTATTGGACAAAAGTCTCTCCCAAAACCAATAAGATAAAAAACATATTTTAAATTTTTCTTTTATAGTTTATTCAAAAACATGTGATTTTATAAAATAACTAGCTTTCCGCTTGGATTTCGATTATATCGCCCTTTTTAGATTTCTCTCGGGAATATCAAACTTTACAATAAAAGGTAGCCTATGTCCTTTCTCAGGGTCTAAAAATCCTCTGTGCCAAATTTCATCATAATCGGTTGAGAGGTTTAAGCGGGAAAGCGTAAGAGATAGACAGACAGAGTTACTTTCGGATTTATAATATTAGTATGGATGAGTAGGTAAACATTGCACTATGAAATTAAAAGGTAATTAACAACAGAAAAGGAAAGATCAAAAGAAAAATTCAGGAATATTTGAGTAGGTATTATTTATACAGTATCAATAAGTACAAAAGTTATTATGGCTGTTACTGGCGGCTTTATTTACACACATCTTAATGTCAAAATTCACTTACACTTATAATAAATTTGCATTATAACTGCCATAAAATTTTGTAATTATGGCCTGTGAAAATATTGGCAGAAAATCTTTGGACAATCCTTCAAAGTGCATCATTGAATATCTTACACACCAAACCTGTTTTTTTTCATTTCACTCGATACTTACACTATTTCTCGCTGAATTCAAGGTCCCACCCAAAACCTTCATGAATCATGTATGTGAGCCATCAGTTATCTGATCACGCAAGGTATTACAGCGCCACCCACATCCTGGGAGTCAGAACTATCGTATTTCTTCATACGACGGACATTTAGACGTGTTACTGTAATCGAGGTACACTGAAGCGTACCAGAGTCGTACTGTTTTTGATGTAACATGATTGGTTTTAGACAAAGATACGGGCATAGAACTGCTCCTGCATTTACCTACAGACTTGGTGGAGCCGCCCTTAAAATATATATAAATGAACGTATATTTTGGCAACGACTCATTTGGGAACGAACTTAATGATATGCACGACTTGGTTCAAATCACATTGCAACCCAAATTAGGACCTTTGATTATAAGCGGTCAATCAATAATCAATTTAAATTGCATCTAGCTAGAGCATAGTTTATTGGCAGTTTGATGTTTGTTAATAGCAATAACTACACGAACCGGCATTATACATATATCTGAGATTACTCAAGTAGTACATTTTATGAATCTGATAAAAGTTGCGTTATGTTTTAACATAAGTGTCACTTAAAACAGTAACAACCCTTAGTCAACGTTTACTTTATCATCATCATCATCAACCTTTTATCGTCCCACTGCTGGGCACAGGTCTCCTCTCATACTGAGAAGAATTGAGCGTAATCACCACGCTTGCTCAATGGGAGTTGGCGATTTCAGACTTATGAAGTCCAGGTTTCCTTAAGATCTTTTCCTTCACATTTTAGTCAGTCATTGGTGTCCAAAATATACTTAGAAAGTACATATAACTTTAGAAAAGTAACATTGGTACTTGCCTAACCTGGAATCGAACCCGCACACTCATTGTTGAGAGGCTGGTGTCTTAACCACTAGGCCACCACGACTTACTTTATGCTTCGTAGTATATCATCGCAAATCTTCACTCAAAAGACCTTTTATTTTGAAATATGAACATGCACTCAAACAAAAGCGCTTTCCCGAGCAAGCGCTCGGCACGTTCACTCAACGTTCAGTCGCAGTGTGCTTTGACCTTAACAGTTCACATTGACACATGTCACTCCGTTTATCTCCGGAAAAATATTACATGTGCATTTTTTATTCTGGTCCCCTATTCGACCTTTCAGAGTTGTGTTTATTTAAAAAAAAGCTTACGTTCTGTCTGTGTTGATGGGAGGCACGTGCTTTTCCGAATAATAGCTGGCTTATGTAAAAATATGGCCGATTTAATGCTATATTATGGCGTTTCATCGTCTTCGAGAAAAAGGGAAGTCAGTATTGCATTTCTGAAATGGCAACCGACTGACACGATCATCATATAAATCCTACATTTTTATGTATCTGATGATATATGACGCAGGTAACACTTACCCAGAGGAACCAGTAACGACTTTAAAAAAAAATAGATATTGCAAGAATGTAGAAGGATTCTTTCATTTTAATTGTGGCCACCTCATTGTGAGCGGTCATCCATACTAATATTATAAATGCGAAAGTAAGTCTGTCTGTCTGTCGGTCTGTCTGTCTGTCTGTCTGTCTGTCTGTCTGTTACGCTTTCCCGCTTCAACCTCTCAACCGATTTTGATGAAATTTGGCACAGACAATCTGTAGATCCTGAGAAAGAACATAGGTTACCTTTTTTTATCCCGGAAAAAAATTGATGTTCCCGAGGGAAATCTAAAAAGCGCGATATAACCGAACTCCACGCGGGCGAAGCCGCGGCCGGAAAGCTAGTTTACATCTATAATTTATATGGTGTACATAATAAAGAGTTTTATATTCTATGCTGCTTCGAAACCTCCCCTCTTTAAGAGGGAGTGGGCCGTAATCTACCACGAGGCCACAGAAAAAGTATTACGAGTATCTCGGCTCTGTACTTCTTCCTGTAACACACAACTGACAGGACATGTTATTTACTGTCCTACATTTGTGAAGCAACACCATATTTACACTTCAAGTCAGAGTGGTCTATGAATCTCCACCCAACCTAGGTTTGACCAAGACTTCCAGGTTACCTAAGGTAACTCACAGGCTATCTTCTGCCAGGGCCGCGGCTTTTTCGAAAAAGATACCGTGGTCCATAGTGAAGAATAAGTGAAGGAATATGGGAGGGTATAGATTTTAAATTAGGAGTATATTCGACAGACTGAGACTAAGATCAGATTCTGAATGTTCTCAAATGAACAAAAATTGAAACACACACGGATACTATTGAATAATAATAGAGACTATTGAATAACAATTGACAGTCTCTGTGGCGTCGCGGTAGCGAACGCGGCCACTGCGCAAGTAAGCGCGGTTTCGGTCCTCACGCAGTGCAAATATTTGTATGCATAAATATGAATATTTGCACTGGTCTGGTCGTGCCTCGGAAAGTACGTTAAGCCATTGGTCCCGGTTGCCATACGAACATCTAATGGCAGTCGTTACGGGTTGTTGGAGTCTTCAAAAGTCTAACAATTGGTCTAACTGCAATGCTTCAATATCGCCTTCGGGTTGTAGAGGTCAGACGGCAGTCGCTTCACGGAAAATATCGAAGTATAGCCAAATGAGCAGTTAGACTTGTAAAGCGTACCCCAGACTCCAAAACTGAAAAAGCTTCGGATGCGACTGGGATTAACGCTGAGATGATGATGATGACTATTGAATAATAATGCAAAGCCTATTAAAACAATACATTTTTCTGTCCACAAGCTCTTATTAAATCCCACAATAAATTGTATTACATCGACAATAAACTGTATTACATCGATAGCAAATTTCATTACGTCGTTGAACGAATACCAGCAATTATAGACTCCGGTTTAAATTAAACTTTTCGTATTAGCAGGAAGTTTACTAAGAATTTAACTACCTCTTAATTTATATTCAATATTTTAACGTAATCTATTTATTTTCACGAGGAATGGAAGGGGGGCTTCTAATAGACGAACGTTTCATTTTATTGTTTAGAAAGTTAAAGTCTTACTACATTAACTGAGGGAGATGTATGCGTGTGTATTCATGTCGATAATTAAATTTAAAGTTTAGTGCATATTTTTCTTTATATTTCATTAAAAAAGGACAGAAGATAAAATGTCAGTCTAAACCTGTCAAATTAGTTCGCTCCTGACGTAAACTGGCGTATTTTTAGTCGCCATGATTAAAATCGCGTCTGAACTGTCTATGGAGTATCTTAATTTGAGAGGATGAACCAATATGTTAACTATTTTTTTTTTATATATTACTAGCTTTCCGCCCGCGGCTTCGCCCGCATGGAGTTCGGTTATATCGCGCTTTTTAGATTTCCCTCGGGAACATCAAATTTTTCCGGGATAAAAGGTAGCCTATGTTCTTTCTCAGGGTCTAAAGATTGTCTGTGCCAAATTTCATCAAAATCGGTTGAGAGGTTTAAGCGGGAAAGCGTAACAGACAGACAGAGTTACTTTCGCATTTATAATATTAGTATGGATAATCTAGTATATTATAATCTAGCGCTTGACCGCAATCCTGCCTGATGGTAAGCAGTGACGCAATTGTTGATGGTAAAGCGCACTAGTTTATTAAGTATATGTTATGGGTATTTGGGCAATGTTAGTTTGTATAATTATGTTTTCTTCATTTATTTGACTTTTTAATATCTGTATAATTAATTAATTATTTAATTTTTAATCAATTTATTTTTACTGCTTGAAAATGTTTGTACGCTAAAAGACAGCAGAATATTTTGGACGTGAATTGTATATAACAACTTGTAACAACAATATTCTTACAAATAAATAAATTCTAATTCTAATTCTAAGAGCCTATTCACTCTAGCCTTGAAGACACTCAAATTGTAGTCCGACGGAAACACCGTCACTATCTTCTATCCTTTTCTAAACGAATTGGAGAGAAAAAGATGCAGTTAACTTAAAATTAGTTTAGTTTGTGACCAACAGAATTGGCGCCAATATCGAGCTGACAATAATATGATTATCTTGGTAAGTTATACCATCATTTTCCAGACAAAAAAGCAGCTTTTATGCTGGCCCATACGGGGTAGCAACACCAGCATTCTGAATGCAATAGCTGCCTACGTTTTCTCTGTCCTACTCAAAATTAGTTAATCATGTCTTGTGTGACACACGAAGGCACACGTGGTGGCCTAGTGGTTAAAACACCAGCCTCTCAAGTATGAGAGTGCAGGTTCGATTCCATGTCAGGCAAGTACCAATGTAACTTTTCTAAAGTTATATGTACTTTCTAAGTATATCTTGGACACCAATGACTGAAGGTGAAGGAAAACATCTTGAGGAAACCTGGACTTTAAGTCTGAAATCGCCAACCCGCATTGAGCAAGCGTGGTGATTACGCTCAATCCTTCTCTGTATGAGAGGAGACCTGTGCCCAGCAGTGGGACGATAAAAGGTCGATGATGATGATGATGTCTTGTGTTGGAGTGGCGAGTCATGATAAATAATTGTAATCACTAAGTGAACGTTTCAATAAGTAAATGCCACTCTAAATAAAGTTATTATTGTTACAACTAATTATTTAATACGTAACAGAAACTCTATTGCTACTCTTAAACACTAAAGATAACAAGCCGATATAGAATCACTATACATAGTTACAATAAAAAAAAAAAACGGAATAATACTGAATTGGTTGGTTTGGTAGGCCATAACATCGGCTGCCGGCAGAAGTTACCACCCACCAGACAAAGTCTTGCCGCCAAGCGATTCGTCGTGTTCCGGCATGATGTCTGGTGATCAATCTCCCTCTAGCGCAGCTTCGTTTGGTCGTGTTGGGCTTGGGTTTAACATTGCATCACCTCGCTCAACTGTCGTCATCCTTCCTATTCCTAAGTTTTTTAAGTGAATAGGCTTAATAAACTAGTGCGCTTTACCATCAACGATTGCATCACTGCTTACCATCAGGCGGGATTGCAGTCAAGCACTAGTTTATAATAATTAAAAAAAATCGAATCACAACAAAAGTATCACCGTATTACATAAGTCAATAACTTTCCACGTTAAGTAACTATTGTCCCGATACCCCTGTACGCAAACTACACTTAATTTAAGTCCATTCCATCTTGTTCTTTCCATTGTCCGAAAAGGACAGAAGATTATTTATCTTCTAGTTGACTCCTGTCAAATATCGGCGCCTTATGTCATCATTATCAACATCAACCTTTTTATCATCCCACTGGTAGGCACAGGTCTCCTCTCATACAGAGAAGGATTGAGCGTAATCACCACGCTTGCTCAATTCGGGTTGGCGATTCAGACTTAAAGTCCAGGTTTCCTCAAGATGTTTTCCTCCACTTTTAATCAGTCATTTTTGTCTAAGATACACTTAGAAAGTACATATAACTTAGAAAAGTTACTTTGGTACTTGCCTGACCTGGAATCGAACCCGCACACTCATATTGACGACCTCCGTGGCGTAGCGGTCAACACGCCTGCCTGCGACGTGGAGGCCCCGGGTTTGATCCCCGGTCAGGTCATGATGGGAAACGCTCTTTTCCTGTTTGGCCTGGGTCTTGGATGTTTATCTATACATATATGTATCTATTATAAATATAGTATCGTTGAGTTAGTATCCCATAACACAAGTCTCGAACTTACTTTGGGGCTAGCTCAATCTGTGTGATTTGTCCGTATATATATATTTTTTTTTTTGAGGCTGGTGTTTTTACCACTACTCCACCACGACTGCATATGTGGCGCCTTATGTAAATTGATATATTTTGGTAGCTATATATATAAGCATAATATGTTTGTTATTGACATATGTGTATACATATATGCCATATGTTTGTTTAGTGTAAATAGTCACGTTTTGACTATATTCATATCAAAAGAAACGTGAATTTATCACATGAGCTTATTTGTGGCCCTGAAAAGGGCCTTTTGGTTTTTACTCCTGCCACGGTCCCACGGTGTGTGCATGGAGTGTGCGTCCAGGCGTTTGTCGTGGTTTGCTCGTAGCACGTGCATCGTGCGCGTCTCGCAAGTACATACATACATACATGTGTGTATGTAAGCACAATACGATGACACTAACACAATTAACATTCGTAGTTCATCTGGGTTCAAAACTACGACTTATCGTAAATCAAGACCCACTCTACCACTGGGCCACTAATGCAGTACACCTGAACGTTCCAACGTTCTGTATGTGACAAATTTATTAATCTTTTGACATTTCACGAGGCTCACATGTGAAATGTGTAAGATCAACTTTTCTTTTTTATTTTGTTTTGCAGATTATGTTGTACGCCGTTCACTCTGTGCTAAATAAATGTATTTTCTTTCTTCTTTCTTTGTTTCTTAACAAAAATGTAGGTACACGAATCCCTGGATCTAAATAAATTGTATCTGAGGACGCAAATAAGCCGAAAAACAAAATAAATGCTCAAATTTAAAACGAGTTGCTCATCTTTTTAACAAGCCCTACAAACAATTTAATCCACAACTAAAAAGATTATAAATGGTGAAAACTCAACAAAAAATAAAATGGATAACATAGTATTCACGGGTCACAATGAAGATATAAAAAAATAAATCAAAGGGAAGTTAGGCGTGGAAAAATGTTAAGATATGATTTAACCCTAACGTGACGATCCTTTCGAGAGTTAGGGTTGACAATCCCGAATATCTAAGAGTTTGTAAACATTTTTGCGTTACGAAATATTCCTGTTTCGTGAATTCATGGTTTAAACTGGCGGTCTCATCTCGGCTACTTTTTAAAAATGTATGGATATTAAAGGAATTTTTACAGATCGAGACTCAAATTAAACTGTACTGTAGTGTGGCCAAACTTCTGTTAAGAGGTTTGTATAAACGGTTTTACATGTGTAAAATCAGATCAGGCTTTTTCTCTATGGCAACTCTTAAGAACAAACACCGAAAGAAACCATGTTCCAGTATACTGATCATCTGAAACAAGAATCGACCAGATTTAAATAAATAAATAATAAATATATACGGACAAATCACACAGATTGAGCTAGCCCCAAAGTAAGTTCGAGACTTGTGTTATGGGATACTAACTCCACGATACTATATTTATAATAGATACATATATAGATAAACATCCAAGACCCAGGCCAATCAGGAAAATATCGTTTTCCATCATGACCTGGCCGGGGTTCGAAACCGGGGCCTCCACGTTGACGCCACGGATTTGAGTGGTGGGTGACTTAAAGTGTGTCCGTCTTTTTAATAACATAGGCCAGACATATGAATTTTAAAGTCTGTACAACGTCCTCAAATGTGCTCAAGACATAAATATTTAGATCCTAGATATTACAGCCCTACCTACCGTAGGGCGCAAGTTTCTTTCAAATTCATCCATCTTTTGACAGGCCGGGGTGGGTCAGTTAGACGACGGACGTGCCAGGGGGTGAAAGGGGTTTGAAGGGGGTAGGAAATGAGATCCCCACCCTCGGGACGTTTTGCATACAGATTGGGTTGGACCGCCAGTTCGCCAGATATGGGGACATACGTGTTTTGGGGGTAACGTAGCGGAGAAAGCTCCGATGGGCCAATTCGGGTTTGGTAAGTTGCCGTGTTTCTCGTTTTTGTTGTTTAGTTGTTTTTGGTTGGCTACAGGTGAATGATAAATTGTTTGAAGTTATTTACCCTTCGTCTATAGGTTCATTGTGTATGTATGTTATATAAACCTTTGTCAATAATTTACCTTATACAAGAACAAAGCTCTTTTCCGTTGCTTGATCAGCTCACTGATTCTGAGGCTTTTCATCTTTCGGATAATTCATCTAGGTAGATATATTTAAGAACGTTCCTATTCATATCTTAGTGTGTCAAATATATCATCAAGTTTCATATCATAAATTCGTCGTCGTTCGTCGTATTGTCGTCCTCCATAGCGCAGCGGTAAACACGCCTGCCTGCGACGTGGAGGCCCCGGGTTCGATCCCCGACCAGGTCATGATAGAAAACGATCTTTTCCAGATTGGCCTGGGTCTTGGATGTTTATCTATATATAATAATAATAATAATAATAATAATTCATTTATTTTCTCACCACAATACATGTTTTACAGAGGAGGGTTAACCTACAAATTTAAGGCATACAATGTTCGTATTGTGGGAGACTGGTGCCTGAGCTAAGCTATATGCTTGTATTTCAGGACACCAGGTCTCCACCCCTAATTACATACAATAAGCCATAAATATGTATTAAGAATCAGACAAGTAATCAATTGTGCTATTGAAAACAAAATGAACAATAAAAAATAAAAATTAAAATATATATGCAATAAAGGTGTGTGAGGGTGTGAGTGTGTATGTGAGGATGTGTGAGGGTATGTGTGTGTATGTGAGGATCTGTGAGGTTGTGTGTGTGAGTGTGATTGGTTAGAAGGGCGTGCGCATTGGTATATGCGAGTGCGTAAGCTAAGATATGTGTCATGCTGGGCTGATGAGTAGTTTTTCCGTGTCGTCATAATTAAGATCTTGTAGCCAGATCGATAATTTCTTCTTGCAAGCAGATTTAGTCAAATTGTATATTTCATGAGAGCTGTTGACCCTGTTATACAAGAAACCACCAAGATGACAAAAGAAATGCTTAGAAAACATTTTCGATAAGCGGGGACGATGTCCTACAGGGTTATAGCGTCGTTTTTGGAGAGTCAACGAAGGACAATACGTTAATAAGGAATGTTGCTTTAGAAGTGTATTTAGTATAAATAGTTGGCGGACCGTTAAAACTTTCGATTCCTTGTACAATTGTGACGAGGGATAGCGATAAGACTTGAAATAAGACACTTTAAGAACAGCTCGCTGAGCCCTCTCAAGTTCAATCATGATAGTTTTTGAGGCCCCACCCCAAGACGTGATGCAGTAAGTTAACAAAGACTGGACAAGTGCAAAGTAAACAGTTTTTAGTAGGTTAACGTCCGCCACATGTCTAAGCGTCTTAAATATGTATATTAACTTGCGCAATCTGCTGCTCAGTGTATGTATGTGTTCTTGGAACCGCAGATTGCTGTCAATGATGACTCCCAAGTATTTTATTTTTTCAGCATTTGCAAGTGATGCGCAAGTGCAGAAGTTAGCAGATGTTGTTGTGCAATAGTGAGCAACGATAGAGTGTGGTATTGGGAACCGTTTTTTGTCCTCAGTTTTCAGCCTAAAATTAACGAAGTTTGTTTTATCCGAGTTTAAAGTAAGGATATTAGTTTTCAGCCAATTTGATACCATATTAAAACCCGATTGAGCATACGTGTAAACTTCCCTCCAGGTTCCAGCACTGAATAAGAGGGCAGTGTCATCTGCAAATGCTACAATTTTACCCCTTGGGAGGCTAAGCATACACAGGTCGTTAATATAGATGAGGAAGAGAGTCGGACCCAAGACACTGCCCTGGGGCGTGCCGTAGGTCAGCGTGCACTCATCACTTAAGAATTCCCCAACTTTTACTCTCTGTGTACGCTCAGTCAAGTAGTCTTCAAAGATTTTGAGTTGCAAACCTCTTATTCCCATACGTTCCATCTTTTTAATCAGAGTGGGGATAGAAATCGTGTCGAACGCTTTAGCTAGATCTAGGAATATACCTAAGACTTTCTGTCCAGCATCCAGGTTGATAACCACATGATTGGTTAGATCGTGAACTGCATCTGATGTTGACTTGCCAGATCGGAATCCATACTGTGACGGTGACAATAGTTGGTTTTCTTCTAAATATTTTGTTAGTCTTTTGTTCAAGATCCGTTCCAGTATTTTTGACATTGAAGAAAGTACAGCTATAGGCCTGTAATTACAGACACGACTTCTATCCCCCGCTTTATATATTGGATGAATAATTGCCTTTTTAAACGTATTGGGAAATTTACCGGTGGCAAGCGCGAGGTTACAGATATAAGTTAGAGGAGGTACAACTATGGCTCTGTGTTTTTTGAGGAGATTGCTGGAAATCCCATCATAACCTACCGCACAGTTATCGCGTAATAAAATATGTATCTATTATAAATATAGTATCGTTGAGTTAGTATCCCATAACACAAGTCTCGAACTTACGTTGAGGCTAGCTCAATCTGTCTGATTTGTCCGTATATATTTATTTATTAATTTTTGCGAGATTCTGGATTTTGAACGTTATTAAAAACAGAAATTGGCACTCGGACAACGTTCACTAAACCTAACATTACTACTGCCTAACATTTGATACTATAAAAAATGGTCTGTCTGTCCATTGTTTCTCAAAATCATGTATTCTTTCTTTCTCATTTACACTATATTTTAAAATGCTATCCGTCCGTCCATCCAGTGTCGAAACCTACACAGCGGTCCACAAGCACCATTACCCAACGACCCACGCCGCCTTTGTTACTGTCGTTCTTCTCCAAATGAACTATTTACCCGTCTACATAATTTAGATATGAGTTCACACAGGTATCTCGGTTTTTATCAGTTAGCTTTTTGTTTTGTATACAAAGTAAATATTATTTACATAAAAACGTGAGTTTATTAGTCTGCCTTGTGTTGTATGTAAACTAAATTTTACAATTTGCTTTTCACAATTATGAGGCTAAAATAGTTTGCTATCTCCAAAGCCTGGAGAATAGGCGTAGTGTAGCGAAACTCGGTATTCTATTGAATGTATTTTGGAGAGTGTGTGCGGGAATTGCATTATTTAATTCCGTTATCACCGTTCCATCATTGGACGACCCGTCGTATGACAAGTATCCCTTACGTCTTTGATATCACTACGATCCGGACGAAGCATTTCGCCTAGTTTTTTATACCACGTAGCGTTTCGCTTCCTCTTTTATACCGCGTACATCGAGGGACTGGAACAATTTGCCAGCGACGGTATTCCGTCACACTACAATTTGAGTGTCTTCAAGGCTAGAGTGAATAGGCTGTTAATAAACTAGCGCGCTTTACCATCAACGATCGCATCGCTGCTTACCATCAGGTGGGATTGCGGTCAAGCGCTAGTTTATAACTTATAAAAGAAAGAAAAGAAAAGATGTACATCGAAGGACTAGAACAATTTCCCTGAGGCGCTCTTCCCGTCAGATTATAATATAAATCTTAACCTATATATCTTTTTAATATTAATTTAAATCTATATACTAATGTATAAAGCCGAAGAGTTTGTTTGTTTGAACGCGCTAATCTCAGGAACTACGGGTCCGATTTAAAAAACCTTTTTGCGATTTTTGCCCATTAATTTAGAAAGGCTTTAAGCTATATAACATCACACTGCGACCAATAGGAGCAGGACTAACTCCACGCGAACGAAGTCGCTGGCGGCCGCTAGTATCTTAATAATCGTCAAGACTAGAGTAAATAGGCTCTTAATAAACGAATGTGCTTTACCATTCACAACTACATCACTGCTTACCATCAAGTAAGAAAGCGGCAGTATATAACATAAAAAACATTTTTTGTTTTAGTCAACCGAAGCTGCGACTACAAAATATGGAGTACAAAATTGAATTTCAATATGGCGCAAGTAAGATAGAATTTCCGTGAAAAACCCTTCTGACGACCATCGTTTTGTCAATACTCAAAATTGATGTATACCGGTCACTATCCTTCACGAAAACATGCCTAATGAAAGTATTTCCTTTGATCTAGCTAACATAAAATTCAGATACCACGAATTCCCCTGGTATGTTGAAAGTATAATTGGATTTTGTTGTTTTAAAAAGTGAGATCCCAATAAATTGGTAGACTCCCTCGATCACCTGGGACCTAAAGCGTCGAGAGCTGTGATTTTGCGATAGCCTAAAAATGTATATTGTTTTTTGTTTTACAAAAAGGTATATATAATAATGGCATTATTGTGAAACGTGATTCTCGTGATACCCAGATTCAGCAAATTGTTATTTATTTTTTATTCTTTATGTATACTTAACAAAAAAAAAAGTCAATGGATCCGGGAGTGTCGGCTGAAACTTGAGCATTAATGTTGTGTATTTTTTAATCGATAGAGACCGAGTCTCGGCAAACGTAGCGTAGGACGTCTTTTTGGCGAGATGGAGCGACGACATCAAAAAGGTGGCTGGTAGTGGCTGGCGGAGAACTGCTCAGGATCGAGCTTGTTGGCGTGCCATGAAAGAGGCCTATGTTCAGCAGTGGACGAGTAGAGGCTGATGATGATTTTTGAATATGTTGGAATGGTTGGGGAATATTTTCGTAAAATTTTGCTTTTTTTATTGTAAATATAAACTAGTGCTTGGCCGCAATCCACCATCAGGATCACCACCAGAGGACCATCAGGAGCTACTTAGAGCCTATTCACTTTAAAAAAACTGACTAAATAGGAAGGAAGACGGCAGTTGAGCGAGGTGATGCAATGTTTAACCCAACAACACGACCAACGATGTTACGTGAGAGGGAGATTGATCTGGAGACTCTCCACGTCTAGACTACCGACACAACAACATTTGGCGAATCATACTAGGCACACATCGCAACACAACTGCTCAGATCCGTCCGCCGTACGGCTTCACCAGACATCATGCCGGAACACGACGAATCGATTGGCGGCATGACTTTGTCTGATGGATGGTAACTTCTGCCGGCAGTCTATGTTATACGTACTACCTATATATACATGAATGTTACAATGTAGAAACGGTCTGATAAGTGGATCCGTGGATGCACATAGCAGGCTGTCATACAAAAACACATTCACACTCGGGCAAGTGCCCTGCATCGCTTAAACGAAACAGTAAAAACAGGCATATATTATCGCCGCACGGTAGAATGAGACGGGGATATTATGCCACGCTGGTAGTCTGCTGTACCTCCGTCTTAGCCATTTTTGATCAGGTCACATGTCATGACACTAGCTTAACATTTTTTACCCATCAAAAGAAGATTGCACAACGCCGCTAAAGAATTTTTTACTACTAAAATTATTAGAATATTTTTACTTCACATTTAACACCAGACAACGTACCTTTTTTTTGTTTGGGAAGAGAAATCATCAAATGACCTCTCCCGCTCTGGGCGAAGCGGAAGGGCGTGTCAGACTTTCACTGACTAAAACCCATCCGTGTTTCTTCCTTTCCTGTGCGCCAGGGCCACGGTTTCTTACCACAAACGTACCTTTAATGCACGACCTTATTGCTCTCCGTGCTTTTTTCTAGACAACCTTGAAATAGACAGTGATGGCGTTGACACGTGATATTGGCTTTCAGCTGAGAATCAGTTAGCAGCAGCCCGGAGTTTAGAATTCGATTGTGAAATCCTAAAGGACCAATTTAATTTATCTATACCAATATATAAAGCTGAAGAGTTTGTTTGTTTGTTTCGCTAATATCAGGAACAGCGAAAAATTATTTTTGCCTTGGATAGCCCATTAATCCAGGAAGGCTTTAGGCTATATAACATCTTGCTGCCACTTGCTAACATAGGAGCGGAGCATAACTAACTCCAAGCGAACAAAGTCGCTGGCGGCCGCTAGTTACATCTAAAACGCAATTTATTCGCCAAGTTCGTGCTAAAAACCGTCCTTCCTTCTTGGTTATAACTAATAAAATCTCCGACTACCCACACAGTAAGCCGGTATAAACCTTTTAAAAATCACTTAACTTTAAACGATAAAGTAAGTGACGAACGATTATTCACACGGCGACATTATCGCTCGGAGCGAGCATGATTGATTGAACATTGATTCGTGACGGTGTGAATGCGGCCGCCGGCGGTCTATTACGTCCGTGTATCACACCGACGCATGGCATTTAGGGGAAGTCATTTCCTTTTTATTGTTAGTGATAAATAATACGAATTTTAGGGAATGATTTTGCTGTTTTCGGGGTAGGGATGTGTTTGATATTGTTTATGTTATAATAAAGTATTAAATGAAAAAAAAAAGTAGGAATCTGGTAGGATAGAAAACGTGTCTTCTGAATCTTCTATTCTGAATGTATAAGAGTAATTTAATTTAACCATACATTATTAGACAATAACTTTGATTCTCATAATGTTTTAAAAAAAATTATATCATTACCTGAACTCAGTATCTTTAAATATATTCCTATTCTTATATCGTTACAGAATCGAAATATTATATCCCAATCTAAATAAAACAAAAATACAAATCACGAAATGTGCCAATAAACATAATTTTATTCCAAAATGAACATTTTCGTAGCAAACATTTGGGTCTACGTACGTAGCACGTAGCAACGTAGCTTCGTAGCGGTTCGTAGCCGGTGCTACGCAGGCAGGGCGGGAACGTAATTTTATTATTGAATAATATGGCTGGAGCTTGCTACGCCGATTGCCGTAGCGATAATCGTAGTCCGTAGTGGATTTAATGGTAGGACTAGGCGTTTTTACAATTAGTGGGTATACTAATGGCAGATAATTCTAGTTATTATATGTTTGTACATGTATTTTATGTATTCTAATATTGCCATAAAAACGTAAAAAAAATACGTTTCAAATATGAATAAGCTATATAACAATAAATATTCTTCGCGTTCGATTCATTCCAACCACAAACAGAAACGCAAAACATTGACAGAAAACCAATAAAAAAAAATATACCGTAAGTAAGTTTTTATCTGTTTTCTTTAGTAGTGTCCTGTAACAAAGAAATATGTACAGACAGACGCTAGCAATCACGATAACGAGGGCATTTGTAACGTTACGACACGACGACGACGTATATACGACAGCTATACGACGTACATACGAAAAGAATACGACGGATATACGACATGAGTTTGACACTTTAGTAATAGTGGTTGTTGATAACAAAAATGTTTATTGTCTTGAGGGTAGTTAACTTTTGACAAAAATATAAACGAGTTTCAGTTTGTGTCTCGCTAAAAGAACAAATATTAAGAAATGAAATCTTTTATTAAGCAAGTTGGATCCCTGATTACTTTTTTTTAAACTAGATGGAGCCAGTTCTTCCTAACCGACTACCTCTGAGAAGAAAAAGCTACCGACACAAACTCACGGATCATCGTCTTTTTTAAAGTCCAGACATTAAAAATGAAAATGTTTACAATAATTTACGTGATTTAAAAATAAACAGTGTTTAAAATGTCATAATTGTAGCATAATTACGCATATTGCTTAAAAACAATGCTTAGCAGAGCGAGCAGCTCAGTCCCAAGCTTTATTGTCTTCTAAATAATCTGTGATTTTATAATACCCCTTTTTTGCAAAGTTTGGCCTTTATATAGTTTTTAAATCGTTTAATGGGTAAGTTTCGAATGTCCATGTGTAAGAGTATGTTGTACTTATAGCTACTAACAACACTTCCGGTATACTTGTATTAGAGCCGAGAATAATGTACCGTTTCAATTGATGCTCATGTCACTGTATCCGGTTACGAACGTTACCAGATAAATTGAAAATGGAACCAACATTTATGAATTGGTTTCCCAGATAAATTGATATGAACTTATCCACTGCATCGCGCGCCGCAGCCCAACACATATCATTTAATGAAAAAAGCCTTTAAATTTTACAAAATAAAGATCAAGTTAATCGATAGCCACTCTGAAATCAACTTAATTTTAATTGAAATAAAATTGATATTATTTTAATGAGAGAGCTGCGCAAGGATGGCGCGGGTTCGATCCCCGCGCAGTGCAAATATTTGTATGCATGAATATGAATATTTGCACTGGTCTGGTTTTGCCTCGGAAAGCACGTTAAGCCGTTGGTCCCGGTTGCCATACGAACATCTAGTGGCAGTCGTTACGGGTTGTTGGATCCCTCAAAAGTCCAACAATTAGTCTAACTGCAATGCTTCGATATAGCCTTCGAGTTGTGGAGGTCAGAGGCAGTCGCTTCACGGAAAATATCGATAGTTTAGCCAAAATCAGCAGTTAGACTGGTAAAGCGGACCTCAGACTCCAAAGCTGAAAAAGTTTCAAATGCGACTGGGATTAACGCTGAGGTGATGATGATTAGAAACAGGGTGGAGTGTGCAATACTACGTTGTAGTATTAATATAATATAAAGAGATAGCAATTGAATAAATACTCTTCTTCTCTTCTTCTTCTTCCTCAGCCTATAGATGTCCAATGCTGGACAAAGGCCTCCCCCAAGGCTTTCCACGATGACCGGTCTTGTGCTGCCCGCATCCATCGGCTTCCTGCGACCTTCACCAGGTCATCGGTCCACCTTGTTGGGGGTCTCCCTACGCTGCGTCTTCCAGTACGAGTCGCTAAACTTAAGTGGCAGTGGGCAGGGCACATTGCTCGTAGAACCGATGGCCGATGGGGCAGCAAGGTTCTGGAGTGGCGGCCACGTACTGGAATAAATACTCACTCTAATACAATTAATAAAAATAAATGAATAGGAATTATATAAAACTATATTAATAATAAATAGATAAATGGAAACATGAAGCGCTCTTCCTTTCTCTACTTATTTAAAACTTGCAGTGCCCAACAGGGTCCAAATAATTGTGTCCAATATTATGTTATTATATTTACCACCTGTAACTGTACATTATGGATTGCAATAAACGATTTGATTTGATACGTACTTTTGCTATAGATAGTACCGTGACATCAAATATACCTAGAAACACGCAGCAATAAAAAATCTTCTACATCGACCTCGTACATTGTCCTAATCCATTACATAACATTATATGTACTGCTTTTATCTGTTACGCCGCCATAAACTGGGGTGCTTACCCTAATGTTTAATAGTTGGGCGTGAAGTTATATTCGAAGGCTTTCCTGTGTGCTTAGGCTGTGGCTCCATGGAGTTGTAAATCTGTATTTTGTTAGTATTAACCGACGTTAAGAGAGGTTCTGTCTTTGAATCGTTTGTATGTATGTCACACTCTCACACACACACGTCTTAGTAGGACTGTGATTTTCTCAAAAAATATTAATTTTGATTTTTTCCAGTGTTTGTGAATCAATGTATATTTGGAAATTAAGTTGCAACTTAAGTGGTTTTGCTCCAGAGCGATTTGATGATTTCCCATCCAGAATGAAAAAGGGGTTTGCTTAATCTTGTTCCTGATGTTCAGGGTGACAAAAGGGGGTTATTTCAGATTTTTTATCTATACTAATATATAAAGCTGAAGAGTTTATTTGTTTGAACGCGCTGATCTCAGGAACTGCTGGTCCGATTAAAAAAAATATTTTTGCGTTCTATAGCAATTAGAATTAATGGATTCAAGAAGGTTTTAGGCTATCTAACTTCACGCTGCGACCAATAGGAGCAGAGCATAACTAACTTTAGTAAAATATAAAAAGAATGAAGGCTAACAGAAAAAAAACATAATTTGTTTTTTTTTAATTATAATTCAAACAATTCTCATGACTATATCAGTAAATAAAGTAGCATTCCTTTTAAAGCCATTTCCAGCTAAACTAAGCATCTGGCCCTAAAACAATAATCATGAGTGAAAAACTTGAAACGCAGAACACATACGAACTCAGGAAACCCAACAACACCAATACATCAACAGCACCAATTAATTTCAGCCTACCCGGATACACAACACCCCCCCCCCCACTCCCCGGACGATCCGCCATTTAAACCATAAACAAAACAGTCGCAGGTGTGTTGTCGCGAAAAAACCGCCTGTTTGCACACACCCTTAAACATTTATGGTTGCTGTCCTCCGTAATTACAGCGTTTGTCCGACATTATCATAGTGGAGTACGTTCAATTTTGTCTTGACGACTTTTTTACGAGTTTTCGACTCCTAAGTAATTTACGAGGTCGTAACGTTGCCGCTCGGCATATCGTACTGATAACAATGTACTGAGATAAATGTTTTAGTAGATTGTTTCGCGGTGCCTGGTTGGTTAGCAGGTGGGGCAGCATTTTGACTTGCTAACCTGGAAATCTAGTTTTATATACGTACTAGCTTTCTGCCCGCGGCTTTGCCCGCGTGGAATTCGGTTATGTCGCGCTTTTTAGATTCCTCATTTTCGGGGATCAATTATCATATCATTTAGCTTGTAAGTTTACATGTGCATATTCGTTTGTAATATATTGTTTTAAACGACACAGACACGGACACAGAACGACAGCGGCAACTATCACTAAACTGTAATGAAGCTAACAAATATTTTTGGTTACCCTCGGGAATATTAAATTTTCCGGTATAAAAAGTATCCTATTATTTAATCCAGAAATTTTCTAAGCAATCGGTTCAATAGTTACGGCGCGAAAGCGGAACAAACAAACAAACAAACTCACTTTCTCATTTATAATATTACCAAGGATGTAGCACTCAACACCTTTACCAAGAATACATATACCTAGGTATATGGAACTACTTAGTACTTCAATATACTGTGTATGTATTTTGAGACGTTCATTTTGTTAGAAGGCCAGTTTTTGTCAATTAAAACTTACCTACTAGGCGGGTGTGTGATACCCTATTTTTTTTTTTCTTTGGATTGGAAATCATGAAATGACTTCTCCCACTCTGGGCGTAGCGAAAGGGCGTGTCAGACTTTTACTGACTAAGACCCACCCGTGATCCTTTACTTGCCTGTGCACCAGGGCCACGCTTTCTGGGTGTGTGGTACCTTCAGTTCAACAATACTCATTGTGTTATTTACCCTGTTAAGATAAATTTTTGAATCATTTAAAACGATGCATTAACAATTTCTTTTAAAATTATAATTGATAGTGTATATATAATTAGGGTTTTGGAAATAAAATGAAGGCCATTCTGATTTCACTTTTTTATTATTTCAATGCAAGGCGTACAGGTCGACTATAACCTAGGACATAGGATTATATTTATCTCCGTTGTAAGTTTGCGTGGGATGATTTCCAACTACCATACCGGGAAAAACCGTGAGCAACTTTAAGACTGGACTCTAGTGCCCAGGAATTTGAGAAATAGGCATTTGAAGAAACTATTGCCGTCGCGCCGCTTTCAACCTTTCCCCGTAAAGTGCGAAAAGGACAGTTGCAACTCAGGCTGATTTTACCTACCAAAAGACGTTTCGTATTCCGCTGTTCTTGTTTTCATAACACGACAGATCTCGGTTATTTTTATATCAATTTAGAGGATGAGTATACCTATGTCTCTATTATATTCTTTTTTTGTCAAAAACTTATTACATTTGTGTAATAGTCGTTTGAATATAGCGGTAAAAATGGGTTATTTTTCGGGATTTTGAAACATCATATTTCTTTTATTAATAAAATTTTCGATAAAATCAAATAATGGGGGCACGTATAATCAAGGTGTGAAATTGTAGAAAAAAAAACATTGCTCTAAAAGCGTTATCAACGAAGAAAACAGCGGAATACGTTTGTATAGAGAAAGCACCACTAGAGTTCCCTCTCAATAGCCTTATACGTCAGTCCCCAGAAATTACATTAAAACAGTTTCTTTTTTAAATCAATGCCACAATGAATTGAATCTTATAATACAAAAAAGCCTTCTAAATTTAGCCCACTGCCATACTCCTCACTAACTGTCTAGGTTACCATTGTTACCAGTAACCAGTGGGTTAAAATAAAGTAATTTACGACGCCATAAACATTGGGGTCTATCGCTTTGATAACAATATGTTAGGATATTGTAGTGAGCTTTCACGCGATGCCTTCGTTCACGAGGGTCTTCAAAACATTCTTACAATGCCTATTTCTAATGTTATAAATGTTTTAGAACTTTAGGCAATCGGCTGGCCGGATACCTCAGTGGCGCCGATTGCCTTGTTCACTGTGGAGGTATGACGAGCAGCGTGTAAAGCTCACTCAATCTCCATAGAAAAAGGAGGATCCTTCGACCAGACTGGGGTTGTCTGTCGGGCCACTTCGCCCGCCGGTTGATGTCGCGTCGATGAACTTGTATGCGTTGCACAGACAATTCTGATTGCGAGATGCAGGAATCACGTGACGTCAATATGACGCGTTGTTCGCATGTAGCGTTGTAGGTACCACTAAATCACAAACTAAACTAAATTTAAGTTTTTCTTATTATTATACTAGCTGTTGCCCGCGACTCCGTCAGCGTGGACTTCCGTTTACAGCGCGCGGTGGTTCCCGTAAATTTAAAAAGAGCTCAGTTGATATAAAATAAGCTCCTGTTAAAATAATGGGAGTAGTAAGTAGTACGTTTGCATGAACTCCCGTTTTCGCAACATTTTTTGTTATTGCGCTGCTCCTATTGGTCATAGCGAGATGTTATATTAGCCTATGTCCTTTCTCATGCTCTAGACTATCTGTGTACCAAATTTCATTACAATTGGTTCAGTAGTTTTGGCGTGAAAGCCGGACAGACAGACAGAGACACTTTCGCGTTTATAATATTAGTATGGAGTAACCCCACCTTCATTGGAGAAAAGCTAAGCGAATAATGAGATAGATTATTTAAAATTACATAACAAAAATACACACAAGACATTGGGCTATAAGTCTACCATACAACCACACAGAAATAATAGACCAATATCTACCTTTCCCATCCAAGCGGAGCCTCCGATATCCGGCAGGAAAAGGCTGGACTACGGCGCGTCCCAAGTCCCGGGCAATTTGCATTTACTACCTAGCTGCATTCATCTGGCCTTATTGGATTGCTTGTGTAATAACTTAATAGAATAGAAATGGAATAGAATAAAATGGTTAGTTGTTTAATAGAAAATAGTGAATTTTAAGGTTCATATGTTTCGCGTGCTGGGGACATTTTTATAAAGTTTATTTATATCAAATTGAAATACTAATAAATATTGTAGTGATTGTCTCTTTTTCACTAAGTTTTAATTGCTTTGGAATATTTTAAATAAATTATATTTGACTTTGAATTACACTAATATCAAACAGAACGGTCATTTATGTACACGTTACTGTTCCTACTCTAACATAACCTCCGACATCTAGGGTTTGAAATAAAATACGTATTTTGGGGTTAACATCACGCAAAAAAGAACTCCTCCTAAGACCCCTGGTACAAAATTTTGTACAAAATAAAGTTCACTCTTTAATCCCAGCTTTGTAATATAGTTTGTAGTAATAGCCGCCCACTGTACAATTTTTGGTACATATTCTTTAATGTCTTCTATTTCTTTTCAAATCTTTCCCGACTTGTTTCGTATATAAAAAAAAAACTTTAATAGTCTAAAAGTCTAGTTCACAAAAAAGCCATCATGTTGACTATGTATAAAACTATAAAGAGAAAAGGTTAGCGTTTTGTATGTTTCTTTGTTACGCTTTCACGCTAAAACAGTTGAACGAATATGGATGAGCACGAGGGCAGGCTATTTTTACGGGATCGAGACATATACGGGAGTTTAAAAACGTTGATTCGTATTAAAATCAACCTCTATAGTTATTTCTAAAATCGTTACTATCCATAGTCTGGCATGGCCCACGCCATCAAAGGCCAAAATAATATAATAAATTACTGTCCACCATAATTTCTACAAAAGAAAATCACATTTATTTTTACCTAACTATGCTTCAAAGTCCAGTGATTATATTTTCACGAAGGCCAATGTATTTTTAATACGGCGTACAGTCGCGAACACCAACATGTCAATACTTGATTACTTTAAATTTTTCGTGAAATAAGTAATGTAACGTTGAAATAAGACACATTATTTAAACCTAAGGGTTCGTAAATGCTATGTGAAGCATAGTGTACATATTATACTAACATTTTTGACAACACACCTACATCGAAGGACTTGAACAATTTGTCACCGGTGGTCTTTCCGTCTAATTGCAATGTGAGTGTCTTCAAGGCTAGAGTGAATAGGCTTTTTAATAAACTAGCTCGCTCTACCATCAACGATTGCATCACTGCTTACCATCAGGCGAGATTGCGGTCCCGTCCCGTCGTACGGCGACTTTCCACCCTTACGTTAATGACACCACTACGATCCGGACGAAGCGTTTCGCTTCTTCTTTTATACCGCGTACATCGAGGTACTGGAACAATTTGCCGGCGGTGGTCTTTCCGTCTATTTGCAATTTGAGTGTCTTCAAGGCTAGAGTGAATAGGCTGTTAATAAACTAGCACGCTCTCTCATCAACAATTACATCACTGCTTACCCATCAGGCGGGATTGCGGTCAAGCACTACTTTATAATATTAAAAAAAAGGATAAATACATACTTTTGTCCGTGGCTGTACACGTACAAACTTGTTTGTTTATTTTAGTGTTCCCTCCCCCTTCTCCAGTCACCGTTACCTGCCAAGAATTAGTTTTATTCCTCTTTCCTCCAACGGTATTATTTTTTACCTCCCTAACGAATAACATCGCAATAAATTAACAATTTTCTCACAAATACTCTGTAAGATTTTATGAGGGTAGATAGTGAAGGTAGATATAATTACACATATATACTTACTTACATAGACATATGAACTGGAATGCGGGCGTTATCGAGAACACAACGCTGGAGACAAAATTAATGGGTGAAAACAGGGATATTGGCATCCAATAATATTATTGGAACATAAATTGACGATATTTGAGCTTATCTCTACATTAACGTCTATTATCTTTGTACTACCTTCAGTACGGATGAAAACTAATTTAACGGTTCAGATTTATCGTGTGTTTCTCCAAATTAGGTCACTAACTTCCTTGGATGTTTTAACAAGTAGACTACATTTGCAGCTCAGCGGTACAATGCTAACAAAGTGAGGAAATGAGGCTCCCAGAGGAATGCAGGTTAAATTCTGCTCGCTTTACGGGTACGCCTGGAACTCGTCATACCGTTCTCCAGGGATAGGAGGTCTGCCTAAGCTAGTTCAGCTATTTCATGTGGAAATCCGGCATGGATAACTATACGTCCTAGAGTGACGAATTATATCAAAGCTTTTGAATAAAACTTGGGTTGTATCCTAAAAAATAATTTAATGTCCATCAAATAGATTAAAAAAAAATATTGAACACATATTTTTAATTTTTTCTTTCATTCAATTATTTTCTTAGGAAGATATATTGATTTGAAATGACGCATGACGTCACGCCGTGATATAAAATAAACCACGGCGTGACATAATTACCCCCCACTCCGTAACTTTAATACGCTATATCTCAGTAGTTTTTGGTAATTTCGACAAAATAAAAAAACATGTTGTAGTGTTATTTTATTAACCTACATATACTTACTTCTTCATACTCATATATCATTCATTTCTGCAGGTCATAATACGCATTCCAGTATTATGAGGCGCTGTTCTGATAATATTTTACTACACCAAGACTCATTATTCTGCTTACAGACACGGTCCTCAACTTCAAGCCTAAGTTTCGGCGACTTGGCGATAACTAGGCGTAAGAAGTTGTACCTGTGCTGTATCGTATTCATTTTTCCTACACAACACAACGCTATAATTTAATATTAAACTTATATTTACATATTTACAATAATATTTTCATTGTTATGACAGTTTTTGACAGCGCTGTTGATTATGTCTCTATGACAACCCTTTTTCTTCTAAATTCTTAACTGCCCGCTATCTTTCTATCGGATTTGTTATGCCGAACTCCTTTACGGTATTTTATATTACTTTTAAATATTCAAATATTCAAAATTTTGTGGAATGCTGTTCTGCGAGGTTTCTTAGGAAGCCCTCGCAGAACGTTGACAGTTTTTGAGGTCAGCTTGAGTCGCGGCCTGGTGCTTACATGTGTTTACTAGTATATTTATAGAGTGCTTTATCTCTGCAGAGCCGTCCTAGGGTTACCCTCTCCCTCGCGGAGAGGGGACCCTCCTATCGTGCTGCTGCCGGCTCTCCGTTGCAGGGGCCGGACCTGCTGTATTTCTGCTGCCTGGTACTGTCTCTGTTGGCGGCGCCACCGCCTCTGATGGCGGCGCCGCTGCTGTAGCCGGACCTCTGCCGCGGGAGCCGCTTTTCGCTGCAGTCTTTGGATCTCCGCTGCTGTTGTCGGCCCTCTCGGCCGCCCCGCTCCTCTACAACTCTTCTGCGACCCTCAACCGCCTGCCTACAGCTGTCGCCGGCCCTCAGCCGCTGGGCTTCAGCCGCCGAGCCTCTGCGCCGGCCGTCTTCGCTGACCCTCAACCGCCTGTCTTCAGCCGTCGGGCATCTGCGCCGGCCCTCTTCACCCACCTTCAGCCGTCGGGCCCTCTGCGCGGCCCTCCGCCGCCGAGGCCGCTACTTGAAGCTTTTACTTTTATATTTTACCTTTTTTATATTTTTACTTGTACTTCACCTTCATCATTCATCATTTTTATATATATATTTACTTTTAATTTGCTTTTATTACATTTTAATAAATTCTTTGTGTCCCTCCTCCCTCTCTTTTACTGTCTAATACGACAGTTTGGCGCCCAATTCGCTCTTACCCACTCCCCTCTTTCTAAATTCCAAAAAACACTTCATCTAGTGTCTCAATTCCTTTGGCTTAACATTTTGGCATCTATCTCATACTTTCTCATACTAACCTTTCTTTCTATCCTTACAGGAATTCTCTAATATTTTATTTTTCTTTTCACAGCGTTGTTTCTACTGTCTAACACACTAATTATTCTAATTCTCCACAGCTTCACCTACACCTTCATTTCAGCTTCACCTATTTATGTAAATATGTATATAATTTTATTCTTCAACTATGTATATATTGTACATATTTCTTCACCTTGAGATGGCTCTAAACCATCTCAAGTTCTACCTTCTCTCAACTATTGGCTCTACAGCCATAGTTGATGTCTTCATGGAGCGGTTTGCTTCACCCTTTTCTTCATTCTTTAAAAATGTCTTTTTTTTTTCCATGTCTGGAGCGGCTGACAACTCCGTAAATAAGCCTTATCGTCATTTTAAAACTCACTTCTATGAGTGGCAGTCATTGATTGTGAACTCCACCCATACCTGTATGAAGAAGATTGCTTGTCAGAGATGGTATGAATGGGTGAATGGGGATGTCTGAATCTGTGAAGTGAAGTTTTACGGTCCCTTTAGGAATTCTTAATCAAAATTTTCTCCAGGTGAAAATTTTTCCAGGGTCGGGGGGAAAATGTAGTGTTATTTTATTAACCTACATATACTTACTTCTTCATACTCATATATCATTCATTTCTGCAGGTCATAATACGCATTCCAGTATTATGAGGCGCTGTTCTGATAATATTTTACTACACCAAGACTCATTATTCTGCTTACAGACACGGTCCTCAACTTCAAGCCTAAGTTTCGGCGACTTGGCGATAACTAGGCGTAAGAAGTTGTACCTGTGCTGTATCGTATTCATTTTTCCTACACAACACAACGCTTTAATTTAATATCTACTTATATTTACACATTTACAATAATATTTTCATTGTTATGACAGTTTTTGACAACGCTGTTGATTATGTCTCTATGACAACCCTTTTTCTTCTAAATTCTTAACTGCCCGCTATCTTTCTATCGGATTTGTTATGCCGAACTCCTTTACGGAATTTTATATTACTTTTAAATATTCAAATATTCAAAATTTTGTGGAATGCTGTTCTGCGAGGTTTCTTAGGACGCCCTCGCAGAACGTTGACAGTTTTTGAGTTCAGTTTTTTAGTGCAGCTTGAGTCGCGGCCTGGTGCTTACATACGTGGTATTAGTTTATTTATAGAGTGTTTTATCTCTGCAGAGCCCTCCTAGGGTTACCCTCTCCTTCGCGGAGAGGGGACCCTCCTATCGTGCTGCTGCCGGCTCTCCGTTGCAGGGGCCGGTCCTGCTGTATTTCTGCTGCCTGGTACTGTCTCTGTTGGCGGCGCCACCGCCTCTGATGGCGGCGCCGCTGCTGTAGCCGGACCCCTGCCGCGGGAGCCGCTTTTCGCTGCAGTCTTTGGATCTCCGCTGCTGTTGTCGGCCCTCTCGGCCGCCCCGCTCCTCTACAACTCTTCTGCGACCCTCAACCGCCTGCCTACTGCTGTCGCCGGCCCTCAGCCTCTGGGCTTCAGCCGCCGAGCCTCTGCGCCGGCCCTCTTCGCTGACCCTCAACCGCCTGTCTTCAGCCGTCGGGCATCTGCGCCGGCCCTCTTCACCCACCTTCAGCCGTCGGGCCCTCTGCGCGGCCCTCCGCCGCCGAGGCCGCTACTTGAAGCTTTTACTTTTATATTTTACCTTTTTTATATTTTTACTTGTACTTCACCTTCATCATTCATCATTTTTATATATATATTTACTTTTAATTTGCTTTTATTACATTTTAATAAATTCTTTGTGTCCCTCCTCCCTCTCTTTTACTGTCTAATACGACAATGTCTTAATTTTTTTATTACCCATAAGACGGACTATTATTTTTTTGATTTTCATACCTTGGAATCATCCCTATTGCAATGGGTTTCATTTTGATACTTCAACAACATTTATTGCATTATTTACATTGTCGGGTAGACTACAAAAAATGTCTGGCTCACAAGCAGAGACCTTATTCGAACATATCGAACAATCGTCATCATCATCAGCCTCTACTCGTCCACTGCTGGACATTGGCCTCCTTCATGGCACGCCAACAAGCTCGATCCTGACCAGTTCTCCGCTAGCCACTTCCAGCCTCGTCGGCGTCTTACGCTACGTTTGCCGAGACGCGGTCTCCACTCGAGGACTCGTTTACCCCAACGGTTGTCGAACAATGGACTACCAATATGCTTCAAAATGATTCCTACTGATAGTAAGAGTGTGTAACACAATTAGGCTTCTGGTCCACCTATTTATGTGAGGAAACTCGTTATGGAGGACAGAAGTGCGATTCTGTAGACATCTGACCTTGAAAGCTTAGTTGATGTGATCGTGGAGTGAGCTTTCATTTATGCACTATTGACGTGTGAATCCCTGGCATTAGTTAGAATGACAGGTCATTCCATGCTCATTACACGTAACTTCTCACGGTGAAATGGGTACAGAATCGATTGACTGAATTTCTGGAACAAATAAATGGATTATTTGTTTTTGTAAAGCGGCCCATTAAACCTTTTCACTTTGCAAATTCTGAAAAAGGCTTAACAATTCTAAAAGATTTTTAGGAACTGAAGTTATAATCTCAGGAATTGCGGGTCCGATTTGAAAAATTCGTTTTGCGTTGGATAGCCCATTAATCTAGGAAGGCTTTAGGCTTCATATACCACATCATATAACATCACGCTGCGACCAATAGGAGCAGAGCATAACTAACTCCACGCGAACGAAGTCGCTGGCGGCCGCTAGTATTAGATAAAATATTAAAAATCCAATCCAATCAGATCCAGCCAGTATTTTCACACAGCGAATGTCTACCTGATCTCCATAAAAATGTAAGTGGGTACGACACCCCTTGATAAGACTGATTGTTATGCTTTTGAGCTTAGACCTTAAACTTTATACCATTGCCAGCTAGGATATTAACAACACATACAATTTACGGCTCTTTTAGTCCTGTATAAACCCAATTTGTACAGCTGAAACAACAATAACCCCTCATTATAACAACAAATAATTGTTAGCACATACAATCGACTAGTGTTCAAAATTAGTGAGCGTTCTATGCTGAGTGGAGTTCGTTCAGAGGCACGCGCGAGTCACCGAAGTTGCCTTAACAAAGCTTATTTGTGATTATACTAATGTTTGTCGAAATTGTATCACTTTCGAGTTAGGTTACAAAGTCGGTATCAGTAAAACGGGATTGAATAGGGATCCGAGGGTGAATCGAGATACGTATTTTAAAATAATATTAGTTTGCTGCTAACAAGAACACTTAGTCTTTGTTTATTTGTCTGTTGTATAAAGTCATGTGTTTTTTTTTAAATGAACAGACAGGTGTGCTGCTAAGGACTTTGTTCCGCCACTTCTTCTTCCCAGCGAAAGCATTAGGAAGTGGCGAAGGGCGGGCGTTTTGGGGGGGCTGTCTTATGTAATCCATACTAATATTATAAATGCGAAAGAAACTCTGTCTATCTGTCTGTCTGTTACGCTTTCCCGCTTAAACCTCAACCGATGAAATTTGGCACAGACAATCTTTAGACCCTGAGAAAGGACATAGGCTATATTTTATTGGTATTCCCGAGGGAAATCTAAAAAGCGCGATATAACCGAATACCACGCGGGCGGAGTCGCGCGCCAAAAGCTAGTATGTAATAAATGACTTTTGATATTGGTTTTAAATAACAGTAAACATATTAGAGTATTTTCTGGCAATAAACTATGTTTAAATTCTATTTTAAAGTTTCGTTTTCATGCACTTCTGAATTGATTGAGCTGCAACGTTTGATTGACAATCGAGTTTATTTTTCTTATATTCTAATTGGATTTTCACCGAATTCATCGCCAGCAAAATTTCTGATATTGAAGAAAATCAATCTAGAATTGACTAAAGCAATGATTCCTAATACATTACTTACAAAAGCAGCTCAAAATCAACCAGTCGATTGAAGTATTCCTGAAACCCTTAGTACTCGCTACCCAGTCGCAAATTTCACCAAAGAGAGAGCGTATTACGTTTACGCTGAGACGGGGAAACGCCCATAACTGTAATATAATACGCTCTTAGTGGCTGAAATATAACTGTATTGTATTATCATGTATGAGCACTATTAAGTACCAGGAGAGAATTATGTGAGAAGTGCTGCAGAATTCGGGTGTTCTGTTTTATCTGATATGAAAGGTATTATTTTATACATCTTTATGTTGTTGTGTTTTGGGAGATATTTGTGTTGATGGTTGCGGCATGTTCGAGTAAATACATAGCTTATCATAAGGGTTGTTTTGAGTGAGAAATAAGTAGGAACATTCCAAATTTTTATGGAAATTGTTTCAGTTATCCTAATTTATAGACGTTTATATATAGGTATATTTCTTTTCGGATTTGGAAGAAATTTGGCACGCCGATGGTTTATAACCAGCGTGGTAGCAATGGGTTTCATTTTGATAGTTCACCAACATTCATTGCGTTGTTGACGTTGTGGAGCACACACATTTTTCCAACATATGGAGCAATGGATTAGCAAAATATGCTTCGAAATGATTCCAATTGATAATAAAAGTGAGTTACGCAATTAGGGTGCCCGATTAACATATGATAGTATAGTATTTTTATTCGCACATTTATTACTACGTATGTAATCATCAATATATTATTTTTCAAGTGCTTTTTTTGTCGGTACGTCATAACTTTCTTCATACTTTATCAAGATAAATAAATAAGGCATCATTCTAAAGCTTTTCCGGACCGCTGCACCGAAAAAATATACAAATTACTCACATTGCAATGTTTTTTTTCTAAAATTTATGATTCAAATTCAATGTGCGAATATTTCGCACGGGTCAGCTATTTATAACTCATTTCGGAGTCAGTATCAATTACAAAAAAAAAAGCTCTGTAAATATTAGAATTTGCGGCATCATCTGCCAGTTTGTGAACCACTGCAGCAAAATTTCGGCTGGACATCTTCTTCAGCCTATAGAGGTCCACTGCTGGACAAAGGCTTCCATAGCTTTGGGCGATTTTGCCATAATCCCCAAGTTGGGCAGGCGGGTTGGGAATTGCAGTAATTTGTTATTCCACGGAGAAGCGCTGCTACCCGCTTCCCTGGTGAGAGTTCCCTTATTCGCCTCTTACGACACCCACGGGAGGATATGGGTTGGTAGTATTCAAAGCCCGGTACCACACAGTTAACTAAGCCTGCATTCACTTTGCAGCAATGATGTCAAAAAAAAATCTAATCTGTCTTCTGTCCTTTTACTTAATAAAATAGAAAAAAAAAGATGCCCAGAACTTAAATTTAGTTTAGACCGTGAACAACTGATTCGGCGCTTGTGACGTTTGAACAACTGATTCGGCGCTTGTGACGTTTGAACAACTGATTCGGCGCTTGTGACATTTGAACAACTGATTCGGCGCTTGTGACGTTTGAACAACTGATTCGGCGCTTGTGACGTTTCAACAACTGATTCGGCGCTTGTGACGTTTGAACAACTGATTCGGCGCTTGTGACATTTGAACAACTGATTCGGCGCTTGTGACGTTTGAACAACTGATTCGGCGCTTGTGACATTTGAACAACTGATTCGGCGCTTGTGACGTTTGAACAACTGATTCGGCGCTTGTGACGTTTCAACAACTGATTCGGCGCTTGTGACGTTTGAACAACTGCTTCGGCGCTTGTGACATTTGAACAACTGATTCGGCGCTTGTGACGTTTGAACAACTGATTCGGCGCTTGTGACGTTTCAACAACTGATTCGGCGCTTGTGACGTTTGAACAACTGATTCGGCGCTTGTGACATTTGAACAACTGATTCGGCGCTTGTGACGTTTGAACAACTGATTCGGCGCTTGTGACGTTTGAACAACTGATTCGGCGCTTGTGACATTTGAACAACTGATTCGGCGCTTGTGACGTTTGAACAACTGATTCGGCGCTTGTGACGTTTCAACAACTGATTCGGCGCTTGTGACGTTTGAACAACTGATTCGGCGCTTGTGACATTTGAACAACTGATTCGGCGCTTGTGACGTTTGAACAACTGATTCGGCGCTTGTGACGTTTGAAGAACTGATTCGGCGCTTGTGACGTTTGAACAACTGATTCGGCCCTTGTGACGTTTGAACAACTGATTCGGCGCTTGTGACGTTTGAATAACTGATTCGGCGCTTGTGACGTTTGAACAACTGATTCGGCGCTTGTGACGTTTAAACAACTGGTTCGGCGCTTGTGACGTTTGAACAACTGATTCGGCGCTTGTGACGTTTGATAGGGATTTAAATTACGAAAATTGCTTTGCTAACTACATCAGTGAGATAAGTACTTACTTGGTTTTAGTTTGAAGTGCATGCCGAGACAAGTGCGGTGTCGCTCTGTATGCTGAAACAGAAACTGAAGCACCCCTCCCAAGTATAAGATAATTTAAACTTACCAGACTCACTTTGCAATAAGTCCAACACTGACGTTTGAACAACTGATTCGGCGCTTGTGACGTTTGAACAACTGATTCGGCGCTTGTGACGTTTCAACAACTGATTCGGCGCTTGTGACGTTTGAACAACTGATTCGGCGCTTGTGACGTTTAAACAACTGATTCGGCGCTTGTGACGTTTGAACAACTGATTCGGCGCTTGTGACGTTTAAACAACTGGTTCGGCGCTTGTGACGTTTGAACAACTGATTCGGCGCTTGTGACGTTTGATAGGGATTTAAATTACGAAAATTGCTTTGCTAACTACATCAGTGAGATAAGTACTTACTTGGTTTTAGTTTGAAGTGCATGCCGAGACAAGTGCGGTGTCGCTCTGTATGCTGAAACAGAAACTGAAGCACCCCTCCCAAGTATAAGATAATTTAAACTTACCAGACTCACTTTGCAATAAGTCCAACACTGACGTTTGAACAACTGATTCGGCGCTTGTGACGTTTGAACAACTGATTCGGCGCTTGTGACGTTTCAACAACTGATTCGGCGCTTGTGACGTTTGAACAACTGATTCGGCGCTTGTGACGTTTAAACAACTGATTCGGCGCTTGTGACGTTTGAACAACTGATTCGGCGCTTGTGACGTTTAAACAACTGGTTCGGCGCTTGTGACGTTTGAACAACTGATTCGGCGCTTGTGACGTTTGATAGGGATTTAAATTACGAAAATTGCTTTGCTAACTACATCAGTGAGATAAGTACTTACTTGGTTTTAGTTTGAAGTGCATGCCGAGACAAGTGCGGTGTCGCTCTGTATGCTGAAACAGAAACTGAAGCACCCCTCCCAAGTATAAGATAATTTAAACTTACCAGACTCACTTTGCAATAAGTCCAACACTAATATGCTACAATACGTTATATACGTCAGTGTTTATTTATTATTAAAAGTTTATAAAAGACTATGAATTTGTCAGGTAATTGGAAAGATGTAATTAAACTCAAACCATTTCAATTAAATACAGGCACTTTTGAAATGTAAAAATGAAATGGTCGGTTAATAAGTTAGAAACTTGAAACTAGTTGTACATTCCAAAATGTAGTTAAAGAAGTACGGGTATGAAACTCCAAAGACGCTCTTTTAAAGATAGATTAATAGGCTTTCATATAATATAGCCTGAAATATAGGTTTAAACGAAGCTAGGTCGGGTGGGCTAAATATTAGTTTTTAATCACAGTGTCATTTCGGCGACAAACTAATATCAAAAACTTGTCAACAATGTAAGGAAATTAGAGGATTTTTGACAGATTGAGAATTGCGTAACACACTATCAATAGCAATGGGTTTCATTTTGACAGTTCAACAACATTCATTGCGTTATTTATGTTGTTAAGCAGACACATTTTGGAATTTAAGGAGCAGTCAAATAACTGCTAATAATAGATTTTAACGCAATAAAGGGCAGCTTCTGAACGTTTTTAAAACGTCGGGAGTTTGGTCGTGGAGGGTCTCCAGATCAATCTCCCTCTGGCTCAGCATCGTTGGTCGTGTTGTTGTGTTTAACATTGCATCACCCCGCTCAACTGCCGTTTACCTTAAGTTTCAGGTTCATCTTTCCTTTTTATTAACGTATGTTTTTTTTCATTTGTTACAGGAGAGCACACCTAAGAAGTTGCTTGGAAAAATTAAAGGACATGGTACCTCTAGGCCCTGAAGCATCACGACACACTACATTAGGATTATTAACGAAAGCCAAAAGATTTATAAAGGTCAGTATTTAGTTAATAATAAATATATAATAATGCATTTATTGAACCAAAACATTTATAGACAAAATTTCTATACTAGGTACATGTCAAACTTATAAACTAACAATACACACAGGGAGAGAGAAAAAAGAATAAAATAAGAGTCTACATTATATAACAAAAAACAGTAAATCCTGCCTCCTAAAATAGGAAAGCCTTCTTAGGACTTTGCTTATGATAATTCAAGAAACAAAGGTACTGATGACAGCAGGTCAAGCTACCTGAAACTGTCAAATATTCCCCATCAACCTTGGCCTTAATTAAAAATGATATTGTGTTGCTGTAAATCGGGTTAATAAAAACTATTTAGGTGTACATCGAAGCCTGTTGGGGGAGCGGTGAATGCTTATATGAATCCTGGAGGCCATAGATAAAGGAATACCGAATACCTTGGTGGTCTGGCAGAAACTGTGGATGGGCCGCAATTTAGCAACGTTATAATTCGCATTGTAACATCGCTAAATTTAAAAGTACAACTAAGACATAGCATAACAACTGAAGTGACTGATATTACGTTTAGTCGGTTAAGTCACGTGACCTTTAGGTTTGCCTGTGTGGATACCATGAGTTTTCATTACGAAGACTCGTTCATCGATATCGAGCGCGTTTGACTCATCGATTGGCCCACTTCAAAGTTGTAAGAACTCTCAACCAATGAGAACGCCAAACGCGGTCGATGCGTATGATCGAGTCTCGTAATGAAAACTCGTGGTAGCCACACTGAACCGAAAGAGTATAGTTTTATTTTATCGGAAAATTATTATTCAAAATCAGAAGTCATTTATTCAAATTAGGTTGGGAATCAGCACTTTTTGAACGTCAATATTACATAAGATAGTCCCCCAAAACGCTCACCCATCGACACTTCCTAATGCTTTCGCTGGGAAGAAGAAGTGGCGGAAGAAACTCCTCAGCAGGCAGGTATGTCCCAAATGGGTTAATAGAAAGCCGAGTGCTACGATTGTTACAAACACATATAGCTTTATCTACATCTTCACGTGTCATCTTCTGAATTCCTTACGAACAATACAAACGTCTAATGAAACACTACTTTCAAACATCTTATTCTAAGATCTCTACAAACTGAACAACGGTAAAGTTCCCTCCGTACTATTTGCATTGCCCAGTCAGTTGGTCTATTCCAATACAGTTTCTAATTTCGTCCATCCTTAATATTACTTGACCTAAGTCAGCACTAACTTAATCTATCCATTTCCAAGCCTTGGGACAAGTTGGGACATCTCTAGTTTACATAGCAACACTTTTGCTATTGTATATGTTTTTAACTGATGACGTTACCATTGTTTCTACAGTTAATTGGAGGTTTGGAAGTGTAGAAAAATTAATTAAGTTCATAAGAAGAGTATGAGGATCTCATCAGCTCTTGTCTGCAACTTCGCACGCTTGTAAGTCGAAAATGGTCATTCACGAGAACGAAGATTCCATTCTGGTAAAAGTAACCTAAACTAGCGCGCTTTACGGTCAACGATTGCATCACTGCATCATCTGGCGGGATTGCGCCCAAGCAGTAGTTTATAATTATAAAAAAAAGTACATATTCACTCATAAAACCCAATTCTCGTAATTAAAAACATTCAAAATCTAATCTCAGTATCATTTCAGCGACGATTAATGTCAAAAATTTGACACACAAATGTAAAATTATTATAGGAACATTTCACAGATTAACACTGATCTAAGATCATATTCTGCACGTTTTTAAAATTACAACACCCCTCTGGTTATAGTCTTATAACCAGAAGCACAATTATTAAACCAGATAGACCTCTGGTTATAGTCATAGAACCACAGGGGCAATTCCCGGAATTTATCAATTCATATTCATTGTATGCCAAATTTCGTTAACATCTGTTCGGCTGGTTAGGTACATGTGAAATTCATTTTACAAACTCACGAGGTTTTCTCGTGAGGATTGGCAGAATCTGTAGAAGATTACCTGTACAATTCTACATTATTATTTTCATATAAAATGCTGTTCATTGCGGTAATGTATTGAGATAGATGAACGATAGTGGGTTAGTTTGGTTCTCGTTAGTGGTAAAGTTAATTAAAAACAAAATATATTCATTTTTATTGTCTTTACTTAGTCTCTTCTTCCTTAAATTATGTATAAAAAACCACAATAGCCATGTCTGTAGGTCATAAGTACAAAATATACGCATACAAACACGATTAAAACAAACTTATGTAAGGCTTACAGTCAAGGTTGCCAAACGGAGCAGACAATTGATAAATTACTTGACGCAGCGAAACTTTCGTAATAATTAACTTTTGTTTTAAGACCTTGGCGCTATGTTCACTGTGCCAATCACTATTTGGAATAGCGTTATAATACTGCAGTAAAAGAGTTTGTTTTTTAACTTCATAAATATTTCTCGGAAAGCACTTCTTCTTCAACCTATAATGGCCCACTACTGGACAAAGGCCTCCCCCTTTCATTGCTTTGGGGAGGTTTGCCATAATCCCCACGCTTGGTAGGCGGGTTGAGGATCGCAGTAATTTGATATTCCACAGGAGAAGCGCTGTTGCCCGCTTCCCTGCTGAGAGTTCCCTTAGTCGTCTCTTACGACACCCACGGGAATATATGGGTTGGTACTATTCTAAGCTCGATACCACACCGCCGGGTCAGAAAGCACGTTAAGCCGATATAATCCCGGCTGTCATTCCTGGTTCTTGGACAGCCTAATGGGTCGTCAGAAGCCTGAAAATCTGACAATCAGTCCTTATCAAGACGTATTGTATTACCCAGTAAGTGAGTTGTGCACGTCAGATAGGCACGCATAAAAAATAATGGTATATAAGAGCAACTGGCATGATGTCTGATGAAGCCGCACGGAGGACGGGTCTGAGCAGTTATGTTGCGATATGTGCCGGGAGTTTGGTCGTGGAGGTTCCCCAGATCAATCTCCCTCTGGCGCAGTATCGTTGGTAGTGTCATTGGTTTTAACATTGCATCACCTCGCTCAACTGCAGCCTTCCTTCATAAACTGGGGCGCGATTGCATCACTGCTTACCATCAGGCGGGATTGCAGTCAAGCAATAGTTTATAATTTAAAAAATAAATAAGAAGATAAGGAGAATAGATAACAAAGAAACAGTTACAAAGGTGATTCTTATCTCATACGAAATCTCTTTCAGTATATCTCTAATAGGATAACAGATGTTTTCTTTAACCATTGTACTTCTAATAGCATTAGGTACATGTGGTACCAACATATCCACATCTGCAAAAACTAGTCTATCTACAAATTTTGTTGATAAGCAGACGAAATATAACTTTGGTATATCATTTACTTGTCAATTACAAAGTAACTCCTAACATACTAATAACATTAAGTGCCCGTCAGCTCAATGACATGATTCGAAGTTTTAAGTGATATTTGGGGTCTTTCATTGGGTTGTGCGGCACATATTCTGGACGAAAGGTCTGTGGGGTTCACTGGTTTCTTGAAGATTATAAGAAACATTAATGGTATTAGATTAGATGTACAAATATCTAATTCAATCAGTGTTTTTTAAATAAGACTAGCTATGCCCGCGACTAAGTCTGCGTGCATACAAATTTGGATTTCAGGGCTTTCGCGCGGAACCCTAATTAATATTCTTAAATAAAAGTTACTCCTCATCAATTTTCCAATGAAAATTCCATCAAAACTGGTCCAGTACATAACCACGACACAGGAGAAAGTACTAGAATGGGGCAAGGTTAAAAAAAAAATGAATAAGTTTTTTGTTATAGTACTGTACAGGATACAGCAATAAAAAGCTTATTTCTGAGGTTATCCATTCTAGTTCCTAGGAAACGAACTAATATTGTAAAAAAGAAAGTTTGTAATGAAGAATGTACCTATGTATGTATATTTGTTACTCTTTCACGAAAAACTACTCAACGGATTTGAATGGAATTTGACAAACAATTTATAATCAGAACTAAGACATGGATTACTTTTTATCCCGATATTCCGGGATCGAAACGTACGCGGGTGAAACCGTGAGGCGCTGCTATTACTTTAATATGTAAAAAGTTGTTTTTTGAAATCAGGAACAGTTATTTGTATGTTTTTATAGATTGCTGGACTTCCAAAGAAAGATACGGCTATTAAACAAATACTACATGGAATTTTTGTTTAATTGCCGTATATTTCTTCTTTTTAAACAAATACTCTTTCTTTTTATAGAATTTCTCTTCACGTAAGGAAGATTAAAGACTATTCCGATGTTGATTATTTCATTTTTGCCCAAAAAAATTCACGAACAAAAGTACGATCATTATTAAGTGCTTCAAAACTCGACGCTGTGTAAATATTTGATGTCCAAAAATAAGTACTTTACAGAGAGCGTTTTCTTTAAAACTTTTTTCATTAAAGACTGAAAGGGCGAATTTCAGGATTATTCAGCGCCCTTAAAGGCGAGGCTTGGTGTCGCTCGCATCGCAACGACATCCGTTTCCTGTTTTGCGTAATAGTTGTGATAAAACCTTTTGTCGTGAGGAAATGCGGACAGTATATCAAGTGAGGCGTTGCCAGCGCCATCTCGGAGATGTATTGTGGTACTCTGGCTGTCAGAATAGCTTTTAGCTATCTTTGTGACGTATTATTCCCTTTTTGCGTCGTAGTTTTGGTTGATGTATCGTTTATAATATTCTTAAGAATAGATAGATGGATAAAATACTCTCTTATAGAATATTTTCACATTAAATAAGTCAAGAGATTTATTACAAATGGGCACGTTAAAAGTACTTTTGAACATAAAACTTTTTTTTTTTTTGTTGGGATGGGAAATCATCAAATGACTTCTCCCGCTCTGGGCGGAGCGGAAGGGCGTGTCAGGCTTTTACTGGCTAAAACCCACCCGTGTTTTTTCACTTGCCTGTACGACGGCCAGAGCCACGGTTTCTTTTTTATTGAACATCAACCTAACAACCCTACTATAATCCATACTGATATTATAAATGCGAAAATAACTCTGTCTGTCTGTCTATCTGTCTGTCTGTCTGTCTGTTACGCTTTCCCGCTTAAACCTCTCAATCGATTTTGATGACATTTGACACAGACAATCTTTAGACCCTGAGAAAGAACATAGGCTACCTTTTATCCCGGAAAAATTAGATGTTCCCGAGGGAAATCTAAAAAGCGCGATATAACCGAATTCCACGCGGGCGAAGCCGCAGGCGGAAAGCTAGTATAATTTATAAATGCTAAAGTTTGTGAGGATGTATCATGTATGTGTATCTGAATTGGTATTTGTTACTCTTTAAAAACGACTGCAAGTCATTATCATCATCATCATCAACCTTTTTACCGTCCCACTGCTGGGCACAGGTCTCCTCTCATACAGAGAAGGTTTGAGCGTAATCACCACGCTTGCTCAATGCGGGTTGGCGACAGACTTAAAGTCCAGGTTTCCTCAAGATGCTTTCCTTAACACAACATATCTCCTTTTATTAATAAAAAAAAAAACGTTGCCCTACACTAGGAATTTCTCCTTTAATCATGGGTGAGTTTACGAACATATAAGCTCACATACACAAACATCCAGACCCGAAACTACTACTTCTAGGTCATTCAAATATTTGTTCCCTGCGGGAATCGAACCCGCGACCCGCATCGCAGCAGTCAATAGCTTATCCACTGCGCTAACCGTGCAGTCGACATATATTATCCATACTAATATCTCTGTCTGTCTGTCCCGCTTTCACGCCAAAACTACTGAGTCGATCGTAATGAAATTTGGTACACAGATGGCCTAGAGCCTGAAAAAGGACATAGGATATATAATTTCCCGCTATGATTAATAGGGGCAGAGCAGTAACAAAAAATGTTGCGAAAACGGGAGCGAACGCGGACGTACATATTGCTCCAATTATTTTAACAGGCGCTTATTTTATATCAACTGAGCTCAAACCGAAGTCCACGCGTACGGAATTGCGGGCAACAGCTAGTACTATATATTGAAAGAATAAAATAGGCTTTATTTATTTATAGTTTGCGTGATTAAGAATCCATAAAAAGCACGTTCATTTTCCGTTGCAATAATAACAAATAGGTTTACCAGATTAATATCTTACATAATAGTCTCATTTCCTTTGACGTAATAATAGCGTTTTGACTTCGCAGGTTATAATTACAACCAAGTGTTTTTACTACAGTTGACAGATTTGATTCAGTGTTATTTTGTAACTAGCTGACCCGTTCCCACTTCGTTGGGCGATAAACATGTTTACTCATGATGAAATTCGACAAAAAATCTTTTCATTTTTCGGGTAAGTCTATAGCCTGTTATGTTCACAAATTAAGTGGCTTTCTAGTGGTTATAGAATTAAGAGCGTTTATACGCACGACTGGCAACGTCGAATTTTAGTGTCATATTTCGTGGTTTTCTATTATTATTGTTTAATCGGAGCTATATTTCAAAAATATAGGTGAAAAGTGTGTACTAGTAAGAAATCGTTGCATTTATAATTGTATTTTTTACTAGCTGCGCCCCGCGGTTTCACCCGCATTAATAGTATTGACATAAAAAGTAGATAAAAACCTATTCTCATGCCTAGCGAATGTATATACGAAATTTCATGAGAATCGGTCAAGCCGTTTCGGAGGAGTACGGGAACGAAAACTGTGACACGATAATTTTAATATAGAAGAATATATAAGATTATGCATTGACAGGTGAAATAACTCCGTAATGTGACATTTACAACTTTGTTTTTTTTTAATTTATCATCATTTAATTTCATTTTGATATAGTGTATTGAATTATTTGTGTTTATCTCTAGCACGATTGATTAAGGTTCTTTATATTTTGCATGCGAGTCTGTATATTTGTACGCTTCTGGTCATAACACAGCGACCTATAAACTTGAATTTAAGAACTGTATTTACTACCTATGTTACACAAATAACATTAATTTTGATATTGATTTTTTGGTAATAATTTGGCATTGGAAACTTGTAAATCTTTATTTTCAAAGTAAAATAATTGTAAACATTACGATTCCATACTTTTTATGCGTTTTTTACCTGATTCTAAAAAGTTAGTAGAGCATATTATTAAAATTTAGCTCCAGTTTAATAATAATAATTGTAAACCACGAAATATGACATTAAAATGCGATGTTGCCACTTGTACATAGTAAACACTCTTAAAATCAGTTCAGTGCAGCAGAGATAAGAAACTTACAAGCTTTACCTCTTTATTTATTAGTACACATTTACAACACATATACAAACGTACATAAACTCATACCTATGTCCCAGGGGAGTAGACAGAAACAGCTGAAGGCCACGTACTGCGATCCTTGGCTCCTTTAAAGTCTTGATGCACACTGAACTGACTGGTTTGTTTAGTTTATATTATTGGCCAATAAGTCGCGAACGCAGTATAAGCATACTCTTTTCAATTTTTATTTCAACATCTTCGCAACCGCGTGGACCGCCACCGGTTCAATTATTGAGACTCCCAAAAGTACCGATTAACAAAGAACGCCGCACCGCACCGCGAATGTACCGTTTTGCCAAAAAGCCAGATGGCTAGGCTTTTTACACTCTGTTAATGACGTTTTCTTGCCAATAGTCCATGTCCTAAAAGTAGAAGACTTTGTATGTTCTGTATCTCCATCTTTTCTATGCTAATCTTCAACTCATAGCCAATCTAAAAGACATCGCAGCTTAAACTTAGTGTCTCTAACTCCGGGTTCCATAAACAAAGGGCGAGGCAAAGGGTTCGCGCGCTTCCGCCCGGCGCCGTTTCCGGCCCGTCACTTCCGTGAACACCCCACTTTCCCCCTTCTTCTCAGAGGGATTCCGGAGGTACTTGTCGGGCGTGTTTTTTTTTTCAACTACATATGCTTTCCGTGGTAATGGTAAGTGCTCTACATAGAAACATGGCGCGGAGTTCATGAAATTCTTGGACAACTTATAAAGATGTATAACTATAGTCGCCCTCCATTGGTCAGTCATTCCAAGTTTCCATGTGAACGCTGTTGGCTTCGATGTATAGTTTGATGGACTATAGATGCACAGGTAAATTAAAAAAAAAACACGAGATACGATACAAGACGTCTGGTTAATTTAGAACTTAACACAAGAGAGAGATTACAGACAAAACACAATGTTGCCATACAAAAATATACATACAATGTTGCCATACATAAACACAGCAGAAATTAAAAAAAATAATGTTGGGTTGCCAACACCATGTAATAGGGAACGAATCTCATAATAATCATAGCCTTTTCCAAACTCTTGTAACACTTCACTGTTTGGTACCTATATTACTGAACCTATAAATACAACATGTAGTGTACGCCCCGCTACGCAAGGAGGCGCGGGTTCGATCCCCGCGCAGTGCAAATATTTGTATGCATGAATATGAATATTTGCACTGGTCTGGTCGTGCCTCGGAAAGCACCTTAAGCCGTTGGTCCCGGTTGCCATACGAACATCTAATAGCAGTCGTTACGGGTTGTTGGAGCCCTCAAAAGTCCAACAATTGGTCTAACTACAATGCTTCGATATCGCCTTCGGGTTGTGGAGGTCAGACGGTAGTCGCTTCACGGAAAATATCTAAGTTTAGCCAAAATCAGCAGTTAGACTGGTAAAGCGGACCCCAGACTCCAAAGCAGAAAAAAGCTTCGGATGGGACTGGGATTAACGCTGAGATGGTGATGATGAGTGTACGCCTTGCATGTTATATTATGCGTATTTTTATATAGTAACTAGCGGTCGCCAGCGACTTCGTTCGCGTGGATTTAGTTATGCCCCGCTCCTATTGGTCGCAGTGTGATGTTATATAGCCTAAAGCCTTCCCGGATTAATGGGCTATCAAACGCAAAAAGAATTTTTCAAATTGGACCAGTAGTTCCCGAGATTAGCGCGCACAAACAAACAAACAAACTAACAACCAAACTCTTCAGTTTTATATATTAGTATAGATATAGATTAGGTTCCCAGTACGTATCGCCACACACTTTTGGGGTCCTCTTCCAGTGTAAATATGTAAATGCAGGACTCTCCTCACAATATTTTCCTCTAATACGGGATTTCACACAACTTTTCAGTTACCGGTGCCATTTTCAGACTTCCTCTTATGTATTTATTTCTTATTTTATCCTTTCGTATAACACAACAAATCCCTCAGCATTCTCGTCTCAGCTGTATGCAATTGTCTCACCTGTATCCCTTTTGTGGCCTAACATTCTGCTCGATTTATACACATTGGATCTAGGTATGTCAGGTTTACTTAAGCTTTTTAATCGATTCTTACTTAAAGCCCAGTTGTTTATCAGTAACAACATGACCTCTTCCACCAGATATTCAGTTCAGCTCTTGTTCCTCCATCACATTACTCTCCCCGCAGGTTTCCGGTTGATCAACTAATTTTGAACTTGCCGCGACAACCGACGAATTTTAAAACTTTTATAAAATTTATGAAGTTGAAATTAAGTTAGAGTAATTGTTAGTTAATTGAATTTTAAACTTTGAGTTCATTTTCACATTCAATTTAAGAGAAGTTACTTTCGTTTTAACAAGTAGAATACTCGATACATCTTCGAGTTTGTTCATTTTTGGGGTCCTAAATGGCCAGAATGAAAATATTTTGTGAGGTGGATATGTTTTTCCGTACAATCAATAGTAATTTAATCTGAATTGAATGAATGATGTCTGTTTTGTTTTAATAGGAAAATATTTAGGTTTTAAATAGGCCAGAATAGACTGTTATACATATTATTCTGTTAAGTTATAAACCCCAGTTTATCTATATAACTGTTTTTAGACCAATGTCTTCTTAAGGGAGGCCTCAAGTATTACGTAACACATTTTTTGAAGTATTTTAAACCCCCCCCCCCGTTGTAACGCTCCGTCACGTTTTTCTGTACCCCCTCCCCCTCTGTAAACGTTACGTAACACTCAAGTGATCAATTTTATCCTAAAGCATGTAATAGTTTTTACACTTGCTGTAGTTTTAATCCATACTAATATTATAAATGCGAAAGTAACTCTGGCTGTCTGTCTGTCGGTCTGTCGGTCTGTCTGTCTGTCTGTTACGCTTTCCCGCCTCAACTTCTCAACCGATTTTGTTGAAATTTGGCACAGACAATCTTTAGACCCTGAGAAAGAACATAGGCTACCTTTTATCCCGAAAAAACTTGATGTTCCCGAGGGAAATCTAAAAATCGCGATATAACCGAACTCCACGCGGGCGAAGCCGCGGGCGGAAAGCTAGTCTATTATATAGATTCCCCGTACGTAAATGAAAAGGGTTGCCAGTTTCTGAGTTTTAACTCCATAATTTTTTAGAAACAATGTTACGCAACGTGTTCCGCCCCTGTAACGCATCGTTACGTTTTACGAGACCCCCTCCAAATTGCGTTACGTAATACTTGAACGCTCCCTAATAAGCCAACTTCATCGTTAAAAGCCTATTCAATGGAACACACAAGTTTCAAACACAAAACGCGTCAAAGATGACCGATACCCAGCAATGACTACGAAATAGGTATCGTATATTGTGGGGCTGGCATTTCGGTGTATTGTACGGCGCGTCCGGGTGTCCGGCCGGCCAGTGTCCGGACAGGCGCCGTGAGCGATGGCCGAACACCGGACACTGTGCGCATTCGTCACCGCGCTATTGTGCGGCACACTACCATGGGCTCAATTGGAATCTGGTTTAGATTGTCTGGTGGCTTACTAGGTAGTGAAGGTTATGGTTCAGTCTGTGGAGGGGTAAAATTTGTTCAGTTTATATGCAATAAAGCTTATTCTATCCTCAATAATACTCATCATCATCATCAACCTTTTTATCGTCCCACTGCTGGGCACAGGTTTCCTCTCATACAGAGAAGGATTGAGCGTAATCACCACGCTTGCTCAATGCGGGTTGGCGATTTCAGACTTAAAGTCCAGGTTTCCTCAAGATGTTTTCCTTTACCTTGTAATCAGTCATCGCTGTCCAAGATATACCCATAGAAAATATAATAGAATACCTACTGTTTTTCCCCATTTTGTATTCCTTTTTTCTTATTTTGTATTTTATTTTTTTTGCGTCATATTTATTTCAAATAAACGTGTTTTCTTCTTTCTCTGTTATATACTGTCACGCACACCAATATTTTTATACTTAGCCACTTTTTAATGCGATTTTTTCATGAAATAACGAATGCAATGTTGAAATACGACACGTTACATAAAATTCGAAAACATAACACCATAAAATTTCATCTAAAAATAAAAGAGTAAATGGCTTTTGAATATAGCCAAGTAAGTATTATACATATTTTGCTCGTGAAATGTTCAGATAAAAACTCAGTCTATGTAAATTATTCAGTTGTATCCGGTATATTGGAAGCTAAGCCAACATATTACTCACTCAAAGTCACCGTCATAGCTCTTCGAGTTGCTAAAATTAAGTGGCAGTGGGCGGGGCACATTGCTCGTACAACCGACGGCCGATGTGGCAGTAAGCACCTGGAGTGGCGGCCACGTACCGGAAAACGCAGCATAGGGAGGCTCCCAACAAGGTGGACCGATGACCAGCAGGATAATTGTGTAACACACTATCAGTAGCAATTTGACAGTTCTACAATATTCATTGCGTTATTTACGTTGTTGAGCAGACACGTTTTCCAACATATGGAGCAATGGATTAGTAATATGCTTTGAAATGATTCCAACTGACAGTAATATTATGTTACATAATCAGGGTGCTGGTGAATGTCGCGGGAAGCCGATGGTTACGGGCAGCACAAGATCGGTCATCATAGAAAGCCTTGGGGGAGGCCTTTGTCCAGCATAGACTGAGAAGAGGAAAGAGAAGAAGAAGGAATTTATTGACTAAGAGCTGATTAAATAGAGCCAGATCTATCTATACTAATATATAAAGCTGAAGAGTTTGATTGTTTGAACACGCTAATCTCAAGAACTACTGATCCGATTTGAAAAAAATCTTTTTGCGTTGGATGGTCCATTAATCCAGGAAGGCTTTAGGCTATACAACATCACGCTGCCACCAATAGGAGCGGAGCATAACTAACTCCACGCGAACGAAGTTGCTGACGGCCGCTAGAATAAATTATAAAATTGACATCTGACAGTGCTAGGAAGGAAAAACTGCCAAACATTTAAAATTTATTCTCAGTGTGAAATTTATAGGTATGTATAAAAGCTTGGTCGACTAAAGTATGAGGGCTTTCGCTTTAAAACTGTTCTCTGTAATAAGCAAAAATATGAGTCATAAACTACATAAATGTGTTGCGTTTAAGCGAAAATTGTAGGAGTTACTTTCGAAAAATATAGCCTACAGTCATCTCAACACCTCTCCCTTTATTTAGTATTGTATATATTATGGTAATAGTATAAATCTGTATATAATCTGTTTATGTATCATTTAAGTTTTTTTTATTTATCACTAGCTTTCCGCCCGCGGCTTCGCCCGCGTGGAGTTCGGTTATATCGCGCTTTTTAGATTTCCCTCGGGAACATCAAATTTTTGCGGGATAAAAGGTAGCCTATGTTCTTTCTCAGGATCTAAAGATTGCCTGTGCCAAATTTCATCAAAATCGGTTGAGAGGTTTAAGCGGGAAAGCGTAACAGACAGCCAGACAGACAGATAGACAGACAGAGTTACTTTCGCATTTATAATATTAGTATGGATTGCTGTGTACCATCTGTAATTAATTATTTATTTATTTATAGTTAATTAAAACGGTGTAACACCAATTACATCCTTACTAATATTATAACGAGCGAAGCTGCGGGCGGAAAGCTAGTCAATCAATACAGAAACAAGAACATGTAACTTTAAAATAACATGGAACAGTGGACTCTCGCATACTTTCTTTTACAGAAGACCAAACATACACGCATAAGCTTATACCATTCATCCGCAAACACGTCATCAGGGTTGGCCATTGGGCATTCGCACCTTTAGACTACGACAGACCGGGGATTCAGCTCTGGCTACAATTTTTGCTGGGAATTGCGCAAACAGATTGTGCTTGCGGCTTTGACGGTGACCGATGTATTTGTCAAGTACAAATAGTCGACAGAGAAGACCATGGAGCTCTAGGCAGTCTATACGTCCCCATAATGTCTCTTCACCACCTTTGGTTGACTGGTAAAAAATATCGAAAGCATTAAGTCCGCCTTTTTACCTATTTGTGGGAACAGATAAAATGTCTATGTAAAAAGTCTAAGTAAAAAGTATATGTCCCCTTGGTTACACGGTACATACATAGCACAGAACTCACTCGCATCTCGCCAAAAAACTACGTAGCACAACGAACCGATGGTACCTTGAACCCACTCTCCCCTCTTACCGGTCGTCCATACCCCACCCGCGCGACACTATTCGTTTTACACGTCACATTAAACATAACGCCGCTGTTGACCGTACACAGATATGACGATATACAGCTGGTATAAGTGTGGGGCGTGTTTTTACTGACCGTACCACAGTGGTATTTTTTCAGTTGAAATTTGTACAGATGATATATTTCTGTTCCTATTATAACATTAAACACTAATATAGTTATTTATGCCGCTGTGAAGCAATGATAGCTATTGTAATATGATAGATCAGCATGAGTATTACAATAGCTGTTTGCGACAGTGGCATACAAAACTTTTTCTTCGACCTTGAAATAAATAAATACAAAAAACCGTCAATGTTGAACTTTATTAGGGATTATTGTTGTTATAATCCCACAAATGAAAGGCAAAGGCATTTCACCCATACAGTCTAATAACATGTGATGTTTCGTCGTGACGCAAATACGCGCGCTTTTTGGCATAATCATATTTTGATTTTTTGATGCCATACCCATAAAAAAACAAGTTTCATTGTAGTACGGTTTACCCTTATGGAAATGTTTATTGTAACACGACTTGGCAGTAATGAGTACTATTGATATACGACTTATTAACGTATTTTACTTATGTTTAAGTAAATTACCAAATGGTCGTAGAAAAACTTTTTTTTTTGCACAGATAATGGCACAGGAAGGATCTGTGCTTGTGTTTGTGGCCACATTTGGCCGGCACTTTAGAATATGACATATAAAACTGTTTGCGAGTACTACATAAAACACAAACATCTCACTTTTGTATATACGCCATATACAGAACATAGACAATATGAAGATTTTACAAAGGGTGACACAAAGGGCGGTCTTATCGCTAAGAGTGATCTTTTACAGACAACCTTTGGGAGGAATACCGAAGGGAAGGAGGGACAAATAGTGTAGGTAGTCTACGGTGTATTGTGTAGATTATGCAATAGATATTCCTCCGTGCTCCGTGATCGTGCTCCATGACGCAGCGGTCAACACGCCTGCCTGCGATGTGGAGGCCCCGGGTTCGATCTCCGGCCAGGTCATGATGGAAAACGATCTTTTCCTGATTGGCCTGGGTCTTGGGTGTTTATCTATACATGTATCTATTATAAAATATAGTAGCGTTGAGTTAGTATCCCATAACACAAGTCTCGAACTTACTTTGGGGCTAGCTCAATCTGTGTGATTTGTCCGTATATATTTATTTATTTATATTTAATATCCATAACATCGGCTGCCGGCAGAAGTTACTACCCACCAGACAAAATCTTGCCGCCAAGCGATTCGTCGTGTTCCGCCATGATGTCTGGTGAAGCCGTACGGACGGTACGGAGGACGAGTCTGAGCGTTGAGTGTTGCGAAGTGTGCCGGGTACGATGCGCCAAAATATGTTGTTGTGTTGGGATTTTGGTCGTGTTGTTGGGTTTAACATTGCATCACCTCGTTCAACTGCCGACTTCCTATTCGCTCAGTTTTTGAGTGAATAGGCTCGTAATAAAATAGCGCGCTTTACAATCAACGATTACATCACTGCTTACCACAATCACAATAAAGAACACCACTATCTGTGTATCACCAGGCTGTCTCTTGTCACTTCTGGTACGGCTATAAAAGCAATTATAACTTATTTAATAGTATTAGTAACTCTGAAATAAACTTAATTATCATTTAAATTAAGTTTATATTTATTCATTTTGAAATAACTCCAATATGAAACATAAATAAAATTTGAATATATACCCCCTTATTCATAAACGTTGCTCAAAGTTAACCAGTGATTAGCGATTCTTTAACCATACATTTTTGACCTTTTAACATCACTTTAATCATCGTTTATGAATTGAAACCACAGTGTTTAAGGGGTTTATTCATAAACGATAATAAAGTTAAGTGACCTGCAAACGTGTCAAATGTATGGTTAAACAATCGCTACTCATATCGCTACTTATGTCGTCCTCCGTGGCGCAGCGGTCAACACTCCTGCCTGCGACGTGGAGGCCCCGGGTTCGATCCCCGGCCAGGTCATGATGGAAAACGATCTTTTCCTGATTGGCCTGGGTCTTGGGTGTTTATCTATACATGTATCTATTATAAAATATAGTAGCGTTGAGTTAGTATCCCATAACACAAGTCTCGAACTTACTTTGGGGCTAGCTCAATCTGTGTGATTTGTCCGTATATATTTATTATTTATTTATTACTCACTAGTTAACTTTAAGCAACGTTTATGAATAAGGAGGAATATGTCCTTTCTATTCAAACATACTTCCTATTACACCGTTACAAACAACACACAAATGAAGTTTCAGTTACTGTCCACTACAGTCCACAGTCTGTTCACGTATCTGGACATTCCCGTTAATGTCATTGCAATCGAGCCTCAACGCCCTTCAACCCTTCGTGGATATGTCGCTTTCAATTAGAGACGGTAGTTACAGTGCCTAGTGTTGTCACCTGCACACGTTCCCGGGCTTTCCCGGGCTTAAATTATACGTTGGGTCCGGCGATGCATGGGGATTTGTGCCATTTCATTTTTAATGCGAAAGACTTTTTTAATTACTACGGTTTTTTCCTTTTGATTGTTGTTGGTTTTATAATTAAGAATAGTTTATATATAAAACAGGAATGTATATTGAAGTAATATTTAATTGTTGAAAAACTTGCACATTTGACACTTAAACAGTCCGTTGAACCCGTTTTGATTCCATAGGCATAAGGATGACATTTAAAAAAAGTGTTTACAATGCCAGCTATTTACTGCAGATACCGTTTGTCTTGCCACCAACGCAGTAAAAGTCAAAATCGATTGAACTGACTGTGAAAAAGGTTTGTTTAGGAGTATTTTTTATAAGTCATCATCATCATCAACCTTTTTTTTTATCGTCCCACTGCTGGGCACAGGTAGGAGACCTCTTCTCATACAGAGAAGTATTGAGCGTAATCACCACGCTTGCTCAATGCTGGTTGGCGATTTCAGACTTAAAGTCCAGATTTCCTCAAGATGTTTTCCTTCACCTTCAGTCATTGGTGTCCAAGATATACTTAGAAAGTACACATAACTTTAGAAAAGTTACATTGGTACTTGCCTGACCTGGAATCGAACCCGCGCACTCATACTTGAGGGGCTGGTGTTTTAATCACTAGGCCACCACGACATTCATTTTTTTTTTACATGTGCTTGACCGCAATTCCGCCTGATGGTAAGCAGTGATGCAAATAATGATGGTAAAGCACGCTAGTTTATTAAGAGCCTATTCACTCTAGCCTTGAAGGCACTTAAGTAGTCCAACGGAAACATAGCCGCTGGCAAATTGTTCCACTTCGGTATTATGGAAGGCAACAGTATTGCTGAGTATTATTACTCATATGATTATAACTTAAAACAAGTGATTTTACGTAGTCAGAAAAGTGAGCAGGAGCTGGTTGCAATAATTTCGTACTAGAAAATGGAGAAGGGAGAATAGTACGGAGACGACACCAGCAACTTTTATCTGAGCAACTAATATATCTCTGACATCAACTTTGCGGCTTCGTATGAAACTGCGCACATGTAGATGTAACTACGCGCTAAAGGCGGTACTTCCATATAATTGATAGCAGAGATATATACAACACTAGCGGCCGCCAGCGACTTCGTTTGCGTTGAGGCAGTTATGTTCCGCTCCTTTTAGTCGCAGCGTGATGTTATATAGCCTAAAGCCTTCCTGGATTAATGGGCTATCCAACGCAAAAATAATTTTTCAAATCGGACCAGTAGTCCTTGAGATTAGCGCGTTCAAACAAACAAACAAACTCTTCATCTTTATATATTAGTATAGATTATTTTTTGTTTATGCTACACCCGAAACACGTGTCCAGTTTTTTTAAGTAAAGAATCTATGTACAAAATTTTAAAGAGTTATCATGAAAAATCACAAAGTGGATGAGCTTGCTATTCTACTTGGTTGTCCCAACAAAAATATGGTCAAAGCTCCGCTCTAGCGGACGGGCGCGGTTCGTTGACCTCTGGAGTCAGCTGTGACGTCCGCGCTAGTACTATGATCTACGGTGACCGACAATTTCTAAAAGTATTTGGGAAAATATATTATATGGTTTTTTGGATTCTGAACAAACTATATTCAGGTTTCGCATATGCAAAAATGACGTTGGATTGAAATATTTGCTCGTAAGCGCCCTCTATTTAAAGCTTCAAGAAGGTTTGGAGTTTCTTGTCCGTTCTTTTCCATACATACATACTACGCTTTGGAATGGACAACTAGGTTCGCCTTTCGGACTCACCTACCGCTTGTCACTAAAGTCCTCGTAATTGGTTTATCACACTAATATTATAACAGCGAAAGTTTGTGAGTGTGTGTTAGTACGGTTGTTCATTCTACACGCTCAGACGGCTCGACCAATTTTAATTAAACTTGGCAAACAACAACACTTAATACATAGGATATTTTTATCTCGATATTCCCACGGAATTGAAAGTTTTACGAATGAAACAACAGGGCGCGGCTAGCTACAAAATAAATGCTTTGAGTTTGATTGCGAAATCTCTTAATACCTTAATTAGTCCAGACTTTGTCATACAATGACAATACATCTGAGAATTATAATATTCACTTTGTACAGAATTCTGCTGCCGTAATCACCGACGAGTCTGGACGAGTTCGATGGAAAAAGGATTTCTTTATATTTTGGCAAGTGTAATAGACCATGATAAATCCTATCTATCAATGTTCAGTTAATGCATTAAAATGGATCCAGCGTGGCCTTTGTTTCTCTTTATTATCAGTACCGTTCGTAGAAACACATTTTAGCACAGAATCTATACTAATATTATAAATCGGAAAGTGAATTTGTTTGTTTCTTTGTTCCGCTTTCACGCTGTAACTACTGAACCGATTGCTTTTAAATTTTGCAGACGTAAACTTTAAAAGTCCGGATTATATAATAGGGCTTTTTATCCCGGAAAATTTTGATATTCCCGAGGGAAATCTAAAAAGCGTGATATAACTGAATTCCACGCGGGTGAAGCCGCGGGCGGAAAGCTAGTTATGTAAAAAAATAAACGACTAGGTTCGTAGGATCACAATAGATTAATTCCAATGGAAGAATACTAGTGGATTCTACGTTTGGTCACGTAACGAAGCCTCTTTTGTTGTTTTAGTTTTTTTAATTTTTATGTGTTACTATCTGTTGAGTGTTATTTTAGGATCAAAACTGCCCTACCGTCCTTACCCAAATCTTAATATATGTGTGTGCCAAACTGTATCCAATTTCGTTCAACCGTTTTACTATGCAAAATATTAGGATAAACTTAACTTATAAAATTAATCCTAAACGATGTTTTTTCGTGTAATTTGTATTCTAAATAAGGTGAATTCTATTTTGAAATAAAAAAATTAAATTTGCATATTATTATTATTTCGTTCCCGTGAATTCACAGCCCTATGCACAGCGCACGTTGACATATTGGATTTTAGCTTAAAATTGACGCCATGGGGTTTACCGTGTAGTAAAGCTCCTCTGTGTCCGGGGATTCCATTCGTAATTATTATTCGGTGGACCTGGTACCATTAGATATACAATATTATTTTTAATTTATGCTAACCCCAAACACGTGTCGAGTATTTTATAAGTAAAGAATCTATGTACACAATTTCAAAAAGATATCATTAAAAACCATAAAGTTATGAGCTTGTTATCTTACTTGGCGGCCCCAACAATAATATGGTCCACGCTCCGCTCGGGCGCGCGAGCGGGCCGTTGACCTCTGGCGTCAGCTGTTGTGCGGGCGTGGGCTACCGTAAGCTGCGTGGCGGGCTCGATAACCACACTGCAACAATTTCTAAATGTATTTGGGAAAAAATATAACAAGGTGTAAAAATGATTGGAATCATCGATTCAGTTGCTTATTCTGAACAAGCTATATTCACTACTAGCTGCGCCACACGGTTTCACCCACGTTTTTTTTTATATGCCCCGCTCCTATTGATCGCAGCGTGATGTTAAATAGCCAAAAGCCTTCCCGGATTAATGCGCTATCCAATGCAAAAAGAATTTTTCAAATCGGTCCAGTAGTTTCTGAGATTAGCGCGCACAAACAAACAAACATACAAACAAACAAACTCTTCAGCTTTATAATTATATTAGTATAGATTCAGGTTTCGCATAAACAATAAATAACGTTGTATATTATGTATTAGCTTGTTGGAATTTGGGTGCCATTTGGATAGAATTCTATTAAAGAAGAAATCAAGAGAACAGCGGTGGCCTAGTGATATCGGCCGCGACTTACAGGTCGTAGGTGCAAACCCCATCAGGCGCTTTACTTTGGGTAAATTAGTTCATCACCACTGCTCTCAAAATTGTGAAGCAAAACGTCGTGAAAAAACCGGTATGTTAGAGGCACTGGGCCCGCGTGGTAAATTACGGCCCACTCCCTCTCACTGAAAGTAGGCCTGTGTCCCAGGAGTGCTAAAATTTTAGGCTAATTATGGTTTCGAAAGGAGGATTTGACTCCTTGTTCTAATTAAGTGGCGGATTTGCGTCCAGGATAAGTAAATTTTTAATTTTGACAGCCTCCGTGGCGTAGCATTAGCGAACGCGGCCTCTGCACAAGGAGGCGCGGCTTCGATCCCCGCGCAGTGCAAATATTTGTATGCATTAATATAAATATTTGCACTGGTCTGGCCATGCCTCGGAAAGCACGTTAAGCCGTGGGTCTCGGTTGCCATACGGACATCTAGTGGCAGTCGTTATGGGTTGTTGGAACCCTCAAAAGTTCAACAATCGGTCTAACTGCAATGCTTCGAAATCGCCTGCGGGTTGTGGAGGTCAGACGGCAGTCGCTTCACGGAAACTATCCAAGTTTAGCCTTAATCAGCACTGGTAAAGCGGACCCGAGACTCCAAAGCTGAAAACAGCTTCGGATGCGACTGGGATTAACGCTGAGATGATGATAAGTAATTTTTACTCGACTGAGTGACGCATGGTTAAGGGTACTGTCAACAGTCTTTGTTTCCCTGATTTACACGCGCCTTTCCGCCCTATTTTAATCAGTCCCAATTGAGAACAATAGACGATATTATTCATACACCTTCTATATTATAGAGGGCACTGAAAATAATTATCAATTTCCCTTTCTGCCATTATGGTTAATAAATTTCTGTGAAGCCAACACCAAGATTTACAATTTCCGCGGGGTACTGTGGTAAGGGCGAGAGAAGCGAGGGGGGGTTGTAAAAGGGGGTGAGTCCGGATGAGGGGAGCGGGTTTGCTAATCGGAAAACTTACAGATTCGCACCGTCCCGACAGTTCCTAATAGATTATAGTTAGATAAGACTATCTCGTCACTTATGACTTCTAGCTTTCCGCCCGCGGCTTCGCCCGCGTGGAATTCGGTTATATCGGTCTTTTTAGATTTCCCTAGGGAATATCAATAAAAGGTAGCCTATGTCCTTTCTCAGGGTCTAAAGATTGTCTGTGCCAAATTTCATCAAAATCGGTTGAGAGGTTTAAGCGGGAAAGCGTAACAGACTTTCGCATTTATAATATTAGTATGGATACGTTACGGCCAAGCAATTCGTCGTGTTCCGTCAGTCTGGTGAAACCGTACGGAAGCCGGGTCTAATCAATTGTGTTGCGATGTGTGCCGGGTACGATGCGCCAAATGTTGTTGTGTCGGGAGTTTGGTCGTGGAGGGTGTCCAGATCAATCTCCCTCTGGCGCAGCGTCGTTGGTCTTGTTGTTGGGTTTAACATTACATCACCTCGCTCAACTGCCGTCTTCCTTTCTATTCACTAAGTTTTTAAAGTGAAGAGGCTTAATAAACTAGCGCGCTTTACCATCAACGACTGCATCACTGCTTACCATCAGGCGGGATGGCAGTCAAGCACTAGTTTTTAATTATTTAAAAAAAAACAAAGTGACTAGGTTTTGCCTGCGGCTTCGTAAGCGTGATATTTCGGCCTTACCCTTCACATCAAATCACATCGATCGCCCGTGCGTCATTTCCATCCTAATTTTGCACAGCAATATATCAGATTTTATTTAAAACAAATTTTCCCTCGTTATAATAGATGAGCCAATCCATTCCCAATTCGTGGGGCGGTAAACCATGTTACTTATGATGAAATCGGACTACCACGAAGTCTTTTCATTTTTCAGATTAATATACACCCAATGACACTTAAAGATATCGTGGTTTTTTATTGGTAAAATAATTTTCAAAATCAGTTCAGTAGATCCAGAGAGAGAGAGAGAGCCTACAACCTCACAAATCAGAAATTTTACGTCTTTCAGTATTAAAATTTCAAATCAAATGTCATTTGTTTAAATTAGGCTGCGAATCGGCCTTTTCTAAAACTCAAAATATTGTCTACAATACTAGGTATTTAAAATTAAATTATTTACTATATTATGTCAGCTAGACACGCCAATATACCAAAAAAAATCAAATTAATTTACATATTTATGCATTGTTGGGTTCTATTCCCATAGCTGTCACTTGAATTCACAAACGATAAAGTAGGACCGTCGAACTAAAATAAAGAAACAAGTTAATACTAATAACAAGGAGACGACCGGTCACCAAAAGCAGCAGCCGTTCACAAGCATAACTCAGAGATCAGCCATTACACCCCGTATTTGAGGGAAGGAGGCAACCCGACTCCAGACGCAACCACATGCAGTGCCATCTAAAGGAGCATGACGAATTTGCTGCCAGTTACTCAGGCAAAGTTAATATAATCAATCGTCGACGTTGCTAGCTAACCACTTATTGTAATCAATTTATCAGAAAACTTTTAAATGTGTAGATTATATGAAATATGTATAGATTTAGTATAGTGAAGAAAATACTTGCTCGACTCCGGGGTTCGACAAAAATGTCGTCATCCACCTAGCTTTTTCTCAACTATGATGGCGTCGGAGGTCCACTGCTGGACAAAAAAGGCCTCCTCATAAAAGAAACCGTGGCCCTATCCATTGCCTATGCGCCATAGGCAATGGATTTTTGCCAATTACAGTCTGACACGCCCTTCCGCTCCGCCCAAACTGGGAGAGGTCATTTGATGATTTCCCATCCCAAAAAAATTGGTTTCCACGATGACCGGTCTTGTGCTGCCCGCATCCATCGGCTCCCTACGCTGCGTCCGCCGCTACTCCAGAACCTTACTGCCCCATCGGCCATAGGTTCTACGAGCAGTGTGATTTTATCGACTCGGAAGAGCTATGTCGGTAACTTTGGTTCTTCTGCGGATCTCCTTATTTCTGATCCGATCGCGCAGAGAAACTACGAGCATAGGCTCTTTCTATCGCCTCTTGTGTGACTCGGCTTCTAACCTTACCGAATTTAGCTGAATAGTCTCACCTCCACAACCCAGTTACTGGGTAATAGGATGTCCCTTGGATTCAATCCCAAGCTTAGTGTAAATTGTTTTATCACCAAATACCAAAAGGTAAAGACAAGCATTGTAAGGCAACCGGATTAAATTAGAACCAAAAAATCGAAGGATTTTTAACATCTACTCGCAACGGGCTTGCGTGAAGAAGATTCCTGTTTCCCAAAATTGGGAACATTACAGGCTGATTCCATTTCATTCATCCATCATTTTGTTATCCAATGTTTTCAGTTTCTTGTTTACTCCTAGCATTCGTCTCATTACAGACGAATAACTTTGCAAACTCCTCCTTCCTACTATTAATAAAATTATGTATAATTAAGTTAAAGACCTCCCCTTATTTTCAAAATAGACTAATAACCGAGCAACATCCAATCAGCCAAATATTCGATTACCCAAACCCCCATGATATTACGTATTTGAGGGTAATGGAATCCCTTCCCGAAATTACCATACAAATAACGTGAACGTAACTTTTGATGTTGCGTTACGAGCACAAACGCGGGGTGTCAATTTAAGAATCATTTAGTCCCGGTTACTAATATGTGAGAAATAAACAAACAGTTCAGATTTTCGGCGTTCTATGGGATGCATTTTGGAGAGTATGCTCGATAATTACATGACATAATTTTACCATCTCCATACCATCATTGAACGATACGTCGTACGGCAAATATTCACCCTTACGTCGTCGATACCGCTACGATTCAGACGAAGCGTTTTGCCTCGTCTTTTATACCACTTTTATCAAAAGATTGGAACAATTTGTCTTCCCGTCCAGGTACAATTTAAGTGTCTTCTAGGCTAGATTAAATAGGCTCTTAATAAACTAGTGCGCTTTACCATCAACGATTGCATCACTGCTTACCATCAGGTGGAATCGCGGTCAAGCACAACTTTATAACGTTTAAAAAATAGAACATAAAGGGTGTATCTGACATTGACGCACAAACGAGTACCATGGATCCAGTACCTACATGATTCTGAACCCCCCGGTGGTGGAATCTTGCGTCGGCTTTATCCCGATTTAAAAAAAAAATAATATGCAGTTTTTTTCACTTTAGACCGTTCATAATTGCTATATATGTACTTTTCTAACCCAATATGATTTTAAAGTAAAAATTAATTAATTCGCTAATTACACAAAAAAGCGCAATGTGAACAATACTAGAAAAACTGTCCTATCAGCTATAATTTAATAGAGTTCACATCAGGGGTCAACGTCAGACCTACAAACACGCGCGGCGGCACGCTTGCAACGTTCAAAGGCCGCGCCGACACTTTTTTTTAAACATTGTGATTTCGGTTACCACTCATTAACGACATAAATGACTATCATAATTTTGTTAGTGGCATGCGGTGTAGCCTTTTTACAGAGTGCGTTACGATGTCAGATACACCCTGTATATGTTTATGTATATTAATAATTCAATCTCTACAACATTATTACACGGACATTATTATCATGTTCGACCTTTGCGTGCAGATAGGCCTTAAAACTTAACAAAATGAAGTCATTATTTAAGACTAACACTAATGTAATATGTACTGTGTATATTTATTAACGTGTGTAAACAAGAAATGGCTAGCTACAGCGTTTTATTTTAATTAAAGTATGCGTTTAACATTCTGACGATCGTGACTTGAATTGTATTTGTAACAGCCGATTCTGCAGGGCTGGTGCCGTGGTGCTCGAGTCGTTTTGCTTAAATGTATTATTGTAAGTGATGAAGTTTTTGCTAAAAGTAGACGAGAATCTGGGAAAGGTGATCTTAACGCAAATTCCTTTTTTTTTTAACGTTATAAACTAGTTGTTGAGCGTGATCCTGCCTGGTAAGCAGTTATGCAATCATTGATGGTAAAGCGCACTAGTTCATTAAGAGCCTATTCACTGTAGGCTTTGCTTTCATAACCAAACCAGGATCGTCAATTAGCCTCTTCGCACGCCTCTCCACTGAGTCCAAAGAAGCTAGATGGCATTTTTCTGCACCAGCCCGATTGTGGCTGCAGTACTCCACACACTTAAAAAAGAAACCTGGCCCTGGCCGTCGCGCAGGCAAGTGAAGAAACACGGGTGGATTTTAGTCAGTAAAATTCTGACACGCCCTTCTGCTCCGCCCATAGCGGGCGAAGTCATTTGATGGTTTCCCATCCAAATAAAAAAAAAGTACTCCACACATGAACAGACTTACGATTTGTATAACATTAGAATCTATCCCACTGTGAAGTACCGCCTTTGCAATAATTCCTGTAATCAGAAACGTTCAAAATCTAGGTCCAATTTCAGCTGAGGGACAATTAATGTCCAAAATGTTGAGAAATTAGATAGATTATGACGGAGATAAAGCTAAACGATCGTAATAATGCGAGATTTCCCCTTTGATGATATATTTTTAATAATTTTGATAGCAAAAAGAGAATATAAACATCCGACTTCAGAAAGAAATAAAGGAGAAGATCCTTTATTTGAAGTCGATTGAAAACTTGATAAAAGTGCGTTGAATGGACATTGAATGAGCTTGCTATATAGGTTCCATTTTCTACATTCATATCTGTAATTTCTTTCAAAACATAATAAAGAGCCAATCCATGCATGGATGATGAACCATCGAAATAGATTTTTTTTTATAAAGGAGACATCTTGAATTTTCCGGCACATGCATTGAAGCTGAATTTTTTTATGGTTAGTCAAATGATTTTCTGCACCGCATTGTCAAGTTATAGTTACCAAGTCACCTTACAAACCAATTATTGGACCTTATTTTACCCTGCACTGTTTTGTTTACGCCTGGGGCATCTGTGCAATGGCCTCAGTTCCCTTGTTCGCAAACTAAACTTTATTTAAGTTCAGGACAGAAGATAAGTATACATCGAACTGTGAATTTGAACAGTCCGCACATCACATCTTGTGGGAGTGTATTCTTTGGCAGAATGAACACAGTATTATATTGGATAGTGTACAAGTTACATCCGGAATCGTTTATTATACGGACCTTGTAGAAACTAGAACCAATTTCCGTGCGTTCAGGCGCTTTTGCCATACCATTATTGGAATCAATTGTAACAGCACATACCTACTTAGGACTCATTAACTTAATCAAATTTTATTCCGTGGTGCTTGGCAATCTGGGCTTCTCCCAGTTGCAATAATGTCCCTTTGTGCCGATTGGCCTAGTTCTGTTCTGGCTCCTGCTTGTTATGGAGGGAAATGGTAAAACTGTCTTTTTTCTCAGTCCTCCGCTATTCTTTTCTGAATAATTTCGCTGCGGGACCCAAGACAGTTGAATCGTTTCTCCGGGACTCGTCGAGCTTCATTGCTCGGCGTTTTTCTGGCTGTCTCCACTGTTGATTCTGGCTTTCAGGAGTTGCAGTGGGTGGGATAATGTGTGGGAGTTTGTCCCATAACTAATTAAGTTTAATCCTTAAAAACTAGTCAGCGGCTTACGAAAGTTAACGAACGTTTACTCGCCATGTAAACTTAATTCGACAGTACTAAAGTAATATGTTAATACTATACTTTTTTAATGAAATAGAAAGAGATGCACTGACCTTAAATTCAGTTTAGTGGTAGGCCACAACATCGGCCAGAATTTACCATCTACCAGACAAAGTCTTGCCGCCAAGTGATTCGTCGCGTTCCCGGCATGATGTCTGGTGAAGCCGTACGGAGGACGGATCTGAGCAGTCGTGTTGCGATGTCTGCCGGGTAAAATGCGAGTTTCGAACAAGAGAATTGGCGTAAATATCTAAACATGTGTGACATCCCTTTTTTTTTTCAGGGTGGAAATCCTCATAGGATGTTCGCCGCCCTAGGGTGGGCGACGGGGTCTGTCAGACTTTTACTGTCTAAAACCACTAAACCACCCCGGTGGCTCTTCTATCACGAGCGCGCGTGGGGCCGCGGGAGTCTAAATTCTTCCGCAGCCCCACACTCTCGTGCTGGCCCGGTCTGTCCGGGCCTCGTCTCCTACACGGGGTAGTGGGGTATTAAGCTACCCCGTGCATCGCCTCAGAGGCGCGCGCTGACACTCGCGCGCGCCTCCGCCTCGGGCTTCATCGAATAGGGGGCGGGGACTTCCCCATGTCCCTCGCCCCTGGATGTGTGCCATCCCTAACCTAACTGGCGTGTGTAGGTACTATACTAGTATTCATTGTCTACTAAATTAATAGCTCAGCCGTGATAAATGTGTCTCCATACTCATATCATGCAAAGTTTCACGACAAAATGGCAGTATTTTGTGTAAAAATATTATGTTTGACGTATGGCGGTCTCGTTACGTTTGCCAGGTAATATATTATCATAGAGGAGTTTCTATGTCTTTTGTTTTATTTTAGCGAGTTTTGCAAGCAAGGTGTGTTGATGAAGCAGGTTGTTAACAGGCCCAGGTCGACAACGTCGAACTCCCGGCCACCGTAGGCGCGGTCTTGCATCATCAAATGACTTCTCTCGCTCGGAGCAGAGCGGAACGGCGTGTCAGACTATTACTGACGAAAACCCACCCATGTTTCTTCACTTGCCTATGCGCCAGGGCCACGGTTTCTTTTTTAACCAACCCGCAACCCTGACCGAGGAGGCATCAGTCTTCGTGGACCCGGTCACTTAGTGCTGACATCTCTTTGAGGTGCGCGAGAAACAACTCGCCGTCGACTCGGGCCTGGTCCTTACCGGGCGGCAAGCTGCCCCCGGCTCACGGCCCGCAGGCCCACACCTACCTGCGGTGGCTGGGAGTTCGATGTTGTCTCCCGACCAGAACGGTCAAAGCCTTAGTTGTTTAACAGAAAATGGAAACGTACACATATCTTTTTGTAAATAATTAATTTTAATTTCTAATTCAGCGTTATTTATTAACACAACAACAAATTAATAATTTACAAATGTATATGTCGCAACGGTAGATGCCAAATTAATTGAATGATTCGAATGTATACAGATAATTACGAAAATAAATTATACTGAACGTATAAATCGTATTGAACGAATGCTGGTAATTGGGTCCATTAGCGGAATAGCTAATTGAGATTTAACTGAAGTTACACATTTATTTTTGTGAAATTTATTTTGAACGTTCACTAATTTGGCTTAAGTATTACTTTTTTACCTACAGTAATTTATTTTAAAATCCATTGCTGATCTCGGGAATTTTTACTGCACACAAAAACCAAACTTTGTATTGAAACGATTTGTCCTATTTTATTGAAAATAAAACCTAAAATTATTTTTCTGGTGATTAACTATAAATAGACCAAATATTTTACCAAAAAGTCAATGGGATAGATGACCAAAATCATTGTCACACCACAACACAATTCCTGTAAATATTTCATTTTAGCTTATTGCATCTATTAAGTTGTGCTGGGGGTATTCTTCAATTGACTTTTCAAAATCAAGAATCACTTATTCACATTAGACTGAGAATCAGCAGTTTTTGAAAGTCAATATTACAAAAGAGAGTCAACCAAAACGCCCGCTCTTCGCCATTTCCTAACGCTTTCGCTGGGAATAAGGAGTGACGGAACAGACTCCCCAGCAGCACAGCTGTCTGTTCAGTTAAAAATAAACACCTGACTTTATACAATACTATACATATAATGTACTAAAACACAAAAAATTAAATTATTCAACATATTCCAGCTAGCCAAACAAAGCCAAAAAACTAAAAAAAAAAACATTAAAAATAGAAATGTAAGTAAGTAAAAACCTATTACCTAAATAAAAGCCTCCGAGCATAAAGGGCGTGACAGGGACCCATTGTAAAATATAAACAATTATATGGACTATAACCAGATTGATTGTTTAGGACTTGTTATTACTATTTCCTTCAACACCAAACTAAAAGCATTTATTTTAATAAATATGTTTACACACTCACGATCCCGCCCACGCCAACGCTTACCAACTCTCTACCATTTCACCATCAATACACATCGTCACAATTCTCAATAATATGTCGCCTCTGACTTTCTTAAGTAAAGAATAAGTTATATATGTCTTCGATTTGTGCCGACGTTGACTGATGGTCCTCATTCATCCGCGAAGGTACGACCACGGAGTAGATAGTTGCAGAAGATCAACCTCAATTAAAATATATCGAATGGAGACACAAGTTCTATTTACATTTAAAGGAACAAATTCACTTTGAAAAATTTCAGAATACACTAGTAGTAGGCCTATAACTTGGCACAGATATCTCCGAGGAAACACAAACACACGGCTCACGCACAGGAAGTGCACACGTCTTTGCCGCTAGCACTTGTTGTTCTGTTTCTTTGTCTAAGACAGTTTGTTTGAAGCTATATAGCTATGGCTGTGACATACTCTTACCAAATTTCAATAGTAAAATCATGTGTCAATGGTCACACTCGCTACGCTCGCTAGTCACCAATGAAGCCATAACAAACAATCGGCCAAGTGCGAGTCGGAATCGGACACATATTGTTCCGTATCTAGGCCTGTATTGACAGTTATCTAAACCGTTGTAACTTTCCTTCCGAGTTCATCAAATTGAACAATGTCATGATTTTTAAAGCCCGCCGATTAGCTTTTAGAAATGTGCTTTAAAGTTGAATTTCTCGCAAAAGAAAACCTAAATCAAAAAATCGTCTGAACAATCTCACAATGTCTTTAAAAGACCTACATATTATCTACTCACACCCCATTATGGGGTAGACCCAAGGAAAAAAAATCGTATTACTAGCACTTACCGCTTGAAAGGTAAGCCGAGGACGGACGGATAGGCGAACTACATGACGAAACTATAAGGGTTCCGAGATGTAAACTACGAACGGAACCCTAAAAAGGCACATTAACTAAGGCTCATATTCCCACTCCCGAAGCCGCACGACTTCGACCTATGAAATCATTATTCCATCTATGTGTGCGTTAGTTTAGACTTGTTATAAAATACGGCCTTCTGTGCCACGATTATCTATTCTGTGGCACGGCCTTCATTGGTATCGTTTGAATCAGTTGTTTCACTTGTACCGAATAGTATCGGATACTGAAGATTTAGTGACATGTCGGAGTTGTTCTTTTTGTGCGTGACGTAGTTTCTGGGGGTTAACCAGAATGGCTACTTGCTGTTTTGTGAGTTTTCATGTGAAACGGTTTGTATTAATGCCTGATTTTATATTTATTCGTGTTGTCTCTTAATAGAGGATCTGACGAAAGAGTTTGTTTAAGAGTTTTTAAGTTTTTTGTCCTTATTCCCATACATGATCAGGCTATAATAATTATGCTGCTGGGAGACAGGCTTCGTTTCGTTGAGATACATGCGGTGGGCCGTAATTTACCCCACAAGCCCAGGACGGGTTTGTATTAGTGTAGTTTTCTGGAATATGCGTGCTGGTAAAATTAAAATTATTTACCAAAACAGCGCTTTCCGGCGACTCAGTATATTGCTGACAATCTGTCATGGATCATTGTGATTGTGGTCAATAAACGACTGTATTCTCAATGTTCCTTTAATTACATAATTAGCCTATAATGTTCCCATTGATGGGACACAGGCCTCCTCTTGGTAAGAGGGAGTGCGCCGTAATCTACCACGCGGTCCCCGTGCTGTAGATGTCAAAAGTCTTCGAAGTTTTGGCTCTAGAAGATACCGATTTCCTGATGTTTTCTTTCACCGTTTTGAGAGCAGTGGTAACGAATTGTTTTACATTAAGGTAGGGTTCGAACCTACGGCCTATAACTTGCTTGCTAATACCACTAGGCTACTGCTGCTCACAATCGATCGTCCTTTTATTACAGTTTTTGTACAACCTGCTTAGCAGAGTGCACGCTATGTAATATTAAAAAAAAAAACATTTCAAACACGCAAAACTATCTCTCACCCAGAATTTAGAAATAAAACAAAAATGAAAATTGACATTTATTAAAAAAAGAGAATAACAATGAATGTATAAAAAGTCTGTTTGTATAGTAATAAAAAATCTTAATAATATCAATCGTAAAATCGTAATAGTAAAAGGTAACTTACTATAGACTAATAAATAATATAAATCTATAAAGTTACGATATAAAACTAACGTTGGGACCACCCGAACTAGGTTCATTTAAACCTGTGTTTCAGGCTATCATCGACAAGGATATTTGATGGCTAATAATAATAAACATATGACAAAAGTATTTAAGACTAAGCAAGGACAAACTGTCCTAAAAATTTAAATAATACACTAATAAACATTCTATAAAACTTTAAATATCTCTTGTTAAATTCTAATAAACGCTCAGATTACTGCTCACCGCTCATAACGCTCATCTCAGTTACCCCATATTATTCGAGTATCCGAGCTAAAAAAGTGTAAACTTATTCCCCGTCCCCCCTGTTTTTGCCGACAACTCAATTTAGCTGCGTAAAATGAGACTGCCAGTATCCATTTGAGCAACTCCGATGACGTCACAGGCAATTTTCTGGAGTGTCTTCCTACAGTGTACCTAGGTAGCAAGCCTATATTACAATATTTTGGACCTAAACGACTGTTTTATACACCAGTCAAAGTCTTGCCGCCAAGCGATTCGTCGTGCTCCGACATGACGTCTTGTGAAGCCGTACGGAGGACGGGTCTGAAAAGTTGTGTTCCGATGTGTGTCGGGTACGATGCGTCAAATGTTGTTGTGTCGAGAGTTTGCCTTAAACTAATCCTGAACCTAAACAATACAGGTTCGTGGCTAAAATAGATATCATGAAAAATTACTAAGTTATGAGCTTGTTATCTAACCCGGTTGTCCTAAAAAAAATATGGTCAACGCGCCGCTCACCTACCCGCGAATGTAGCGGCGCGGCGTCGTCTTGCGTTTATTGATAATAATTTATGTTGGTTTATTTGTAATTAATTAGTAATAATATTTTCCATCACTCTTGCAGGCTTTGGACTGTCACACGGGTCAAGTGTAGGTAGATATTATTATGTACTGTACTCGTAAATTCAGCCGTAAGTAATAAAATTAAATGTAGTATAATTTACATAAAACATGTTCATTTTACTTAGAACGTGTTGCACCCCTGCCCAGAGGGGCGGGGACCCTGTCCCGCTGTGTGCGCACGTGCCTAGTATCACTATGATTTGTCGTAAACTGTCTTGTGGGCTCGGTAACCACACTGCAACAATTTCAACATGTATTTGAGAAAAAATAATAAATAAATACGGACAAATCACAAAGATTGAGCTAGCCCCAAAGTAATGAGATTGAAGTGATTCGAGACTTGTGTTATGGGATACTAACTCAACGATACTATATTTCTAACAGATACATATATGTATAGATAAACATCCAAGACCCAGGCCAATCAGGAAAAGAGGATGAAAGGGGATCAAACCCTGGGCCTCCACGTCACAGGTAGGCGTGTTGACCGCTGCGCCGCGGAGGATGAATATTAACATGGTGTAAAAATGATTGGAACCATTTCAGTTACTTATTCTGAACGAAATATGTATATTCAGGTTTCGAATAAAGAAAAAAGCGTTGTATAGATACCTTCCATGTATATCATACTAAATTTGATGAAATATTTCGGCTAGGCTATTTCGTTTCAGACATTTTTACATTGGCTCTAGAAGACTTTTAAGGTTAGTAACGAACTTTTTAGATACTAAAATGAGATAAGGTTTTTTTTTTAGTCGGCAAGGTTTTAGACGGAACCTATTCTTATATTTTATGTTATTTTAGGTTAGATGAAGGTAATCTTTTTTGTTAAGCCTAAATTATTCTTTATGCTTTCTTCTGGGACCCGTATTTTTACACCACATTCTTATTAAGAAAAAAGTATTTCAAAAAATGTTTTATAATGTCACTGGTACATATAAAAGAGATAAGTAAACTTGAAGAACTCGTTAATTTCCCTATAAAAGGTATCAAAATCAAAAGTTATTTATTTCAAATTAGGTTGAGAATCAACACTTTATGAACGTCAATATTACATAAGACAGTCTCCCCAAAACGCCCGCCATTCGCCACTTCCTAGTGCTTTCGCTGGAAAGAAGAAGTGGTGGAACAAACTCCCCAGCAGCACAGCTGTCTGATTTCATTCAAAAAAACATTTAAAAATAAATCCTATGCGTTATTCCTGGTTATAAACCATCTGTCTGCCAAATTTCATCCGAATCCGATCAGTAGTTTTTGCGTGAAAAAATAACAAACATCCAAACATACATCCTCACCAACTTTCCCATTTACAATATTACCAAGATAGGATTAATAGGATGTTGAATTCACTTCACAATAGTTCCCTATAAATCCCTATAAAGCTACGGGGATTTGATACGAAAAATGAAGCCTATTGTAAAGGAAATACATATCCTCGTTCCCCGGGACTTCATCACGACATGCCTACTACACACATGCACGTAGATATAGGAACACGTAACAAATCGCCGAACAAGCCATTCACCATTAATAAATGCTGGAGTGAGCCGCATCCTAATCCGGGAACAGTAGTGCTGATCACCAACATAATTAGCTACACTACCCAGGATACATGGAGAAGTATAACTTCGTGCCAAAACACATTTCAGCCGATTGATTCCGTAAAATCTCTATGGGAAGTTTTTTTTTTAATAATTATAAACTAGTCTGCAACAATCTACAACGATTCGATACGATACGATCGATCGGTTTACGATCGTCAACTAGTCTGTAACTGCAATCCCGCCTGATGGTAAGCAGTGTTGCAATCGTTGATGGTAAAGCGCGCTAGTTTATTAAGCCTATTCACTTTAAAAACGAAGGAATAGGAAGGATGACGGCAGTTGAGCGAGGTGATGCAATGTTAAATCCAAGACCAACACGATCAAACGATGCTGCACTAGAGGGAGATTGATCTGGAGACTCTCCACGACCAAACTCCCGACACAACAACATTTGGCGCATCGTACCCGCCACACATCGCAACACAACTGCTCAGACCCGTCCTCCGTACGGCTTCATCAGACATCATGCCGGAACACGACGAATCGCTTGGCGGCAAGACTTTGTCTGGTGGGTGGTAACTTCTGCCGGCAGCCGATGTTATGGCCTACCACCGAGAGAAATTTTATATAAAAAACAGTGACCCACACTAGGAATTTGTCGTGTATCGTGGGTGCGTTTACAAACATATAAAGTCACATACACATACAAGACTCCGTCATGACTTACGGGGCCGAGACGTGGACACTAACGGTCAGACTAGTCCATAAGTTTTAAGTCGCTCAGCGAGCTATGGAGCGGGCTATGTTGGGCGTCTCTCTGAAGGACCACATCAGAAATGAGGTGATCCGACAGAGGAACAGAGTCAACGACGTAGCTGAGAGGATTAGCAAGCTGAAGTGGCAATGGGCTGGTCACATATGCCGCAGGACCGACAACCGTTGGGGTAAACGAGTCCTTGAGTGGAGACCGCGTCTCGGCAAACGTAGCGTGGGACGTGGACGCTCGGCAAACGTAGATGGAGCGACGACATCAAAAAGGTGGCTGGTAGTGGCTGGCGGAGAACTGCTCAGGATCGAGCTTGTTGGCGTGCCATGAAAGGGGCCTATGTCCAGCAGTGAACGAGTAAAGGCTGATGATGATGATGATGATGACACATACAAGAACAACTAATTATAGGCTATACAAATATTTGCTATGTTATGGTTCAGGAATCGCATTGCTGATCATTTTAATCAACTGACAATCCTGACCACAGAATAGAATAGAATAGAATAGAGAATACTCTTTATTATGTACACCATGTAGATTACAGAACATAATTAATATAAAGATTATACAAAGGGTGACACAACGGGCGGTCTTATCGCTAAGAGCGATCTTTAAAAGTAAAACTAAAATGAATCAGTTTATGTCGACTAATTTGTTATTCTTTTTTAGATAGGAATCATTAAATGGCCTCTCCGGCTCTGGGCGGAAGGAAAGGCATGTAGACTTTTACTAACTAAAGCCCACCCGTGTTTCTACATTTGCATGTGCCAGGAACCATGGTATCTCTTGCGGAGAACCCACGTGACTGTCAGAGTAGGAATAGCCCTCATGGTGGTCAAATTTAGATTTTGGCAATATAGGTATGCATAATTTTAATAGGACAACAATATGGAGGTGCCGTGGTGGCCTATTAAAACACCAGCCTCTCAAGTATGAGTGCGCGGGTTCGATTCCAGGTCAGGCAAGTACCAATGTAACTTTTCTAAAGTTATATGTACTTTCTAAGTATATCTTAGACACCAATGAATGAAGGTGAAGGAAAACATCTTGAGGAAACCTGGACTTTAAGTCTGAAATCTCCAACCCGCATTGAGCAAGCGTGGTGATTACGCTTAATCCTTCTCTGTATGAGAGGAGACCTGTGCCCAGCAGTGGGATGTTAAAAAGGTTGATGATGAGAAAAGATGAGTTGACAAAAACAAGGCGACTAAAAGTACGTCAAGGGCTGACTGATTTGACAGGACCAAATTAATTTTTATCTTCGGTTTCTAAACAGCATTTTTTAATTTAATACCACTTGTATTAAATTAAAAAATGCTGTTTGATAGGAAAAAGTAATACAGTCCTGCATAGGTACAGCTTCTTACGCTAAGGGGTCGCTAAGTCGCCGAAACTTAGGCTTAAAGTTGAGGACTGTGTCTGTGAACTAAATAATGAGTCCTGGTGTAGTGGAATATGATCAAAACAGAGCCTCATAATAATGGAATGCATATTATGATCTGTGGAAATGAATGATATTTATTTATTAATTTATATATTCTTTACTAGCTGTGCCCCGCGGTTTCACCCGCGTAATCTTCGAACCGAAAGAGCTCAGTTGATATGAAATAAACGCCTGTTAAAATACTGAGAGCAATATGCACGTCCGCGTTTGTTTGCGATTTTTTCTTCCTGCTCTAACATACAATGGGCGGCCTTATCGCTAATGCGATCTCTTCCAGGCAAATAAGTGTATGTGGATAATAAGTGTGAGTATATATGAAAATGTATATAATATTACACGGTGGTAATTATACATTTTAGATACTAAATTTATTGCCATTGAAATCGTCACGTAAAGCTGATAGCGATTCACCTTCTGGTCCAATCTGTGACACTACATATTGGACCGTCCCCTGCTTGGTACAATTTCAATGAGGTTGGGATCTTTGCACGCACATAAATAAAGGGTGTCCAGCGGGAATTTTTCTATTTAAAAATTAAATAAAAAATAAATGAGTATGTATAGAACTTTTATTTTGTTTTTAAAATGTAATAAGGGTCCGCGGATTTTATTTCTTAAAAATTATGTCTTCCAAATGACGTCCATTTCTCGTAATACACTCTTGCAAGCAAACCCTCACATTGGCAAGTACGCGCAAACAAAGTTCTGGGGGGATAGCAGCGATTTCACGTCGGATATTTTCTTGTAGGTCAGT
>JADWQK010001067.1:0-44548 GCA_017933935.1 Sesamia nonagrioides | reverse complement strand
AAAAAAAAAAGGTTAGGTTGGGACCGGACCTGTCGGACGCCCAGTTCGGATTTCGAGCTGGTCGTTCGACAGTGGACGCCCTGGCCCGTCTAAAGGGCCAGGTGACAGAGGCGGTGGGAGTGGGGGATGGAGTGTTGGCCGTGTTATTCGACATTGCCAACGCCTTCAATTCCATCCCCCACTCCACCATCCTGGAAGCGCTCCGGTTCCACGGAGTGCCCCTGTACTTGCGGGGCCTCCTGGCCAGCTACTTGGAGGACCGTGCTGTCTTCCTCGTAGACGGGGCTGGCCAGCTCCGGCGATACGATGTCGGAGCCGGCGTTCCACAGGGGTCCGTTCTAGGGCCTCTTCTGTGGAGCGTCGGTTACGACTGGCTCCTGCGGGGAACCCTCCTTCGAGGTACGAGTGTCATCTGCTACGCGGATGACACTCTCCTCACTTCCCGCGGGAGCACCTTCCGAGAGGCAGCCAGTTTGGCATCGGCGGGCGGATCCTTAGTGGCCGGAAGGACCCGCCGCCTGAGGCTTGAGGTAGCGCTGCACAAAACGGAGGCCGTGTTCTTCCCGGCCCCCGGCAGCGCCCCCTATGACATCCCATTTTGTGGAGGCGTCAGGGTCGGGGTCGAGGCCCAGATGAAGTATTTCTTGGGCCTCACGATTCAGACAGCAGGTGGCGCTGGCCCGCACTTTGGGCTGTCGACGCGCCTGCTGGCGCTTTGCGGACGCCCTCTCATGGCTCATGCCGAACATGGGAGGAGCCAAGCATCTGATGCCGGCGTCTATACGCCGGCATACTGCGAAACATGGCCCCTTTATGGGAGGGCCCCATTTGAACGGACTCCCTCCATAGGAGGAAGAATGCCACCTCTTCAGGCGCCCCAAGGGCCATCGCCGCTTAGTAGCGCGGGCCTACCGCACGGTAGGCTTCGCTTCGGCATGCGCTCTGGCGGGCACCCGCCTGGGAGCTCGAGGCGTGGGTGCTCATGGGGGAAGTCATACGAAGATGAACGGCGGGGCGCGGGGCGCTGGGCGAGCGTCCGGCCCCCGAATTGAGGGAGGCCGTCCGGCGGGAGGCGAGGGTCGCTCTTGTCCGGGAGTGGACGCGGGACCTCGCCTCCGCCGTCTTCGGCCGCCGTACCCTCGACGCCATCGGGCCGGTCTTGGAGGACTGGCTCGACAGGCGTCACGGGTTCCTCTCCTTCCGTCTGGTGCAGGTACTCTCCGGCCACGGCTGCTTCGGCAGGTACCTGCACCGGATAGGACGAGAGGAGACACCGTCGTGCCACGGTTGCGGCGCGGCGGAGGACACGGCGGAACACACCCTCGCAGTGTGCCCGTCGTGGGCCGTGCCGCGCCGCGGTCTTGTCACGGCGGTTGGTGGCGACCTCTCGCTGCCCGCCATCGTCAGAGCGATGGTGGGGAGTGAGGAGGCTTGGGTGGCGATGGCCTCCTTCTGCGAGGTCGTGATGTCGCAGAAGGAGGCAGCGGAGCGCGAGCGGGAGGAGGATCCCCTTGCTCCGGCGCTCCGCAGGCGTCGTAGGGGAGGAGAAGGCGGGACTTCGCCCGCTTTCTCCCTCCCTGAGGTGAGCGGCGGGCGTGAGGCCGACGCCCGCCTTACATCGCTCACCACGTGGGAGCCACGGCCCCTCCCTGGGAGGGGCAATTGAGGGCCCGCCTTCCTAGGCGGATTTCGCCGGCGGGGGAGAGGTAGCTCAGGCTGCGCTAGTTTCCCACTCCCCCGCCACTATGGCGATGCCGGAGTGCCGCTGTGGTTTTTAGTGGGTATTCCCAGCTTCGGCTGGGCGAGTCCCACACACGCCCTTCGGGGTACGGTGCGCAAATGCATTCCCACAGCGTCAAAAAAAAAAAAAAAAGGTTAGGTTAGGTTACCCCCCACGAGGGGAGGCTCGACCGGAGGAGGAAGCTCCTCCTCCTCCGGTCTCAGAGGAGGAATTTGGCGCGGCGACTCTTCGTCTCCGCGCCAAAAAGACGGCTCCCGGCCCGGACGGCATTCCCGCTCGGGTGGTGGCCATCGCGGCCACCGAAATGGAGGGAAGGTTTCGGGACCTCTTCAGCGCGTGCTTCGCGTCGGGGAGGTTCCCGAAACCTTGGCGGGAAGGCCAATTATGCCTCCTCCACAAGGAGGGACGGCCGGCGGACTCGCCCTCGGCATACCGGCCCATCGTATTGCTCGATGAGGTCGGTAAAATGTTCGAGGGGATCATCGCCGGCCGCCTCAACCGTCATCTACGGAGTGTGGGACCGGACCTGTCGGACGCCCAGTTCGGATTTCGAACTGGCCGTTCGACAGTGGACGCCCTGGCCCGTCTAAAGGGCCAGGTGACAGAGGCGGTAGGAGTGGGGGATGGAGTGTTGGCTGTGTCATTCGACATTGCCAACGCCTTCAACTCCATCCCCCACTCCACCATCCTGGAGGCGCTCCGGTTCCACGGAGTGCCCCTTTACTTGCGGGGCCTCCTGGCCAGCTACCTGGAGGACCGTGCTGTCCTCCTCGTAGACGGGGCTGGCCAGCTCCGGAGATACGATGTGGAAACCGGCGTTCCACAGGGGTCCGTTCTAGGGCCTCTTCTGTGGAACGTCGGTTATGACTGGCTCCTGCGGGGAACCCTCCTTCGAGGCACGAGTGTCATCTGCTACGCAGATGACACTCTCCTCACTTCCCGCGGGAGCACCTTCAGGGAGGCAGCCAGCTTGGCGTCGGCGGGCGGATCCTTAGTGGCCGGAAGGATCCGCCGCCTGGGCCTGAGGGTGGCGCTGCACAAAACGGAGGCCGTGTTCTTTCACGGCCCCCGGCAGCGCCACCCACCTGACGCCCACATTTACGTGGAGGGGGTGAGGGTTAGGGTTGCGGCCCAGATGAAATATCTGGGCCTTATTCTAGACAGCAGGTGGCGCTTCGGCCCGCATTTTAGCGGGCTGTCGACGCGCCTGCTGAAAGCTGCGGACGCCCTCTCATGGCTCATGCCGAACATGGGAGGGCCGAGCATGCGGTGCCGGCGTCTGTACGCCGGCATATTGCGGAGTATGGCCCTTTATGGGGCCCCCATTTGGTCGGATTCCCTCAAAAGGAGGGAGAATATCACCGCCCTTCGGGCGCCCCAAAGGGCCATAGCCCAGCGGGCAGCGCGGGCCTACCGCACGGTAGGCTTCGCTTCGGCTTGCGCTCTGGCGGGCACCCCGCCTTGGGAGCTCGAGGCGTGGGTGCTCGCCAGAGTGTACGAGTGGACGGCGGGGCGCAGGGCGCTGGGCGAGCGTCCGGCCCCAGAAGTGAGGGAAGCCGTCCGCCGGGAGGCGAGGGACGCCATCGTCCAACATTGGACGCGGGACCTCGCCTCCGCGGTGTTCGGCCGCCGTACCCTCGACGCCATCGGGCCGGTCCTGAAGGACTGGCTCGACAGGCGTCACGGTTTCCTCTCCTTCCGTCTGGTGCAGGTGCTCTCCGGCCATGGCTGCTTCGGCAGGTACCTGCACCGGATGGGACGAGAGGAGACACCGTCGTGCCACGGTTGCGGCGCGGCGGAGGACACGGCGGAACACACCCTCGCGGTGTGCCCGTCGTGGGCCGTGCCGCGCCGCGATCTTGTCGCGGCGGTAGGAGGGGACCTCTCGCTGCCCGCCATCGTCAGAGGATGGTGGGGAGCGAGGAGGCTTGGGTGGCGATGGCCTCCTTCTGCGAGGTCGTGATGTCGCAGAAGGAGGCAGCGGAGCGCGAGCGGGAGGAGGATCCCCTCGCTCCGGCGCTCCGCAGGCGGCGTAGGGGGAGGAGAAGGCGGGATTTCGCCCGCTTTCTCCCTCCCTGAGGTGAGCGGCGGGCGTGAGGCCGACGCCCGCCTTACATCGCTCACCACGTGGGAGCCACGGCCCCTCCCTAGGAGGGGCAATTGAGGGCCCGCCTTACTAGGCGGGTTTCGCCGGCGGGGGAGAGGTAGCTCAGGCTGCGCTAGTTTCCCACTCCCCCGCCACTATGGCGATGCCGGAGTGCCGCTGTGGGTTTAGTGGGTATTCCCAGCTACGGCTGGGCGAGTCCCACACACGCCCTTCGGGGTAAGGTGCGTAAATGCATTCCCACAGCGTAAAAAAAAAAAAAAGGTTAAGTTAAGCTAGGATAAGTTAGGATGGGGGACTCCCCACAGCGCAGACTTCCACGTAGTGTTCCCCGGGCAACGCCGTGTCTGACCACCGTAACGGAGTGACAGACCGGTGGCTAACGTGCGCTGTGACTTACGCGATCTGCGAAATTTTATTTTACTTTGAGGGCGATTGCGTACATTGTGGTTTTTATTCTGTATTTTATTGTGGGTTTTATTTTATTGTGGGTTCTGTTTCTTAGTGGGTTTTTATTCTATTTTATTATTGTGGTTTTTATCTTGACGTCGACGCTGAAATGCCGAAACCATTGCGAAATGCCTCCGGGCGTTTTGCCCCAAAAGGCCCTTCTCAGGGCCAACCAAAAGGCCCTTCTCAGGGCCAACCCGGCGGCTTGTCGGAGTCAGAGGCCAGCCGCGCACCATCCGCGGCAGGCTTCTGTGGGGAGGACGAGTTCTCCGATTCGGACATGGGGTCCGTAGTCGGGGACTCGTCGTCCGTAAGTGGCGTGGCTGCAGACCGCAGCCTGAAGAGGGCCTACCTGAGGCTCGGGTCCGAGGGATCGTCGGACTCGGCCAAGGGTAAGCCCAAACAGAAGAAGTCGAAGGCGAAGACTGCTTCGCCTTCAACTCCTTCTCAGGCCGGCTCCCATGATGTGGGTCTGGCAGATGCCCAGCGTCAGCTCGGCTTGGCCAAACGGGCCGAGCTCGAGCTGGAGCTGGAAGAAAAGGTTGCCGCGAAAGAGAGGAAGGCGCGCGCAGCCAAGGCGAGGGCCGGATATGGTTCGGCCCTCGTCACTTTCGACGGCGTCTCTGCGACGGAGCTGGCCCGACTGGCGAAGGAGGACATGGAGGAGATCGTCGAGGTCGCCTCCAGGTCCTCGAACCTAAAGGGGACCTTTCAAAAGGCCCTCAAATGCCGTGCAACTAGCTTGCACGGCATTGTAGCGGAACTGACGCAGCGCACTGCGTCAGAGGAGACGCGGCAGCTGCAGGCGAGGGTGGACCGCCTGCAAGCGGAGGTCAGCCAGCTTCACAAGAAGCTGGCTGAGGCCACAGCCCCGCCAACGAAGGCCCCGACGGCAGCGGTTCCCTCCTCCTCCTCCTCCTCCTCCAACCTTGAGGAATTGTTCCGCAAGGTTGTCATGGAGGAGAGGGCGTTCACCCGTGCCTGCTTCGCAGGCATAGAGGACCGCCTCCTGCCCGAGCCGCGTCTCCGTCCGCCACTAGCGGCGGACAAGACGCCGACAGTGGCTCCCGTTGCCCCGAAGCCCTCAAAGGGCAAGGGCAAGGGAAAGAAATCCCCGGGGGCTCTGCCTCCCCCCGGTACGATTGCGGGCGCCCAGCTGGAGCCAGTTGCCAGTGCGGCACCCTCCCAGGTGCAGGAGAGAGACGCCCTCCTCCCTTCCACCACCCCAGCCAATCAGTCTTGGTCAGAGGTGGTTAGGAAGGGAAAGGGAAAGGGCAAAAAGGCGGTTCAGGCCCCGGCTGCCCCAGCGGCTGCCCCGGCAGGTGCCCCGGCGGCTGCCCCGGCAGCCAAAAAGGCCCCGAAGCTGGTGCCTCCTAAAACCGCGGCGGTCACAGTGACCATTGTGCCCGAGGCCGCGGAGAGAGGGGTAACCTACGAGTCCGTCCTAAGACAGGCTCGTAGCATCGCGGACCCCGCCGAATCAGGGATTGGCGCTTGCCGCCGGACCCAAACCGGAGCCCGACTATTCGAGTTTCCGGGGAAGGACGGCGGCAAAAACGCGGACCTCTACGCGAACAAGCTGCGGGAGGTCCTCGCCGATGTGGCGAAGGTGGCCAGGCCGACCAAGACGGCGGCTATGGAGGTGACCGGTCTCGACGACTCGGTCACCAAGGAGGAGGTGGTCGCGGCGATCGCAGTGGCCGGAGGCTGCGAACCCGCAGCGGTGCAGGCTCGGGACATTAGGCCCGGCCGCGGTGGACTGGGCACTATCCGGCTGGTGTGCCCAGTCGCCGCAGCGTTGGCCGCCCAGGCTAAAGGCCAGGGGCGGCTATTTGTTGGCTTCAGCCGGGCCGTGATCCGGGTACTTGAGGCAGCGCCAATGCGCTGCTTCAAGTGCTTCGGTATCGGCCACACCCGAGCAATATGTCCGTCCACTGTGGATAGGGCGGACACATGCTTCCGCTGTGGGAAGGAGGGGCATATGGCGGCCACGTGCGAGGCTGCCAAGCCGCACTGCGCGGCGTGCGCCTCCAGTGGTCGCCCCGCCGACCACGTTATGGGAGGGACGTCATGCCGACCCCCGTCCAAGAAGGGCAAGCCGCAGGCGGCTATAAGCCGTCCTGCCGCTGCTGCCACACCCGCTGATATCCCATCAGCGGCGGTGGCCGAGGGTGATGCGATGGTCGAGTAATGGGTACCGACCATCGCATCTTGCAGGCAAACACCAACCACTGCCGGGCTGCCCAGGACTTACTGGTGCAGTCAATGGCCGAGTGGTTGGTGGATGTGGCAGTGGTGGCCGAGCCGTACTTCACTCCCAGCAATTGGCTGGGAGACAGTGACGGCTCGGTGGCAATCGCGGTGCGGTCTTCCACAGACTCCCCTCCCCTCTCGCTCTTAGAGAGGGGACCGGGATACATGGCCGCCGCGTGGGGAGAGCTGGCCCTTGTGGGGGTCTATTTCTCCCCAAACCGCCCTCTCCAGGACTTCGAGGATTTCCTCGGGGTCCTGACGGCGGTCATAGGCAGGGCGGCACCGCGTCAGGTCTCCGTCTTGGGAGACCTGAATGCCAAATCGGTGGTCTGGGGAAACCCGGCCACCGATGCTCGCGGACGGGCAGTCGAGTTGTGGGCGGCCACGTCTGGCCTCTCTCTCTTGAACAGGGGGAGCGTCCAGACGTGCGTGCGGCGGCAGGGTGGGTCCATAGTGGACCTCACCTTCGCCACGCCCGCACTGGCCGCCCGCATTCAGAACTGGAGGGTGGAACTGGGGGAGACGATCTCGGATCACCGCTACGTGCGATTCGAGATCTCCCCCCAGAATCCACGGGGGCGCCGCAGCACCCCCTCATCGTCGGGCCGATCCCCGTTTCCAAGGTGGGCTCTGACCCACCTGGATCGGGAGGCGGCAAGGGAGGCCGCGTTCGTCCAGGACTGGCTTTGGCCAGGTCCCGGCGTGGACGTCCTGGACGTGGACGCGGCGGCGGCCCGATTGAGGGGGTCATTGACCGAGGTATGCAACGCCAGCATGCCTCGGTCGAGACGTCCGCCTCCCCGACGCGCCGTTTATTGGTGGTCGGAGGAGTTGGCGGAGCTGCGGGCCACCTGCGTGGCGGCACGGCGGGCCTACACGCGATCGCGTCGGCGGCGCCGACGAGATCAGGCCGACGAGGACCGCCTCTACGCCAGATACGTGGAGGCGAGGGCGGCCTTCAAATCGGCCATCGGCGCCGCTAAGGACGCGGCGAGGGCCGAGCTGTTGGAGGGTCTCGACAACGACCCATTCGGGAGGCCATATAAGGCGGCGCGTAACAAACTGCGCCGCATTGGTCCCCCGGTTGCCGAGACCCTCGAACCAGCGCTCCTGGATGGGGTGGTGCGGTCCCTGTTTCCGCGCAGGGATCCGCACTTCACCCCACCAGTGATGGACCCCCCACGAGGGGAGGCTCGACCGGAGGAGGAAGCTCCTCCTCCTCCGGTCTCAGAGGAGGAATTTGGCGCGGCGACTCTTCGTCTCCGCGCCAAAAAGACGGCTCCCGGCCCGGACGGCATTCCCGCTCGGGTGGTGGCCATCGCGGCCACCGAAATGGAGGGAAGGTTTCGGGACCTCTTCAGCGCGTGCTTCGCGTCGGGGAGGTTCCCGAAACCTTGGCGGGAAGGCCAATTGTGCCTCCTTCGGAAGGAGGGACGGCCGGCGGACTCCCCCTCGGCATACCGGCCCATCGTCTTGCTTGACGAGGCCGGTAAGATGTTCGAGGGGATTATCGCGGGCCGTCTCAAGCGGCATCTGCGGAGCGTGGGACCGGACCTGTCGGACGCCCAGTTCGGATTTCGAGCTGGTCGTTCGACAGTGGACGCCCTGGCCCGTCTAAAGGGCCAGGTGACAGAGGCGGTGGGAGTGGGGGATGGAGTGTTGGCTGTGTCATTCGACATTGCCAACGCCTTCAATTCCATCCCCCACTCCACCATCCTGGAAGCGCTCCGGTTCCACGGAGTGCCCCTGTACTTGCGGGGCCTCCTGGACAGCTACTTGGAGGACCGTGTTGTCCTCCTCGTAGACGGGGCTGGCCAGCTCCGGCGATACGCTGTCGGGGCCGGCGTTCCGCAGGGGTCCGTTCTTGGGCCTCTTCTGTGGGCGTCGGTTACGACTGGCTCCTGCGGGGAACCCTCCTTCGAGGCACGAGTGTCATCTGCTACGCGGATGACACTCTCCTCACTTCCCGCGGGAGCTCCTTCCGGGAGGCAGCCAGTTTGGCATCGGCGGGCGGATCCTTAGTGGCCGGGGGGATCCGCCGCCTGGGCTTGAGGGTGGCGCTGCACAAAACGGAGGCCGTGTTCTTCCACGGCCCCCGGCAGCGCCCCCCACCTGACGCCCACATTTACGTGGAGGGGGTGAGGGTTGGGGTTGAGGCCCAGATGAAATATCTGGGCCTCATTCTAGACAGCAGGTGGCGCTTCGGCCCGCATTTTAGCGGGCTGTCGACGCGCCTGCTGAAAGCTGCGGACGCCCTCTCATGGCTCATGCCGAACATGGGAGGGCCGGGCATGCGGTGCCGGCGTCTGTACGCCGGCATATTGCGGAGTATGGCCCTTTATGGGGCCCCCATTTGGGCGGATTCCCTCAACAGGAGGGAGAATATCACCGCCCTTCGGGCGCCCCAAAGGGCCATAGCCCAGCGGGCAGCGCGGGCCTACCGCACAGTAGGCTTCGCTTCGGCATGCGCTCTGGCGGGCACCCCGCCTTGGGAGCTCGAGGCGTGGGTGCTCGCCAGAGTGTACGAGTGGACGGCGGGGCGCAGGGCGCTGGGCGAGCGTCCGGCCCCAGAATTGAGGGAGGCCGTCCGGCGGGAGGCGAGGGTCGCTCTTGTCCAGCAGTGGACGCAGGACCTCGCCTCCGCAGTCTTCGGCCGCCGTACCCTCGACGCCATCGGGCCGGTCCTGGAGGACTGGCTCGACAGGCGTCACGGGTTCCTCTCCTTCCGTCTGGTGCAGGTACTCTCCGGTCACGGCTGCTTCGGCAGGTACCTGCACCGGATAGGACGGGAGGAGACACCGTCGTGCCACGGTTGTGGTGCGGCGGAGGACACGGCGGAACACACCCTCGCGGTGTGCCCGTCGTGGGCCGTGCCGCGCCGCGGTCTTGTCACGGCGGTTGGTGGCGACCTCTCGCTGCCCGCCATCGTCAGAGCGATGGTGGGGAGCGAGGCGGCTTGGGTGGCGATGGCCTCCTTCTGCGAGGTCGTGATGTCGCAGAAGGAGGCAGCGGAGCGCGAGCGGGAGGAGGATCCCCTCGCTCCAGCGCTCCGCAGGCGTCGTAGGGGGAGGAGAAGGCGGGATTTTGCCCGCTTTCACCCTCCCTGAGGTGAGCGGCGGGCGTGAGGCCGACGCCCGCCTTACATCGCTCACCATGCGGGAGCCACGGTCCCTCCCTAGGAGGGGCAATTGAGGGCCCGCCTTATTAGGCGGGTTTCGCCGGCGGGGGAGAGGTAGCTCAGGCTGCGCTAGTTTCCCACTCCCCCGCCACTCAGGCGATGTGGTTGTGCCGCTGTGGGTTTAGTGGGTATTCCCGGCTTCGGCTGGGCGAGTCCCACACACGCCCTTCGGGGTAAGGTGCGTAAATGCATTCCCACAGCGTAAACAAAAAAAAAAAAAGTTAGGTTGGGGTGCTAGTCGAAGAGCCTCCACGTTGCGCACCCTGGGCAACGCCGGCCCCAACTGCCCACCGAGTTCTGGTGGACTCTTGGGTCCGGCGGCTAATACTTCACACGGGGAAGGGCCAGGTTTCAATCACCGATCATCTTTGATGGTCGTTGATGGGAACCTGGCCTATAGGGGTTTTCATGCATCCTCTTCCACTCTGTTAAGCAGAGTGCCGAAAGGGGATGCATGACGGGGTATACCGTAATCCCTTCGGGGACCGGGGACTGTCGGGGTATTTGCCCGGGTCGCGTGGAAGGAAAACCACTATAAAAACCCTCGCACACCGGAATCCCTTAGGGGACCGGGGACCGTCGGGGTATTTGCCCGGGTCGCGTGGAAGGAAAACCACTTTAAAAAACCCTTGCCTTAATGCTACCTTCTTCTGCGCTCTGCAGCTGCAGAGTGCACGAATAGGGAGCGAGGAGGTGTAGACCGCGGGCCCTTTTACAGTCCGTGGTCTAATGGTCACATCGCGTGACTGAGATGGGGAAGACCGTGGGTCGCTTTACAACCTGCGGTCTAGGGCAGCCGTGGCGTTGGTCGCTTTCGGCCACGGTGCCAGGTGATGGGTAGCTTTAAGTTTAGGATTAGGTTTTTATATAAAAAATTAAAATTAAAAAAAAATTATAAAAGCGAAAACCAAAAGAGAAAATATAAAAAATCTTAAAAAACCCAAATACAAAATTAAAAAATTCTAAAAAATACAAAAAAATTATTACTTTTAAGTTAGTTTTAGATACCGAACAGCGGGCGGTATAACCTGCACAGGAGGCATTCGCTGGCCTCGGGAGGTTTAATAGCCTCCCAAAAAGAGCGGCCGCATCGCCTTGGGAAAGCGGTGTGAGTATTTCCCATATCGTAAATGGAAATGTCGCTTAATGAGAATATTTTGTCTTGCGATCCGGCTGACGCCCGGCGTCCGCAGCTATCCGGGGCTGCGGATGGTAAATCTACGACCGAAGAGCGCGCAGGGGTAGGCGACCAGGCCCCTGCTGCTGCTGATGATACTGGCAGCGACTGTGAGTGTCTGATAGTGGACGTCGTAGTAGGGCCGCGTGGAACGCCGTTTTGGCTACCATGCGACCCTGTTCCGACGAGAGGCGAAGTGGCAAGGAGAGTGCTGGTGCGTGATGCCACCGCCGCCGCCGGACGATCGTCGGCGGTGGCGGTGTTGTCAAGCGACGGAGCACGCGACACGCCGTCTGCCCAAAGTGGGAGACGGAAGCGCTGGGCAGACAGCGACACAGAGCGTGAGGGTGCTGGGTCCGGAAGATCGGATAAACCGGCACCCAAGATTGTGCGGACTGGTCCTGGCAGGGGAGGGTCCCAACATTCGGTGGGGCTCTCCCAGGCCAGGAGGTTTTTAAAAGAAATGCCCCTGGATTCGGAGTCCTCGCTGTCTGACTCCGAACCGGAATCCCGCCCAGCGGGACGTGCCGATGGGTGTGGTCCCCCTATGCCTGCGCCCCTTGATCTTCAGTCGAAGGCTGAGGAGGGGGCGGCGGTCATTGAGGGGGTCCTCAAAAAATCAAAAAATCTGAAGGGCACCTCCATCCGGGAGATCAGGGACGCAACATGCAAAATGCTCGATGCGGTCCGGTCTCTGGCCTCCCGGAAGGAGGACGAGGAAATGCGTCGGCTTCGGGCCGACAACAAACGCCTGCAGGAGCAGCTGACGGCCTTAGGACAAGAGGTGGCCGCTCTGCGTCGGACTTTTTCCGAAAGGAGAAGTCCGCGCTCCAAGAAGAAGCGGCCCCAGGAGTCGGTCCCGGAGCCGACCCGCACCCCGTTCCTACGGGCTCGACGCGGGAAGATTATGCCAGGGATATGGAGGTCCTCCAGCGCGATCTAATGAACCACGTTAGTGGGATGATCACCGCGCGGCTGGAGGGCCTCGACAAGGACGGCCGCCTGTTGCCAGCGCGATCCCATCGTCCCCCACTGGCGGCTGACAAACGGTCGGGCCAGCCCCCGGTGAGGGAGAGACGGAGTGGGGAACAGACCGTGCCGGCAACACTCATGCCGCCGGCTAACCTGCCCAAGAAGGGCAGGCAAGTTAAGCCAAAGACACCGAGCGGGCGCGTTGGGGCAGAGGCCAGACCTGCCCCTGAGTCAGCACGCGCGAAGGAGCAGGTCGCCGGTGGCTCAAAAGACGTTCAGCCTCTGGTGCTGGAGGGGGAATCGTGGGCCACGGTGGCCAAGAAGGGGGAGGGGAAGAAGAAGGCCACCGATGTTCCGGCCCCTGCTCCTGCTCCAGGCCAGAGGCCCAAAGAGACGGGAAAACCTGCCGCTCGTAAGAGGGTCCCTAAGGTCCCCAAAAGACAGGCGGTGCTGGTGTGCCTCAAGCCAGAGGCAGTAATCGCGGGTACCACCTACGCGGATACCATACGGATGGCGAAGGCGGCCATCAATCTGGCCGAACTCGGGGTGGGGCTGGGCAATATAAGGAGGTCCATGACGGGCGCCTCCCTCATGACGCTCTCGAAGGAGACCTCCGCCTCCCAGGCCGACACCTTGGCCAGAAAAATGGCTGAGGTGCTCAGGGAGGTGGCCGACGTGTCCCGCCCCACCAAGATGGCGGAGATCCGCGTAGGTGGACTTGACGAGTCAATCACGCCTGAGGACGTGAAGGGGGTCCTGGCCGAGGCGGCCAATTGCTCTCCCGACCAAGTTCGGGTGGGAAAAATATTTATAGGAGCGAGGGGCATGGGCTCGGTGCGAGTCTCATGCCCCGTACAGGCCGCGAAAGAGCTGGCGGAGCGGGGAAAGGTGGACGTAGGCTGGAGCGCCGCCTCCATCCACCTGCTGGATCAGCGCCCTATGCGCTGCCGCAGGTGCATGGAGGGGGGGCACACTGCGGTGCTCTGCCCGTCAACCAAAGATAGGAGCCGGCTCTGCTTCCGTTGCGGCCAGGAGGGCCACCTGGCCATGGGCTGCCAGGCCCCCGTGAACTGCGCGCTGTGCAAAGACAGGGGCCTACCCAGCGGCCATAAAATGACAGGAGGGTCCTGCAATGCGCCACCGGTTCGGGGCCGCATCCCTGCAAGACCCCCGGCGGCCACCTCGGCGACCGCCGCCAGTATGGGAACATCGATGGACGCTGCTGATGCCCGGTAGGTCCATCGGTGTCGTCATGGGACAGGGACGCCTCTCGCTGGCAACCATGGTTCGAGCCATGGTTGAGAGCGAGAGTGCATGGGAGGCTGCCGCCTCCAGCGTAGACGGTCGGGGTGAAGAAGGCGGGGGACAAACCCCCGTCTCCTTTTGCCCCGGAGTGTGACCAGCGCGTGCGAGGGTAGCCCCCTGCACGCGCATTGCACTGGTCACCACGTCTGAGGGTTGCTTCGGTATCCCCGGGTAATCCTTCCTTGGCGCGGAAACCGGCCTGGCCGGTATGCCCTGAGAGTGCTACGGGGCTATTGCCTTACAGGAAGATCCCGTGGCACTCGCTGCGCTTCGGCGCAGGGCTCGAGGGGAACCGAGTGGTTTAGGTTAGGTTAGGTTAGGTTAGGTTAGGTTAGGTTAGGTTAGGTTAGGTTAGGTTAGGTTAGGTTAGGTTAGGTTAGGTTAGGTTAGGTTAGGTTAGGTTAGGTTAGGTTAGGTTAGGTTAGGTTAGGTTAGGTTAGGTTAGGTTTTTTTTTTTTTTTTTTTTTTTTTTTTTTTTTTTTTTTTTTTTTTTTTTTTTTTTTTTTTTTTTTTTTTTTTTTTTTTTTTTTTTTTTTTAAAGTAAAGTAAAGCTTGTTTTAAAGTAAAGCTTGATATTAAATTTGGTTACGATTTCTTGGAGTAGGTAAGTTTCATATATTTGGTTAAAATTGGTTCCACAGCAGCTTCAGTTAGTTTTTTTCCGTGTGCAGTTTCTGGCCTGCCATCGGACGCGTCCCCAGGTGGCGGATAGGGGAACGGCCCCCAGATATGGGGGTTACCGGTTTACCGGCGCGGACCAAAACCAGATGCGGGGACCGCTTCGGCGGTCACACGTGCGGCGGGTCGGCCACCACTCGAGGTGGCTGACGTGACCAGAACTCCGGGTCACCGTCGGGCAACCCGGTCTCCTCATTGAGAGGAGCTGGGGGCCCCGTTTGCCTCCGGGCAAACGAGTGGGGCTAAGAGGAAGGACACCTCGCTAAAAAACCCTTGGCTGCTGCGTCTTCTCGCACAAAAGACGTACCTAGCCCGGCCCCTCCCTGTGGAGTGGAGGGACCACTGTGGGCCCGCCCTAGGCGGGAATCGCCGGCGGGGGATTGGTAGTTAGGCTCTGCCATTTCCCATGACCCCGCCACTCAGGCGATGTCGTTGTGCCGCTGTGGGTTTAGTGGGTATTCCCGGCTTCGGCTGGGCGAGTCCCACACACGCCCTTCGGGGTATGGTGCGTAAATGCATTACCACAGCGTCAAAAAAAAAAAAAAAAAAAAAAAAAAAAAAAAAAAAAAAAAAAGGTTAGGTTCGGAGGCTGCGAACCCGTAGCGGTGCAGGCTCGGGCCATTAGGCCCGGCCGCGGTGGACTGGGCTGTATCCGGCTGGAGTGCCCAGTCACCGCAGTGCTGGCCGTCCAGGCAAAATGCCAAGGACGGCTTTTGGTGGGCTTTAGCCGGGCCGTGATCCGGGTGCTTGAGGCAGCACCGATGCGCTGCTTCAAGTGCTTGGGGATCGGCCACACCCGAGCCACGTGTCCGTCCACAGTAGACAGGGCGGACACGTGCTTCCGCTGCGGGCAACAGGGCCATAAGGCGGTCTCGTGCGAGGCCGCCAAGCCGCATTGCGCGGCGTGCGCCGACAGTGGTCGCCCTGCGGACCACGTGATGGGGGGGAGCTCATGCCGACCCCCCTCTAAGAAGGGCAAGCCGCAGGCGGCTATAAGCCGTCCTGCCACTGCTGCCACCTCCCCCGCTGATATCCCATCAGCGGCGGTGGCCGAGGGAGATGCGATGGTCGAATAATGGGTACCGACCATCGCATCCTGCAGGCAAACACCAACCACTGCCGAGCTGCCCAGGACTTACTGGTGCAGTCAATGGCCGAGTGGTTGGTGGATGTGGCAGTGGTGGCCGAACCGTACTATACTCCCAGCAGTTGGCTGGGAGACAGTGACGGCTCGGTGGCAATCGTGGCGCGGTCTTCCTCGGACTCCCCTCCCCTCTCGCTCTTAGAGAGGGGACCGGGATACGTGGCCGCCGCGTGGGGAGGGTTGGCCCTTGTGGGGGTCTACTTCTCCCCAAACCGCCCTCTCCAGGACTTCGAGGATTTCCTCGGGGTCCTGACGGCGGTCATCGGGAGGACGGCGCCACGTCAGGTCTCCGTTTTAGGAGACCTGAATGCCAAGTCGGTGGTCTGGGGAAACCCGGCCACCGACAACCGCGGACGGGCGGTCGAGTTGTGGGCGGCCACGTCTGGTCTCTCTCTCCTCAATAGGGGGAGCGTCCAGACGTGCGTCCGGCGGCAGGGTGGGTCCATAGTGGACCTCACCTTCGCCACGCCCGCACTGGCCGCCCGCATTCAGAACTGGAGGGTGGAACTGGGGGAGACGATCTCGGATCACCGCTACGTGCGATTCGAGATCTCCCCCCAGAATCCACGGGGGCGCCGCAGCACCCCCTCATCGTCGGGCCGATCCCCGTTTCCAAGGTGGGCTCTGACCCACCTGGATCGGGAGGCGGCAAGGGAGGCCGCGTTCGTCCAGGACTGGCTTTGGCCAGGTCCCGGCGTGGACGTCCTGGACGTGGACGCGGCGGCGGCCCGATTGAGGGGGTCATTGACCGAGGTATGCAACGCAAGCATGCCACGGTCAAGACGTCCGCCTCCCCGACGCGCCGTTTATTGGTGGTCGGAGGAGTTGGCGGAGCTGCGGGCCACCTGCGTGGCGGCACGGCGGGCCTACACGCGATCGCGTCGGCGGCGCCGACGAGATCAGGCCGACGAGGACCGCCTCTACGCCAGATACGTGGAGGCGAGGGCGGCCTTCAAATCGGCCATCGGCGCCGCTAAGGACGCGGCGAGGGCTGAGCTGTTGGAGGGTCTCGACAACGACCCATTCGGGAGGCCATATAAGGCGGCGCGTAACAAACTGCGCCGCATTGGTCCCCCGGTTGCCGAGACCCTCGAACCAGCGCTTCCTGGATGGGGTGGTGCGGTCCCTGTTTCCGCGCAGGGATCCGCACTTCACCCCACCAGTGATGGACCCCCCACGAGGGGAGGCTCGACCGGAGGAGGAAGCTCCTCCTCCTCCGGTCTCAGAGGAGGAATTTGGCGCGGCGACTCTTCGTCTCCGCGCCAAAAAGACGGCTCCCGGCCCGGACGGCATTCCCGCTCGGGTGGTGGCCATCGCGGCCACCGAAATGGAGGGAAGGTTTCGGGACCTCTTCAGCGCGTGCTTCGCGTCGGGGAGGTTCCCGAAACCTTGGCGGGAAGGCCAATTATGCCTCCTCCACAAGGAGGGACGGCCGGCGGACTCGCCCTCGGCATACCGGCCCATCGTTTTGCTCGATGAGTCGGTAAAATGTTCGAGGGGATCATCGCCGGCCGCCTCAACCGTCATCTACGGAGTGTGGGACCGGACCTGTCGGACGCCCAGTTCGGATTTCGAACTGGCCGTTCGACAGTGGACGCCCTGGCCCGTCTAAAGGGCCAGGTGACAGAGGCGGTAGGGTGGGGGATGGAGTGTTGGCTGTGTCATTCGACATTGCCAACGCCTTCAACTCCATCCCCCACTCCACCATCCTGGAGGCGCTCCGGTTCCACGGAGTGCCCCTTTACTTGCGGGGCCTCCTTGGAGGACCGTGCTGTCCTCCTCGTAGACGGGGCTGGCCAGCTCCGGAGATACGATGTGGAAACCGGCGTTCCACAGGGGTCCGTTCTAGGGCCTCTTCTGTGGAACGTCGGTTATGACTGGCTCCTGCGGGGAACCCTCCTTCGAGGCACGAGTGTCATCTGCTACGCAGATGACACTCTCCTCACTTCCCGCGGGAGCACCTTCAGGGAGGCAGCCAGTTTGGCGTCGGCGGGCGGATCCTTAGTGGCCGGAAGGATCCGCCGCCTGGGCCTGAGGGTGGCGCTGCACAAAACGGAGGCCGTGTTCTTTCACGGCCCCCGGCAGCGCCACCCACCTGACGCCCACATTTACGTGGAGGGGGTGAGGGTTGGGGTTGAGGCCCAGATGAAATATCTGGGCCTTATTCTAGACAGCAGGTGGCGCTTCGGCCCGCATTTTAGCGGGCTGTCGACGCGCCTGCTGAAAGCTGCGGACGCCCTCTCATGGCTCATGCCGAACATGGGAGGGCCGAGCATGCGGTGCCGGCGTCTGTACGCCGGCATATTGCGGAGTATGGCCCTTTATGGGGCCCCCATTTGGTCGGATTCCCTCAAAAGGAGGGAGAATATCACCGCCCTTCGGGCGCCCCAAAGGGCCATAGCCCAGCGGGCAGCGCGGGCCTACCGCACGGTAGGCTTCGCTTCGGCATGCGCTCTGGCGGGCACCCCGCCTTGGGAGCTCGAGGCGTGGGTGCTCGCCAGAGTGTACGAGTGGACGGCGGGGCGCAGGGCGCTGGGCGAGCGTCCGGCCCCAGAAGTGAGGGAAGCCGTCCGCCGGGAGGCGAGGGACGCCATCGTCCACATTGGACGCGGGACCTCGCCTCCGCGGTGTTCGGCCGCCGTACCCTCGACGCCATCGGGCCGGTCCTGAAGGACTGGCTCGACAGGCGTCACGGTTTCCTCTCCTTCCGTCTGGTGCAGGTGCTCTCCGGCCACGGCTGCTTCGGCAGGTACCTGCACCGGATAGGACGAGAGGAGACACCGTCGTGCCACGGTTGTGGCGCGGCGGAGGACACGGCGGAACACACCCTCGCGGTGTGCCCGTCGTGGGCCGTGCCGCGCCGCGACCTTGTCACGGCGGTTGGAGGGGACCTCTCGCTGCCCGCCATCGTCAGAGAGATGGTGGGGAGCGAGGAGGCATGGGTGGCGATGGCCTCCTTCTGCGAGGTCGTGATGTCGCAGAAGGAGGCAGCGGAGCGCGAGCGGGAGGAGGATCCCCTCGCTCCGGCGCTCCGCAGGCGGCGTAGGGGGAGGAGAAGGCGGGATTTCGCCCGCTTTCTCCCTCCCTGAGGTGAGCGGCGGGCGTGAGGCCGACGCCCGCCTTACATCGCTCACACGTGGGAGCCACGGCCCCTCCCTGAGAGGGCAATTGAGGGCCCGCCTTTTTAGGTGGGTTTCGCCGGCGGGGGAGAGGTAGCTCAGGCTGCGCTAGTTTCCCACTCCCCCGCCACTATGGCGATGCCGGAGTGCCGCTGTGGGTTTAGTGGGTATTCCCAGCTACGGCTGGGCGAGACACACGCCCTTCGGGGTAAGGTGCGTAAATGCATTCCCACAGCGTAAACAAAAAAAAAAAGGTTAGGTTAGGTTTTTTTTTTATTTTTTTTCTTATTCTACTACCTCCAACATGATCGGAGCCTGTGCTGAGCTACTCTTTCATACCAGTTCTCGCATTTATGCCTCTCGCACTTTCATGCTTCATACTGTATCTTTCTATCATTCATCCTCATTCACATCCATACTGGGTGGGATTCCCAGCTACTATACCTATCTATTTTCTTATTTTTATTTATTTATGCTTTTCAGGTGTACACAATAAAATGACAACAGGTTTTATTTTACTTTTCTTTTTACATTTCGGCTTATTTTATACTTAAATCTATTTAATATTATTCGAACTAAATTACAATTTCTTATTTTCTACTTAAAATTGCCGACATCAAGAATACTATTACTTAGTACTACTTAATACTATTACTATTGTTTACTATTATTCGAATTAAATTACAATTTCTTATTTTCTACTTAAAATTACCGACATAAAGAATATTTATTATTTTTGCATGCTTTACAGAGTTAACTACCAGTTTTGTACAAATTAGTATTTTTTAAAATCGTTAGTGTGTGCTCTATTTATAAATGTTTTGTTCAGTTTTTTAATGTTTACCTTGATATTGGTTAGAATATCAATATAAACACTAGTTCCTTATGCGTTCTTGTTCCTTTTTATGACCTTTTCGCATATTTTTGTGCAGTATTTTAATAGGGGCTCTCTGTTTTTACCGGCCATTATCTGCCACATGTTCCCGGCGACAAGTTTGGCGTTAAGTATCTGCTCGGCCTCTAATCTCTCTTTGTCGAAGACCGGACACTGGAATAATACATGTGGCACCGTTTCATCCATTTCGGGATCGCAGATGCACGATGGGCTCTCCTTACACTTGAAACGGTTCAAGTATGCGGAGAACCCACCGTGCCCTGTCATGATTTGAGTGAGAACATTGCTTATTATGCACTTCCTAATTATCCTGTACGCAGCCACCGCATCGGGGAAAAACAATTTGGTCACTGAAGCAGTTTCTTCTGAGCTGTATCTCCGGTTCCATTCGTCAAGAGTTGCCATACGAATGCATCTCTTGACATACGAAACCGGACACAAGTCGTAGTCGGGCTTTCGTTTGGAACCTTCAGCTGCTCTCTTGGCTAACTCGTCGGCCCTCTCATTCCCTACCAATCCTGCGTGAGCTTTGATCCAAAACAAGGTGACGGCCCTGTTTTGGATGGACAAAGATTTCAAGTTTGCCCTTGCCTCTACTGCCAGTGGGTGGTGTCGGTCGTAGTTTTGGATGGTTTGAAGGGCTGCCATGGAGTCGCTGAAGATTCCAAACGACTGCGCGCTATACTTCAGGATTTTCCTGGTTGCAACACATATCGCCAGAAGCTCAGCCTGGTAAACGGTGGAGTAATGTGGGAGAGCGAGTTTGAGGACTTCGGTCTCAACGTCGCCTCTCCATATGGAGAGCGCTGCACCAACCTTGTCCCCAATCCTGCTTCCGTCCGTGAAGATGCGAACCTCAAGTTCGTTCTGGGCATCAAGTTGCTCTTGGCTTACCAGGCTTACAAGCTCCAACGCCGTGCGCTCGGCGGGGTGTGGGGCCTCCATTGCCGAAGCAGTCAGCTCGACCAGTCTGCCGCCGAGTGCTGGCTGAGGCACTCCCTTCCTGGCTTCATATAACAATGCCGCCTCTCGAACCCGGAGGTCGAGGGGTAGTATACCAGCCAGCACCAACGCAGAGTTTAAGGAGACCGTCCGGTATGCCTTACACAGTCTCTGTGCAATACCGCGCTGAACTGTTCCCAACTGCTTTATGACTCCCAGCTTTCTAGCGGCCGGAGCCCATACGCTGGCCGCGTACAGGATGATTGGTTCCACGGCGGCCACATATATTATTCTTATGACCTCAGGATGAAGTCCCCAGCTTGTTTTTGCGGCCTTGGTTAGCTGTTTGTGGATACCTATTGCCTTCCTGCACACGCTGGCGACGTGCGTATTAAATGTTAGCTTTTCGTCGATGGTGACACCTAGGATTTTGATCTCTTTGGACATGGCAATGCCGATCCCGCCCATGCTCAGGCGCGGGGTATCAAATATTAGTTTGCGGGTTATAACCATTGCGTTGGTTTTGTGCGGGGCAAATTTAAGTTTGTTTTGAACACCCCACGCCCGAACATGCTCGAGAGCGGCATTGGCACGTCCCTGGATCTCCAGCGATGTGCCACCATCGAAGACCAGAACAACGTCGTCAGCAAAGGCCTGGCAATAGTCACCCCTCGCCTCCAAACTCTTTAGAAGCGGGTCCAGCAAAAGGTTCCATAATATGGGTCCCCCTATGGATCCCTGGACACATCCTTTGCTTGTGGCCCTGCAGAACTCCTCACCCGCGTACCTGACTCTGACTCTTCTGTCACAGAGATAGCTGTCAATGACCCTCCTCAAGCCGATCGGACATTTTTCCTCCGACAGTCGGACTCTTATGGCTGGCCACCATGCGCTGTCGAAGGCTCCCTCTATATCCAATGAAACCACGACTATTATTTTCTTAAGCTCTAGCTTACTGCGTATATGTTTCACTAGGGTATAGAGGGAGTCCTCGGTGCTCCTCTGCGGCATGAATCCATACTGTCGAGTACTCATCCTTGGGATCAGATGGTACTTGAGGCGGGCCACTATCATCTTCTCGTAAATTTTGCCGAGTATTGGCAAGAGGCCGATTGGTCTGTACGCCTTTGGGGTGCTGTAATCGTCTCTTCCCGGCTTCTTAAGGACGATCACAGTCGCCTCTTTCCAGATTTCGGGGAAGTGGCGACACTTCAGGCAGCCGTTCAGGAGAGCAAGGGCCACCTCGGGGGCACATCCAATGGCTCGGCAGCAAATGTCGGCGGTAAGACCGTCCACTCCCGGGGCTTTTTTGGGGTTGAAGGATCCACTCGCCGTCAACAGTTCGACCATTGTGAATGGTGGATCGCATGTGTTGTCTTGTTCTCCAGCATTCACAACGTTGGCCCTTTCTCTGATGTGGCTGTGGTATATGCTGTCATTATCGGTACAGTCTTCCGGGTAAAAGGTATTCGCCAGTAGTTCCACTGAACCTTTCGTGTTCAGTACCTTCCCGTCCTTCACCAGTGGCTGGTCCTCTCCCCTTCCCTTTGTCCTCCCTATCACCCGGTAGATCCCCTCCCAAACCCCCTCTCTGTCTTGTTTGGCACAGAAGTTCTTCCAACTCTCGACGACATCTTTAGCTGCTTCCGTTTCATACTCAACTTTCTGTTTCAGGTACTCCTCGACGACCTTCGATCTTCGGGCTGGTGCAGCGCATCTAATTCTGCGTTTCCTGGTCGCGACTCCTCGCTTCATCCTCTCGAGTTTCTCGGACCACCACGGCAGAGTGAGCACTTCGTTTGTCTTTTTCATAGGCATTGATGAGGCGCATGCGTCTCTTATTGCTTGTGTGAAGGCTTCTATAATTTTGTTGAGTTGTTCTGCTGTATTTATTTTATCTATTTCTAATTTATTTATTTGTTTCTCTTGCATCAATTGGCTGAGTTTTCCACGAAACTCAGACCAATTTGCTTTTTTTGTGTTAAAAATTCTAGTTGTTCTTTTTATTTCTATGCCTTTTGACCTTTCTAGCTTGATGTTAAAAACAATGCCGTTGTGGTCCGAGCTCGTGAGGCCCTCGTCTACCTTCCAGTCGTCTACCAGGTCCAGAATATCCGTCGAACATGCAGTGATATCGACGTGGCTGCAGTACCGTTTTCCCCCTCTGATCGTGTCGAAGGTCGGAGTTTCCCCTCTGTTGAGTATGTTAAGACCCAGCTCGTCAAGAGCTCCGGACACTTCTTCGCCTCTGGTGTCGATGGACAAGCTTCCCCACCAGGTGCTCTTTGCGTTTACATCTCCTCCAACAATCAACATCTTAGAACCCACGTCTTCCTCGATGCGTTTGAGGTGCTCCAGGTATGGTCTTATCGGCTGATCGGGCTCAAAATACAAGGAGACCAGAGTAATCCTCCAGGCACCGGTCTGGATCCCCACCACGGCGATGTTGTTCGTGGTGAGTTGTGGGTACTGTGTAACTGTAAGGTCTTGATTAAAGACCGCAATTGCGGCCTTTACAGTCCCCTCTCCAATGTCGGTGCTCTGGAAGATCCGAACCCCCCTGCGGTTTTTCACAGCCCTGGCCCCCCCCACGTAGGGTTCCTGAAGGAGAGCAAAAGCAGCTCCGCGCTTTGCGGCTTCCAATAGGAGCTCGTCTGTTGCAAGCCTTTTCCGCTGGAGGTTGGCTTGTACCACTCTATAGAGGTTTGGGTTGCCCGGGTTGCCCTTAGCAGTATGCCACCGTCGATCTGGCGATCTCATCCCACTTACGACGCACAGGGCAAGTGGGGTCAAAGGCGTTGTGGTCAGCGTCATCGAGCTTGGCTCTTGTGCAGTTCTGACATTTGGGTGGAGCGCCAGCGAGCCAGTCGGCGCATGACGACTTCAAATGCGGGCCGCCACAGTGACTGCACAAGTCGGCCGAGTCCTTACAGAACCGTCTGCCATGCCCGTAGCCAAGGCAGCGCGTGCACTGTACCAGTGGGGTTTGGTCTTCTACCCTAACGCGCTGGAGATCCACGTGCAGGGACCCGACTTCTGTAGCCCTTCTCCAAATAATCGGTGAAACGCTGACCACAACGTGGTTAGTGTGCGGATTCCTGGTCTTCCTCCTGAACTTCACCTCGACCCTGTCCTCCCCTTTGTCGAGGTCACGAAAAACATCCCTGTTTTGGTTCCTCATGGCCCTAAGAATGTCCTCATCTGTGTTAGCAGACAAAACACTCCTGAGGATAAGCAATGGGTCTTTGTTTTTCATTTCCTCGACACTGAGGTCTCGTCTTTCTCTCTCCAATCTGTCTTTAATTTTATTCCTCTCCTCCCTGGTCTGGAATCCCATTATGACCTTCCTATCTTTTGCCTTTCGCACCTTTTCGACTCTAACCCAGCCCTCCTTTGCATCAACTGCCTGCCGTATTTTGTGTAACACTTCGTCACCTGTTTCTGTGTCGTCTTTTGAGGTAACTACGATAGAGTGTAGCGTACTCCGTATTGGATTTGGTTTCCCGCTGTTTATCGCAGTTACGCTCGCATACGTTGCGGTTGAAGCCTTTTCTATAACAGCTTTTAGCTCGTTCATCCTCTTAGTGTTTTCTTCTAGCAACTTCGAGTGTTCTTCGATACATGTTGCTAGCCAATTTGGTTCGACGTTAGCTGTGAAGGTAGCATCGGCGGGGGCAACTATAGGCAATGTGGTTTCGATTGCCCCTCCGGAGTGTTTGGCTTTGATCTCCCTCTCAGCTTCCTTCACTAACTGATAGAGTCGATCCAGCGCTTCAACGACGGCGCTTTTAATTTCCGTCTTGGTGTTCCTTGAAGCGTTCAGGTGTAATTTGGCCTTATTCAGGCAGGCCCTGGCTTCAGCTGACCGATCCGCGTAATGTGACTTTGGCGACAGAATTAGTTTGGTAGCCTTAGGATGATGTCTATTCTCCTGCGACTCTGGTGGGTTTTGAATAGCTTTTACGGGGCCAGCTAATATAGTCCTAGTAGCTGGGGAAGAATTTACACCTGTACTTGTAGCAGCCTCCCTGTCTCCAACACTGCGACGGACATTTGGAGGTGATGCTTTAGTGGGTTTTGGTGGTGTTTTCTCCTCACCCTCCCCCTTCTTTAGTGGGGTCCTTATTCCGAACATGTCAGAGGTATGCGTCAATAGGAATAAGACAAAACAAAACAAAACAAAAAACAGACCTGTCTAAAATTTGACGAAAGTCTGCAGTGATCCCTGTAAAGGGGGGATCTGCGAAATAAAAAACTAAGATACCAGCCCTAGAACACTAGGGACTGGGTCGGGTAAATACAAATTTAAATATAAATATGAATATATTTTGTCACTAATAGAGCTTTTAAATCTCACGTCCGGGAGTCTACGGGTCTACTCCACAGTCAAGCGGCCGGCAGGCTACTGGCCACAGGTGTCAAATCGTGTCAAATTTAACGCCTCTATTAGATAGAGCTGGTCCTTTACAGATAGAGATTCGTCCCCAATAGAGGGACGATCAACAATAATACAATAATAATGACTAACCTAGCCTAAAAATTTACAATACTAATCAGTTACTATTTATAATTAAAATTAAGATTAACAATTAAAATTCACAAGGTAAAAAAGCTACAGCCTGTCCGTTAACTATTTTCTACGCAGCGCCAGGTGAGTAAAATAAAGGGAAAAGACAGGACGAGGGAGGAGGGGAATTCCCTCGGGGCCAAGAGGTCGGGCTCTTCCTCCTGCTTCAGAGGAACCCAAACTCGGGTAGTCCACGACCTCTGGTTCCCGAGAGAGTCCACGGGGGGGAAGGGAGTTGGGGGGGGGGGCGGGGGGTTAAGGTAGCCTGAGGGGCACGGGGGGTCAGTGTGAAAATGTGAGAGAGGAGGGGAGGGAGTCCGTGTGGAGGTGTGGAAGAGGGGTGGTCAGGTGTGGGGGAGATGGGTGGGGAGAGATTTCCCGGGGCCGGAAGGTCGGGCTCCTCCTCCCGGTTACAGAGAGCCCAAACACGGGTGGTCCACGACCTCCCGTTCCCGAGATAATCGAAAAACTGTATTGGATGGGGTCAAGGTTAGTGGGGTCAAAATGGGGGTTTAGGGGTCCTATCGGAATATACGTTCCGGCTGGGAGGGGGGTAGTAGGGGGGGGGAAAATTTTGTCAGAATTTTGAAATTCCCAGCCGTTTTCGAGTTATAGGCAGGAATAGGGTTGAATAGGGACACCGGAAGGACTGTGGAGTGGGGGTACCAAATTTTATGTCGGTTGACTGCCTTTATGGTTGTCAATCACCATAAAATCCGGTAAATGATAATAAATGTAAATAATATATATAAATGTAAATAAATGTGAATATAAATAAATGTAAGTAAATGTGAAAATAATAAATAAATGACTTAAAATTTCCTAAGTAAATGTTTTGATGTTTGGCGCTACGTCACCCGGCCAGGGCAAGTTCAGAAAAAATGGAAATAATTACGTAGCTTGAAACAGAGCTTTTTTGTACGGGGTCACTGAGGGCTGGGACAAATTTTGTCTGGCGGCTCACTACTCAAAACCACCCCCCAATCAATTTCCCATCCCCTAGGACCTCCCGTTCTGGAGCTACGAAGGTTTTGTGGAGTCAGAAAATACGGGACTTTTGGAAAAAATTTGCGTTTTGGAAAAAGTGCTGTAACTTTTTTATTTCACATCCGATTCTTACTAAAATTTCTTACGGGCTAATTTACTATCTAAGGGATGTTTTACTATTTATATATTTACAGAATATTTATATTTGATTGACTTATTACGGTATTAATGCGGGAGAAAACCAAGTTGGTTTTACCGCTGGGGAAAAACACTCTTATTACTATTTAATTTCTTTCACTTACAGTTTATGTCCAAAAATTTTTCCCTTTTCACCTCCGCGTAGTTCACTATATGTCCCTTCTTCTTTTAATTTTTGAGACTAGGTCGTCACTGATAAAATCTAGATTTTTTCACTTAAACTAAGGTCTGACGTTTTGACAGCCGCACAATGTTTTTGTAAATATTGTTTGCTCAATAAAATCTCACTGGCTTAACCTTTTTGAAAAATTTTTTCACTTATGGAGTCCTCACACTAGCCCGCTTCCTCCAGGTACACTAGGGGTGGTTTTGGTCCCACAAATGGGGGACCTCGTGTTTCCTCTCGGCCAGAAAAAACGCCGTATTTCCAGGTAGGGGCGCGGGAAAAATCAGAGGTCTTCACTATCTTGTAGGGCTCGTTCTGGCGAACCAGGAGGCACTCTAAAAATGCACCCTCGTCGATCTAGATTTCGAGATAATCACTATTGTTTGTTTTTTCCAACACTAAATTGGGGTTTTTCCTCAAAAACTCCGCCAATGGGGGTTTAGGGGTCCTATCGGAATATACGTTCCGGCTGGGAGGGAGGTAGTAGGGGGGGGGGAAATTTTGTCAGAATTTTGAAATTCCCAGCCGTTTTCGAGTTATAGGCAGGAATAGGGTTGAATAGGGACACCGGAAGGACTGTGGAGTGGGGGTACCAAATTTTATGTCGGTTGACTGCCTTTATGGTTGTCAATCACCATAAAATCCGGTAAATGATAATAAATGTAAATAATATATATAAATGTAAATAAATGTGAATATAAATAAATGTAAGTAAATGTGAAAATAATAAATAAATGACTTAAAATTTCCTAAGTAAATGTTTTGATGTTTGGCGCTACGTCACCCGGCCAGGGCAAGTTCAGAAAAAATGGAAATAATTACGTAGCTTGAAACAGAGCTTTTTTGTACGGGGTCACTGAGGGCTGGGACAAATTTTGTCTGGCGGCTCACTACTCAAAACCACCCCCCAATCAATTTCCCATCCCCTAGGACCTCCCGTTCTGGAGCTACGAAGGTTTTGTGGAGTCAGAAAATACGGGACTTTTGGAAAAAATTTGCGTTTTGGAAAAAGTGCTGTAACTTTTTTATTTCACATCCGATTCTTACTAAAATTTCTTACGGGCTAATTTACTATCTAAGGGATGTTTTACTATTTATATATTTACAGAATATTTATATTTGATTGACTTATTGCGGTATTAATGCGGGAGAAAACCAAGTTGGTTTTACCGCTGGGGAAAAACACTCTTATTACTATTTAATTTCTTTCACTTACAGTTTATGTCCAAAAATTTTTCCCTTTTCACCTCCGCGTAGTTCACTGTATGTCCCTTCTTCTTTTAATTTTTGAGACTAGGTCGTCACTGATAAAATCTAGATTTTTTCACTTAAACTAAGGTCTGACGTTTTGACAGCCGCACAATGTTTTTGTAAATATTGTTTGCTCAATAAAATCTCACTGGCTTAACCTTTTTGAAAAATTTTTTCACTTATGGAGTCCTCACACTAGCCCGCTTCCTCCAGGTACACTAGGGGTGGTTTTGGTCCCACAAATGGGGGACCTCGTGTTTCCTCTCGGCCAGAAAAAACGCCGTATTTCCAGGTAGGGGCGCGGGAAAAATCAGAGGTCTTCACTATCTTGTAGGGCTCGTTCTGGCGAACCAGGAGGCACTCTAAAAATGCACCCTCGTCGATCTAGATTTCGAGATAATCACTATTGTTTGTTTTTTCCAACACTAAATTGGGGTTTTTCCTCAAAAACTCCGCCAATTTTCCACTTTTCTTCACAAAACTTTCACCACTACACTGTGTTTTTGACGGCGCGTATTTTGATGTATAACACCATAGGGTTTTGCAACTTTTGCCACTCTAGAGAATTTTTAACTAGTTAAATTGACGGAGCGCGGGTTAAGCGTGGCGTTCGGGGCGGCAGCTCAAGCCAGACTGGGGGGGGGGTTAGGTTAGGTTAGGTTAGGTTAGGTTAGGTTAGGTTTGGGGGACTCCCCACAGCGCAGACTTCCACGTAGTGTTCCCCGGGCAACGCCGTGTCTGACCACCGTAACGGAGTGGCAGACCGGTGGCTAACGTGCGCTGTGACTTACGCGATCTGCGAAATTTTATTTTATCTGAGGGCGATTGCGTGCATTGAGGTTTTATTGTGGTTTTTATCGTGGGTTTTATTTTATTGTGGGATTTTATTGAGGTTTTATTTTATTATTGTGGTTTTTGGTTTTCGCTATGCCGAAACCGTTGCGAAATGCCTCCGGGCGTTTTGCCCCAAAAGGCCCTTCTCAGGGCCAACCAAACGGCCCTTCTCAGGGCCAACCAAAAGGCCCTTCTCAGGGCCAACCCGACGGCTTGTCGGAGTCAGAGGTCAGCCGCGCACCGTCTGTGGCGAGCCTCTCTATGAGCGTGGCGGACGAGTTTTCTGACTCGGAAATCGAGTCGTCGTCCGTGTGTGGGGTGGCTGGAGATCGCAGCCTGAAGAGGGCCTACCTGAGGCTCGGGTCCGAGGTTTCTTCGGACTCGGCCAAGGGTAAGCCAAAACAGAAGAAGCCGAAGGCGAAGACCGCTTCGCCTCCGACTTCTTCTCAGGCCGGCACCCATGATGTGGGTCTGCCGGAAGCCCAGCGTCAGCTCGGCTTGGCCAGACGGGCCGAGCTCGAGCTGGAGCTGGAGGAGAAGGTTGCCGCGAAAGAGCGGCAGGCGCGTGCAGCCAAGGCGAGGGCCGGATACGGTTCGGCCCTCGTCTCCTTCGACGGCCACTCTGTGGCGGAGCTGGCCCGACTGGCAAAGGAGGACATGGAGGAGATCGTTGAGGTCGCCTCCAAGTCCTCAAATTTAAAGGGGACCTTCCAGAAGGCCCTCAAATGCCGTGCAACAAGTTTGCACGGCATTGTGTTTGAGCTGACACAACGCTCTGCGTCAGAGGAGACGCGGCAGCTGCAGGCGAGGGTGGACCGCTTGCAAGCGGAGGTTAGCCAGCTTCATAAGAAGCTGGCTGAGGCCACAGCCCCGACAACGAAGGCCCCGACGGCAGCGGTTCCCTCTCCCTCCTCCTCGAACCTTGAGGAAGTAATCCGCAAGGTTGTCATGGAGGAGAGGGCGTTCACCCGTGCCTGTTTTGCAGGCATAGAGGACCGCCTCCTGCCCGAGCCGCGTCTCCGTCCGCCACTAGCGGCGGACAAGACGCCGACAGTGGCTCCCGTTGCCCCGAAGCCCTCAAAGGGCAAGGGCAAGGGAAAGAAATCCCCGGGGGCTCTGCCTCCCCCCGGTACGATTGCGGGCGCCCAGCTGGAGCCAGTTGCCAGTGCGGCACCCTCCCAGGTGCAGGAGGGAGACGCCCTCCTCCCTTCCACCACCCCAGCCAATCAGTCTTGGTCAGAGGTGGTTAGGAAGGGAAAGGGAAAGGGCAAAAAGGCGGCCCAGGCCCCGGCTGCCCCAGCGGCTGCCCCGGCAGGTGCCCCGGCGGCTTCCTCGGCAGCCAAAAAGGCTCCGAAGCTGGTGCCTCCAAAAACCGCGGCGGTCACAGTGACCATTGTGCCCGAGGCCGTGGAGAGGGGGGTAACCTACGAGACCGTCCTAAGACGGGCTCGTAGCGCCACGGACCCCACTGAGTTGGGGATTGGTGTTTGCCGCCGGACCCAAACCGGAGCTCGTTTGTTCGAGTTTCCGGGGAAGGACGGCGGCAAAAATGCGGACCTCTTCGCAGCCAAGCTGCGGGAGGTCCTTTCAGACGAGGCAAAGGTCGCACGGCCGACCAAAAGCACCACCATTGGGTGACCGGTCTCGACGACTCGGTCACCAAGGAGGAGGTGGTGGCGGCGATCGCAGTGGCCGGAGGCTGCGAACCCGCAGCGGTGCAGGCTCGGGCCATCAGGCCCGGCCGCGGTGGACTGGGCTCTATCCGGCTGGAGTGCCCAGTCACCACAGTGCTGGCCGTCCAGGCAAAATGCCAAGGACGGCTTTTAGTGGGCTTTAGCCGGGCCGTGATCCGGGTGCTTGAGGCAGCACCAATGCGCTGCTTCAAGTGCTTGGGGATCGGCCACACCCGAGCCATGTGTCCGTCCACAGTAGACAGGGCGGACACGTGCTTCCGCTGCGGGCAACAGGGCCATAAGGCGGCCTCGTGCGAGGCCGCCAAGCCGCATTGCGCGGCGTGCGCCGACAGTGGTCGCCCTGCGGACCACGTGATGGGGGGGAGCTCATGCCGACCCCCCTCTAAGAAGGGCAAGCCGCAGGCGGCTATAAGCCGTCCTGCCACTGCTGCCACCTCCCCCGCTGATATCCCATCAGCGGCGGTGGCCGAGGGTGGTGCGATGGTCGAATAATGGGTACCGACCATCGCATCCTGCAGGCAAACACCAACCACTGCCGAGCTGCCCAGGACTTACTGGTGCAGTCAATGGCCGAGTGGTTGGTGGATGTGGCAGTGGTGGCCGAGCCGTACTATACTCCCAGCAATTGGCTGGGAGACAGTGACGGCTCGGTAGCAATCGTGGCGCGGTCTTCCTCGGACTCCCCTCCCCTCTCGCTCTTAGAGAGGGGACCGGGATACGTGGCCGCCGCGTGGGGCGGGTTGGCCCTTGTGGGGGTCTACTTCTCCCCAAACCGCCCTCTCCAGGACTTCGAGGATTTCCTCGGGGTCCTGACGGCGGTCATCGGGAGGACGGCGCCACGTCAGGTCTCCGTTTTAGGAGACCTGAATGCCAAGTCGGTGGTCTGGGGAAACCCGGCCACCGACAACCGCGGACGGGCAGTCGAGTTGTGGGCGGCCACGTCTGGTCTCTCTCTCCTCAATAGGGGGAGCGTCCGGACGTGCGTCCGGCGGCAGGGTGGGTCCATAGTGGACCTCACCTTCGCCACGCCCGCACTGGCCGCCCGCATCCAGAACTGGAGGGTGGAACTGGGGGAGACGATCTCGGATCACCGCTACGTGCGATTCGAGATCTCCCCCCAGAATCCACGGGGGCGCCGCAGCACCCCCTCATCGTCGGGCCGATCCCCGTTTCCAAGGTGGGCTCTGACCCACCTGGATCGGGAGGCGGCAAGGGAGGCCGCATTCGTCCAGGACTGGCTTTGGCCAGGTCCCGGCGTGGACGTCCTGGACGTGGACGCGGCGGCGGCCCGATTGAGGAGGTCATTGACCGAGGTATGCAACGCCAGCATGCCTCGGTCGAGACGTCCGCCTCCCCGACGCGCCGTTTATTGGTGGTCGGAAGAGTTGGCGGAGCTGCGGGCCACCTGCGTGGCGGCACGGCGGGCCTACACGCGATCGCGTCGGCGGCGCCGACGAGATCAGGCCGACGAGGACCGCCTCTACGCCAGATACGTAGAGGCGAGGGCGGCCTTCAAATCGGCCATCGGCGCCGCTAAGGACGCGGCGAGGGCCGAGCTGTTGGAGGGTCTCGACAACGACCCATTCGGGAGGCCATATAAGGCGGCGCGTAACAAACTGCGCCGCATTGGTCCCCCGGTTGCCGAGACCCTCGAACCTGCGCTCCTGGATGGGGTGGTGCGGTCCCTGTTTCCGCGCAGGGATCCGCACTTCACCCCACCAGTGATGGACCCCCCACGGGGGGGCTCAACCGGAGGAGGAAGCTCCTCCTCCTCCGGTCTCAGAGGAGGAATTTGGCGCGGCGACTCTTCGTCTCCGCGCCAAAAAGACGGCTCCCGGCCCTGACGGCGTTCCCGCTCGGGTGGTGGCCATCGCGGCCACCGAAATGGAGGGAAGGTTTCGGGACCTCTTCAGCGCGTGTTTCGCGTCGGGGAGGTTCCCGAAACCTTGGCGGGAAGGCCAATTGTGCCTCCTTCGGAAGGAGGGACGGCCGGCGGACTCCCCCTCGGCATACCGGCCCATCGTCTTGCTTGACGAGGCCGGTAAGATGTTCGAGGGGATTATCGCCGGCCGTCTCAAGCGGCATCTGCGGAGCGTGGGACCGGACCTGTCGGACGCCCAGTTCGGATTTCGAGCTGGTCGTTCGACAGTGGACGCCCTGGCCCGTCTAAAGGGCCAGGTGACAGAGGCGGTGGGAGTGGGGGATGGAGTGTTGGCCGTGTCATTCGACATTGCCAACGCCTTCAATTCCATCCCCCACTCCACCATCCTGGAAGCGCTCCGGTTCCACGGAGTGCCCCTGTACTTGCGGGGCCTCCTGGCCAGCTACTTGGAGGACCGTGCTGTCCTCCTCGTAGACGGGGCTGGCCAGCTCCGGCGATACGCTGTCGGAGCCGGCGTTCCACAGGGGTCCGTTCTAGGGCCTCTTCTGTGGAACGTCGGTTATGACTGGCTCCTGCGGGGAACCCTCCTTCGAGGCACGAGTGTCATCTGCTACGCGGATGACACTCTCCTCACTTCCCGCGGGAGCACCTTCCGGGAGGCAGCCAGTTTGGCATCGGCGGGCGGATCCTTAGTGGCCGGAAGGATCCGCCGCCTGGGCTTGAGGGTGGCGCTGCACAAAACGGAGGCCGTGTTCTTCCACGGCCCCCGGCAGCGCCCCCCACATGACGCCCACATTTTTGTGGAGGGCGTCAGGGTCGGGGTCGAGGCCCAGATGAAGTATCTGGGCCTCACGTTGGACAGCAGGTGGCGCTTCGGCCCGCACTTTAGCGGGCTGTCGACGCGCCTGCTGAAAGCTGCGGACGCCCTCTCATGGCTCATGCCGAACATGGGAGGGCCAAGCATGCGGTGCCGGCGTCTATACGCCGGCATACTGCGGAGTATGGCCCTTTATGGGGCCCCCATTTGGGCGGACTCCCTCCATAGGAGGGAGAATGCCACCGCTCTTCGGGCGCCCCAAAGGGCCATCGCCCAGCGGGCAGCGCGGGCCTACCGCACGGTAGGCTTCGCTTCGGCATGCGCTCTGGCGGGCACCCCGCCTTGGGAGCTCGAGGCGTGGGTGCTCGCCAGAGTGTACGAGTGGACGGCGGGGCGCAGGGCGCTGGGCGAGCGTCCGGCCCCCGAATTGAGGGAGGCCGTCCGGCGGGAGGCGAGAGTCGCTCTTGTCCAGGAGTGGACGCGGGACCTCGCCTCCGCCGTCTTCGGCCGCCGTACCCTTGACGCCATCGCGCCGGTCCTGGAGGACTGGCTCGACAGGCGTCACGGGTTCCTCTCCTTCCGTCTGGTGCAGGTACTCTCCGGTCACGGCTGCTTCGGCAGGTACCTGCACCGGATAGGACGAGAGGAGACACCGTCGTGCCACGGTTGTGGCGCGGCGGAGGACACGGCGGAACACACCCTCGCGGTGTGCCCGTCGTGGGCCGTGCCGCGCCGCGGTCTTGTCACGGCGGTTGGTGGCGACCTCTCGCTGCCCGCCATCGTCAGAGCGATGGTGGGGAGCGAGGAGGCTTGGGTGGCGATGGCCTCCTTCTGCGAGGTCGTGATGTCGCAGAAGGAGGCAGCGGAGCGCGAGCGGGAGGAGGATCCCCTCGCTCCGGCGCTCCGCAGGCGTCGTAGGGGGAGGAGAAGGCGGGATTTTGCCCGCTTTCACCCTCCCTGAGGTGAGCGGCGGGCGTGAGGCCGACGCCCGCCTTACATCGCTCACCATGCGGGAGCCACGGCCCCTCCCTAGGAGGGGCAATTGAGGGCCCGCCTTACTAGGCGGGTTTCGCCGGCGGGGGAGAGGTAGCTCAGGCTGCGCTAGTTTCCCACTCCCCCGCCACTATGGCGATGCCGGAGTGCCGCTGTGGGTTTAGTGGGTATTCCCAGCTAAGGCTGGGCGAGTCCCACACACGCCCTTCGGGGTAAGGTGCGTAAATGCATTCCCACAGCGTAAAAAAAAAAAAAAAAAAAAAAGGTTAGGTTAGGTTTCCCCCTCGGCATACCGGCCCATCGTCTTGCTTGACGAGGCCGGAAAGATGTTCGAGGGGATTATCGCCGGCCGTCTCAAGCGGCATCTGCGGAGCGTGGGACCGGACCTGTCGGACGCCCAGTTCGGATTTCGAGCTGGTCGTTCGGCAGTGGACGCCCTGGCCCGTCTAAAGGGCCAGGTGACAGAGGCGGTGGGAGTGGGGGATGGAGTGTTGGCCGTGTCATTCGACATTGCCAACGCCTTCAATTCCGTCCCCCACTCCACCATCCTGGAAGCGCTTCGGTTCCACGGAGTGCCCCTGTACTTGCGGGGCCTCCTGGCCAGCTACTTGGAGGACCGTGCTGTCCTCCTCGTAGACGGGGCTGGCCAGCTCCGGCGATACGCTGTCGGGGCCGGCGTTCCACAGGGCTCCGTTCTAGGGCCTCTTCTGTGGAACGTCGGTTACGACTGGCTCCTGCGGGGAACCCTCCTTCGAGGTACGAGTGTCATCTGCTACGCGGATGACACTCTCCTCACTTCCCGCGGGAGCACCTTCCGGGAGGCAGCCAGTTTGGCATCGGCGGGCGGATCCTTAGTGGCCGGAAGGATCCGCCGCCTGGGCTTGAGGGTGGCGCTGCACAAAACGGAGGCCGTGTTCTTCCACGGCCCCCGGCAGCACCCCCCACATGACGCCCACATTTTTGTGGAGGGCGTCAGGGTCGGGGTCGAGGCCCAGATGAAGTATCTGGGCCTTACGTTGGACAGCAGGTGGCGCTTCGGCCCGCATTTTAGCGGGCTGTCGACGCGCCTGCTGAAAGCTGCGGACGCCCTCTCATGGCTCATGCCGAACATGGGAGGGCCAAGCATGCGGTGCCGGCGTCTGTACGCCGGCATTCTGCGAAGTATGGCCCTTTATGGGGCCCCCATTTGGGCGGACTCCCTCCATAGGAGGGAGAATGCCACCGCTCTTCGGGCGCCCCAAAGGGCCATCGCCCAGCGGGCAGCGCGGTCCTACCGCACAGTAGGCTTCGCTTCGGCATGCGCTCTGGCGGGCACCCCGCCTTGGGAGCTCGAGGCGTGGGTGCTCGCCAGAGTGTACGAGTGGACGGCGGGGCGCAGGGCGCTGGGCGAGCGTCCGGCCCCCGAATTGAGGGAGGCCGTCCGGCGGGAGGCGAGGGTCGCTCTTGTCCGGGAGTGGATGCGGGACCTCGCCTCCGCCGTCTTCGGCCGCCGTACCCTCGACGCCATCGGGCCGGTCCTGGAGGACTGGCTCGACAGGCGTCACGGGTTCCTCTCCTTCCGTCTGGTGCAGGTACTCTCCGGTCACGGCTGCTTCGGCAGGTACCTGCACCGGATAGGACGAGAGGAGACACCGTCGTGCCATGGTTGTGGCGCGGCGGAGGACACGGCGGAACACACCCTCGCGGTGTGCCCGTCGTGGGCCGTGCCGCGCCGCGACCTTGCCACGGCGGTTGGAGGGGACCTCTCGCTGCCCGCCATCGTCAGAGAGATGGTGGGGGGCGAGGAGGCCTGGGTGGCGATGGCCTCCTTCTGCGAGGTCGTGATGTCGCAGAAGGAGGCAGCGGAGCGCGAGCGGGAGGAGGATCCCCTCGCTCCGGCGCTCAGCAGGCGGCGTAGGGGGAGGAGAAGGCGGGACTTCGCCCGCTTTCTCCCTCCCTGAGGTGAGCGGCGGGCGTGAGGCCGACGCCCGCCTTACATCGCTCACCACGTGGGAGCCACGGCCCCTCCCTGGGAGGGGCAATTGAGGGCCCGCCTTTTTAGGCGGGGTTCGCCGGCGGGGGAGAGGTAGCTCAGGCTGCGCTAGTTTCCCACTCCCCCGCCACTATGGCGATGCCGGAGTGCCGCTGTGGGTTTAGTGGGTATTCCCAGCTACGGCTGGGCGAGTCCCACACACGCCCTTCGGGGTAAGGTGCGTAAATGCATTCCCACAGCGTAAACAAAAAAAAAAAAAAGGTTAGGTTAGGTTTCCGTGCGCAGTTTCTGGCCTGCCATCGGACGCGTCCCCAGGTGGCGGATAGGGGAACGGCCCCCAGATATCGGCCACCACTCGAGGTGGCTGACGTGAGCCGAACTCCGGGTCACCGTCGGGCAACCCGGTCTCCTCATTGAGAGGAGCTGGGGGCCTCGTTTGCCTCCGGGCAAACGAGTGGGGCTAAGAGGAAGGACACCTCGCTAAAAAACCCTTGGCTGCTGCGTCTTCTCACACAAAAAGACGTACCCAGCCCGGCCCCTCCCTGTGGAGTGGAGGGACCACTGTGGGCCCGCCCTAGGCGGGAATCGCCGGCGGGGGATTGGTAGTTAGGCTGTGCCATTTTCCCATGACCCAGCCACTCAGGCGATGTCGTTGTGCCGCTGTGGGTTTAGTGGGTATTCCCGGCTTCGGCTGGGCGAGTCCCACACACGCCCTTCGGGGTATGGTGCGTAAAAGCATTACCACAGCGTCAAAAAAAAAAAAAAAAAAAAAAAAAAAAAAAAAAAAAAAAAAAAAAAAAAAAAAAGGTTAGGTTGGGGGGGGGGGACTCCCCACAGCGCAGACTTCCACGTAGTGTTCCCCGGGCAACGCCGTGTCTGACCACCGTAACGGAGTGGCAGACCGGTGGCTAACGTGCGCTGTGACTTACGCGATCTGCGAAATTTTATTTTATCTGAGGGCGATTGCGTGCATTGAGGTTTTATTGTGGATTTTATTGTGGGTTTTATTTTATTGTGGGTTGGTTTTAAGTGAGGTTTTTATTTGTTTTTATTGCGGATTTGGTTTTTGGTCGCCATGCCGAAACCATTGCGAAATGCCTCCGGGCGTTTTGCCCCAAAAGGCCCTTCTCAGGGCCAACCAAACGGCCCTTCTCAGGGCCAACCAAAAGGCCCTTCTCAGGGCCAACCCGACGGCTTGTCGGAGTCCGAGGCCAGCCGCGCACCATCCGCGGCAGGCTTCTGCGGGGAGGACGAGTTCTCCGACTCGGACATGGGGTCGTCCGTATGTGGCGTGGCTGCAGACCGCAGCCTGAAGAGGGCCTACCTGAGGCTCGGGTCCGAGGGATCGTCGGACTCGGCCAAGGGTAAGCCCAAACAGAAGAAGTCGAAGGCGAAGACTGCTTCGCCTTCGACTCCATCTCAGGCCGGCACCCATGATGTGGGTCTGGCGGATGCCCAGCGTCAGCTCGGCTTGGCCAAACGGGCCGAGCCCGAACTGGAGCTGGAAGAGAAGGTTGCCGCGAAAGAGCGGCAGGCGCGCGCATCCAAGGCGAGGGCCGGATACGGTTCGGCCCTCGCCACTTTCGACGGCCACTCTGTGGAGGAGTTGGCTCGACTGGCGAAGGAGGACATGGAGGAGATCGTCGAGGTCGCCTCCAAGTCCTCCAACCTAAAGGGGACCTTCCAAAAGGCCCTCAAATGCCGTGCAAGTAGCTTGCACGCCATTGTAGCGGAACTGACGCAGCGCACTGCGTCAGAGGAGACGCGGCAGCTGCAGGCGAGGGTGGACCGCCTGCAAGCGGAGGTCAGCCAGCTTCACAAGAAGCTGGCTGAGGCCACAGCCCCGCCAACAAAGGCCCCGACGGCAGCGGTTCCCTCCTCCTCCTCCTCCAACCTTGAGGAATTGTTCCGCAAGGTTGTTATGGAGGGGAGGGCGTTCACCCGTGCCTGCTTCGCAGGCATAGAGGACCGCCTCCTGCCCGAGCCGCGTCTCCGTCCGCCCCTAGCGGCGGACAAGACGCCGACAGTGGCTCCCCTTGCCCCAAAGCCCTCAAAGGGCAAGGGCAAGGGGAAGAAATCCCCGGGGGCTCCGCCTCCCCCTGGTACGAGTGCGGGCGCCCAGCCGGAGCCAGTTGCCAGTGCGGCACCCTCCCAGGTGCAGGAGGGAGACGCCCTCCTCCCTTCCACCACCCCAGCCAATCAGTCTTGGTCAGAGGTGGTTAAGAAGGGAAAGGGAAAGAGTAAGAAGGCGACCCAGGCCCCGGCTGCCCCAGCGGCTGCCCCGGCAGGTGCCCCGGCAGCCAAAAAGGCCCCGAAGCTGGTGCCTCCCAAAACCGCGGCGGTCACAGTGACCATTGTGCCCGAGGCCGCGGAGAGGGGGGTAACCTACGAGTCCGTCCTAAGACAGGCTCGTAGCATCGCGGATCCCGCCGAGTCGGGGATTGGTGCTTGCCGCCGGACACAAACCGGAGCTCGACTATTCGAGTTTCCGGGAAAGGACGGCGGCAAAAACGCGGACCTCTACGCGAACAAGCTGCGGGAGGTCCTCGCCGATGTGGCGAAGGTGGCTAGGCCGACCAAGACGGCGGCTATGGAGGTGACCGGTCTCGACGACTCGGTCACCAAGGAGGAGGTGGTCGCGGTGATCGCAGTGGCCGGAGGCTGCGAACCCGCAGCGGTGCAGGCTCGGGATATTAGGCCCGGCCGCGGTGGACTGGGCACTATCCGGCTGGTGTGCCCAGTCGCCGCAGCGTTGGCCGCCCAGGCTAAAGGCCAGGGGCGGCTATTTGTTGGCTTCAGCCGGGCCGTGATCCGGGTACTTGAGGCAGCGCCAATGCGCTGCTTCAAGTGCTTCGGTATCGGCCACACCCGAGCAATGTGTCCGTCCACTGTGGATAGGGCGGACACATGCTTCCGCTGCGGGAAGGAGGGGCATATGTCGGCCACGTGTGAGGCCGCCAAGCCGCACTGCGCGGCGTGCGCCGACAGTGGTCGCCCTGCGGACCACGTAATGGCGGGTAGCTCATGCCGACCCCCCTCTAAGAAGGGCAAGCCGCAGGTGGCTATAAGCCGCCCTGCCGCTGCTGCCACCGCTCCCGCTGATATCCCATCAGCGGCGGTGGCCGATGGTGATGCGATGGTCGAATAATGGGTACCGACCATCGCATCCTGCAGGCAAACACCAACCACTGCCGGGCTGCCCAGGACTTACTGGTGCAGTCAATGGCCGGGTGGTTGGTGGATGTGGCAGTGGTGGCCGAGCCGTACTATACTCCCAGCAATTGGCTGGGAGACAGTGACGGCTCGGTGGCAATCGTGGCGCGGTCTTCCTCGGACTCCCCTCCCCTCTCGCTCTTAGAGAGGGGACCGGGATACGTGGCCGCCGCGTGGGGAGGGTTGGCCCTGGTAGGGGTCTACTTCTCCCCAAACCGCCCTCTCCAGGACTTCGAGGATTTCCTCGGGGTCCTGACGGCGGTCATCGGGAGGACGGCGCCACGTCAGGTCTCCGTTTTGGGAGACCTGAATGCCAAGTCGGTGGTCTGGGCAAACCCGGCTACCGACAACCGCGGACGGGCGGTCGAGTTGTGGGCGGCCACGTCTGGTCTCTCTCTCCTGAATGGGGGGAGCGTCCAGACGTGCGTGCGGCGGCAGGGTGGATCCATAGTGGACCTCACCTTCGCCACGCCCGCACTGGCCGCCCGCATTCAAAACTGGAGGATGGAACTGGGGGAGACGATCTCGGATCACCGCTACATGCGATTCAAGATCTCCCCCCAGAATCCACGGGGGCGCCGCAGCACCCCCTCATCGTCGGGCCGATCCCCGTTTCCAAGGTGGGCTCTGACCCACCTGGATCGGGAGGCGGCAAGGGAGGCCGCGTTCGTCCAGGACTGGCTTTGGCCAGGTCCCAGCGTGGACGTCCTGGACGTGGACGCGGCGGCGGCCCGATTGAGGGGGTCATTGACCGAGGTATGCAACGCCAGCATGCCTCGGTCGAGACGTCCGCCTCCCCGACGCGCCGTTTATTGGTGGTCGGAGGAGTTGGCGGAGCTGCGGGCCACCTGCGTGGCGGCACGGCGGGCCTACACCCGATCGCGTCGGCGGCGCCGACGAGATCTGGCCGACGAGGACCGCCTCTGCGCCAAATACGTGGAGGCGAGGGCGGCCTTCAAATCGGCCATCGGCGCCGCTAAGGACGCGGCGAGGGCCGAGCTGTTGGAGGGTCTAGACAACGACCCATTCGGGAGGCCATATAAGGCGGCGCGTAACAAACTGCGCCGCATTGGTCCCCCGGTTGCCGAGACCCTCGAACCAGCGCTCCTGGATGGGGTGGTGCGGTCCCTGTTTCCGCGCAGGGATCCGCACTTCACCCCACCAGTGATGGACCCCCCACAAGGGGAGGCTCGACCGGAGGAGGAAGCTCCTCCTCCTCCGGTCTCAGAGGAGGAATTTGGCGCGGCGACTCTTCGTCTCCGCGCCAAAAAGACGGCTCCCGGCCCGGACGGCATTCCCGCTCGGGTGGTGGCCATCGCGGCCACCGAAATGGAGGGAAGGTTTCGGGACCTCTTCAGCGCGTGCTTCGCGTCGGGGAGGTTCTCGAAACCTTGGCGGGAAGGCCAATTGTGCCTCCTTCGGAAGGAGGGACGGCCGGCGGACTCCCCTCGGCATACCGGCCCATCGTCTTGCTTGACGAGGCCGGTAAGATGTTCGAGGGGATTATCGCGGGCCGTCTCAAGCGGCATCTGCGGAGCGTGGGACCGGACCTGTCGGACGCCCAGTTCGGATTTCGAGCTGGTCGTTCGACAGTGGATGCCCTGGCCCGTCTAAAGGGCCAGGTGACAGAGGCAGTGGGAGTGGGGGATGGAGTGTTGGCTGTGTCATTCGACATTGCCAACGCCTTCAATTCCATCCCCCACTCCACCATCCTGGAAGCGCTTCGGTTCCACGGAGTGCCCCTGTACTTGCGGGGCCTCCTGGCCAGCTACTTGGAGGACCGTGTTGTCCTCCTCGTAGACGGGGCTGGCCAGCTCCGGCGATACGCTGTCGGAGCCGGCGTTCCGCAGGGGTCCGTTCTTGGGCCTCTTCTGTGGAGCGTCGGTTACGACTGGCTCCTGCGGGGAACCCTCCTTCGAGGTACGAATGTCATCTGCTACGCGGATGACACTCTCCTCACTTCCCGCGGGAGCTCCTTCCGGGAGGCAGCCAGTTTGGCATCGGCGGGCGGATCCTTAGTGGCCGGAAGGATCCGCCGCCTGGGCTTGAGGGTGGCGCTGCACAAACCGGAGGCCGTGTTCTTCCACGGCCCCCGGCAGCGCCCCCCACCTGACGCCCACATTTACGTGGAGGGGTTGGGGTTGAGGCCCAGATGAAATATCTGGGCCTCATTCTAGACAGCAGGTGGCGCTTCGGCCCGCATTTTAGCGGGCTGTCGACGCGCCTGCTGAAAGCTGCGGACGCCCTCTCATGGCTCATGCCGAACATGGGAGGGCCGAGCATGCGGTGCCGGCGTCTGTACGCGGAGTATGGCCCTTTATGGGGCCCCCATTTGGGCGGATTCCCTCAACAGGAGGGAGAATATCACCGCCCTTCGGGCGCCCCAAAGGGCCATAGCCCAACGGGCAGCGCGGGCCTACCGCACGGTAGGCTTCGCTTCGGCATGCGCTCTGGCGGGCACCCCGCCTTGGGAGCTCGAGGCGTGGGTGCTCGCCAGAGTGTACGAGTGGACGGCGGGGCGCAGGGCGCTGGGCGAGCGTCCGGCCCCAGAGGTGAGGGAGGCCGTCCGGCGGGAGGCGAGGGTCGCTCTTGTCCAGCATTGGACGCGGGACCTCGCCTCCGCCGTCTTCGGCCGCCGTACCCTCGACGCCATCGGGCCAGTCCTGGAGGACTGGCTCGACAGGCGTCACGGGTTCCTCTCCTTCCGTCTGGTGCAGGTACTCTCCGGTCACGGCTGCTTCGGCAGGTACCTGCACCGGATAGAACGAGAGGAGACACCGTCGTGCCACGGTTGTGGCGCGGCGGAGGACACGGCGGAACACACCCTCGCGGTGTGCCCGTCGTGGGCCGTGCCGCGCCGCGACCTTGCCACGGCGGTTGGAGGGGACCTCTCGCTGCCCGCCATCGTCAGAGGGATGGTGGGGAGCGAGGAGGCCTGGGTGGCGATGGCCTCCTTCTGCGAGGTCGTGATGTCGCAGAAGGAGGCAGCGGAGCGCGAGCGGGAGGAGGATCCCCTCGCTCCGGCGCTCCGCAGGCGGCGTAGGGGGAGGGGAAGGCGGGACTTCGCCCGCTTTCTCCCTCCCTGAGGTGAGCGGCGGGCGTGAGGCCGACGCCCGCCTTACATCGCTCACCACGTGGGTGGCTAAGCCACCACATGAGGGCCCGCCGTACTAGGCGGGTTTCGCCGGCGGGGGAGAGGTAGCTGAGGCTGCGCTAGTTTCCCACTCCCCCGCCACTATGGCGATGCCGGAGTGCCGCTGTGGGTTTAGTGGTATTCCCGGCTTCGGCTGGGCGAAATCCCACACACGCCCTTCGGTAAGGTGCGTAAATGCATTCCTGGCGTAAACAAAAAAAAAAAGGTTAAGGATTGGAAGTTGGGTTTGAGGTGGGCGGCGGGCGTGAGGCCGACGCCCGCCTTACATCGCTCACCATGTGGGAGCCACGGCCCCTCCCTGGGAGGGGCAATTGAGGGCCCGCCTTCTTAGGCGGGTTTCGCCGGCGGGGGAGAGGTAGCTCAGGCTGCGCTAGTTTCCCACTCCCCCGCCACTATGGCGATGCCGGAGTGCCGCTGTGGGTTTAGTGGGTATTCCCAGCTTCGGCTGGGCGAGTCCCCCACACGCCCTTCGGGGTAAGGTGCGTAAATGCATTCCCACAGCGTAAACAAAAAAAAAAAAAAGGTTAGGTTAGGTTAGGTTGGGGGACACCCCACAGCGCTGACTTCCTCGTAGTGTTCCCCGGGCAACGCCGTGTCTGACCACCGTAACGGAGTGGCAGACCGGTGGCTAACGAGCGCTGTGACCTACGCGATCCTGCGATTTTTATTCTGAGGGCGATTGATTGCGTACATCGTGGATTTTTTACTGTTGGTTTTTATTCTTATTGTGGGTTTTCTGATTTTATTGTGTTTTTATTCTTATTTTATTGCAGTTGTAGTTTTTATCTAATTTTTATTGTGGGTTTCTTTTTTAATTGTGGTTGTTTTGGTGGACGCGATGCCGAAACCCCCAAGGAACGCCTCTGGGCGTTTCGTCCCAAAATGCCCTTCTCAGGGCCAACCAAAGGGCCCTTCTCAGGGCCAACCCCAAGGCCCTTCTCAGGGCCAACCCAAAGGCCCTTCTCAGGGCCAACCCGACGACATGTCGGAGTCGGCAGCCAGTCGCGCTCCATCGGCGGCGGGCTTTTGCGGCGAGGATGAGTTCTCGGACTCGGACATGGGGTCCGTCGTCTTAGACTCGTCATTGTGTGGGGTGGAAGCAGGCAGCAGCCTGAAGAGGGCCTACCTGAGGCTCGGGTCCGAGGGCTCCTCGGACTCGGGCAAGTGTAAGCCCAAGAGGAAGTCGAAGGCGAAGACTGCTCCGCCTTCGGCTGCTTCTGACGCCGGCACCCACGACGTGGGTCTGGCGGACGCCCAGCGTCAGCTCGGCTTGGCCAGACGGGCCGAGCTCGAGCTGGAGCTGGAGGAGATGGTTGCGGCAAAGGAGAGGCAGGCGCGCGCAACCAAGGCGAGGGCCGGATACGGTTCGGCCCTCGTCTCCTTCGACGGTCACTCCGTGGCGGAGCTGGCCCGGCTGGCGAAGGAGGACATGGAGGAGATTATTGAGGTCGCCTCCAGGTCCTCAAATTTGAAAGGGACCTTTCAAAAGGCCCTCAAATGCCGTGCAACAAGCTTGCACGGCATTGTGTCTGAGCTGACGCAACGCTCTGCGTCAGAGGAGACGCGGCAGCTGCAGGCGAGGGTGGACCGCCTGCAAGCGGAGGTCAGCCAGCTTCACAAGAAGCTGGCTGAGGCTACGGCCCCGGCCCCTAATTCCACGTCGGTAGCGGTTCCTGCCCCCTCCTCCTCCAACCTTGAGGAAGTAATCCGCAAGGTTGTCATGGAGGAGAGGGCGTTCACCCGTGCCTGCTTTGCAGGCATAGAGGACCGCCTCCTGCCTGAGCCGCGTCTCCGTCCGCCCCTAGCAGCGGACAAGACACCGACAGCGGCTCCCCTTGCTCCGAAGCCCTCAAAGGGCAAGGGCAAGGGGAAGAAATCCCCGGGGGTCCTGCCTCCCCCCGGTACGAGTGTGGGCGCTGAACCAGGGCTGGTTGCCATCGCAGCACCCGCCCCCCAGGTTCAAGAGACTGACGCCCTCCTCCCCTCCACCACCCCGTCCAACCAGCCGTGGTCGGAGGTGGTGAAGAAGGGCAGCAAGAAGGCGAAGAAGGCCCCGGCTGCCCCGGCGGCTGCCCCGGCAGCTGCCCCGGCGGCCGCCCCGGCAGCCAAGAAGGCCCCAGTCGGCGGAAGGAAGCTGGTTCCTCCCAAATCCGCGGCGGTAACGGTGACGATCGTCCCCGAGGCCGCCGAGAGGGGCGTCACCTACGAGTCCGTCCTGAGACGGGCTCGTGCCGTCGTGGACCCCGCCGAGTTGGGGCTCGGTAACTGCCGTCGGACCCAAACCGGAGCTCGACTCTTCGAGTTTCCGGGGAAGGACGGCGGCAAAAATGCCGACCTGTTCGCCGGCAAATTGCGGGAGGTCCTCGCCGACGAGGCGAAGATAGCCAGGCCGACCAAGACGGCGGCTATTGAGGTGACCGGTCTCGACGACTCGGTCACCAAGGAGGAGGTGGTCGCGGCGATCGCAGTGGCCGGAGGCTGCGAACCCGCAGCGGTGCAGGCTCGGGACATTAGGCCCGGCCGCGGTGGACTGGGCACTACCCGGCTGGTGTGCCCAGTCGCCGCAGCGTTGGCCGCCCAGGCTAAAGGCCAGGGGCGGATATTTGTGGGCTTCAGCCGGGCCGTGATCCGAGTGCTTGAGGCAGCGCCAATGCGCTGCTTCAAGTGCTTCGGCATCGGCCACACCCGAGCCATGTGTCCGTCCACTGTGGAAATGGCGGACACATGCTTCCGCTGCGGGAAGGAGGGGCATATGGCGGCCACGTGCGAGGCCGCCAAGCCGCACTGTGCGGCGTGTGCCTCCAGTGGTCGCCCCGCCGACCATGTTATGGGGGGGCTGTCATGCCGACCCCCGTCCAAGAG
>JADWQK010002203.1:0-122401 GCA_017933935.1 Sesamia nonagrioides | reverse complement strand
AGGGAAGAGAGATAGATGCAGAACTACATTTTCTATTAAGAAAGTTCCCAAAATATTTATTATTTTAAAATGTATTATAATATACATTTTCCAATCTTTATCAGCTAAGTATATCACAATATAGGAATCAACCTTTTTCATCAAAATTGTACGACGGAACTCATTTCAAACTTAAGTCTTTTGCCAGGGATGACGTTATTGAAAGGTAGCCGCTCACAATGGACCATATCAGAAGGCTTAAAACCATTCAAAGGTAACTGGAGAGGGCTTAGTTTGGGGTTTCTCTACGCAATCGGATCAGAAATAAACGATTCGGAGGAAAACCAAAGTGACCGACATAGCCCAAAGAATTTCCAAGCTTAAGTGACAGTGGACAGTAGAGCTTGCAGAACAGATGGCCAATGGGGCCGAAAGGCCGAAGTTGCGATACAACTTCCTGTACGTGAAAAAAGTGGTCAACCGATCTTTTTATAGCCGAAGGAACCGATTCGATGCCGACGAGGCAGTGGGGAGGCCTAAGTCCAGCAGTGGACGTCTTATGGCTGGAATAATGAAGTATTATGAATATTATATTAACTCTGTTGTTGAAGATTGACTGTATGTACTTGAGATTTTTTTGAAATATTTCAGCAACGAATGTTTACTAAATAAATGATCATTGCGAGAGATACTCACTGTCGGTAATATTTTTCCCGTACAGTGGGCACCAAATTGTACGTTCACAATTAGGTGCTCACTACAATGTACAAAGGTTCAATCAGTGACCATCCGTTTATCATTACTATGTTCTATATTGGTTAGATATAGATTTGAAAACCAAACTAAACTATCTCAATTTACGGAAATGAAAATTAAGCGATATTGTTCCGAAATTGGTGGAATATTGAAGGCATTCATATTGAAATATGGATACTCTCCTATTGAATATCCATAAATAGTTTAGCTTATGTTATGCTCTACAATATATTTAGGTTTTTAATTGAAGTCAATTGGTCTATTGGTGTAAAATATATTGCTAGCAACATTATTGCCCACACATGTGTGTGGTGGGGGAAATGGTGGGGCAATAATAAAGTACCAGTAAGACCAATTAGAAACATGCATCCAGCATCCGTGGATTTCATGAGTGTCCATGTTGGTTTATGTGAATAATATAATATTTTGAATTGGCCGCCATTATGTTGGGGATTAACAACAAGTTTTTTTTTTAAATCTCATTAGGTATATAGTTACTCTACCGACTTCGTCAGAGTGATTTTTTTTTCATAAATTTGTCATTCTTACACGATTTCAGTGTCATTGTGCTTTTCTTCTTCTCATCCTATAGAGGTCCACTGCTGGACAAAGGCCTGCCCCAAGGCTTCCATTCCATCAGGGGGCATTGCCATAATCCCCACGATTGGCAGGCGGGTTGGGGATCGCAGTAATTTGTTATTCTACGGGAAAAGCGCTGCTGCCCGCTTCCCTGGTGAGAGTTCTCTTAGTCGCCTCTTACGACACCCACGGGAGGATATGGGTTGGTACTATTTTATGCCCGGTACCACACAGGACATTGTAAGTTAGTAATCTACCAAATTCATGATGATCGATCAATTTATCGGTCAGTCGTCTCGTAATGGAATGATGATAGAGTGACATTACAGTATTGCCATTTATAAAACAGTAGAAATGATTTTATAATAACTACTACTCAATTCGAACATTGGAGTGGAGTGTCAATGATTGACTGCTGGAGAGTTAAAATGACGCCACTTTGTTATTAGATAGGAACTTGTCAAAATCGATCACTATGATATCACTGATTTGACTATTCTGACATTATTGTAATTGCAGACTAGGGCCCCTGGTGGACCAGTATAAACTGCCAAAATGAGATCACTCTTCTTCTTCTTTTTTCAAGGTGAAATTCAACCTCATCTCTTGATCAATGGCTTCTGTGGAATAGATACCACAATTTTGCCAATAACACGTGTTACAAAATATAGAAAATCTTTGAAAATTTTATTTCACCATAATGGCGGATATCGCCAATGACATTTGAAAAAGACGACCGCGTGAACCGTCTATAAGGGAGGTTTGGGGCAAAGTCATGACATGGCCACTATGCTGCGATATTTCGAAGTTCTTTATGCATTATTTACTGAATGCACTTTATACTACATAAAACACACACTTTTATTTAGTAAACGAAACTATAAATAATTTTAAAAGGCCATTGAAAAATGCGCGCGACCCTCATCGTAGCTTTCCCGTCAAAACTGTCAACGAGACCACACGTCCTCGACATTGGTCTGTCAATATGTCCATGATTTGCTAACCTGTGTGGGCGTGTGAATACATAAATGTCTAGCCACAATAACGTGATATATGAAATAAAAAAAATTGACATTATTAAAACATTACCTTAAAATATCCTTATATTCTTACATTTTCTCTGGCTGTGTAACCTTTTTAACAGTTTTTTTTTGTCTTGGTGGATAGCGTATATGGAAGTGGATATGGTATCCACTTTTTCCTATTCACTTTGCCCGTCTAGGCAAGTTTTGTGTTTAACACATTTCATATAAAAACTAATAATTCTGATTTTCTGTTAAATGTACTATAACGACCTACTTTGGTACGCTAGCGAATTAAGAGATTCCTAATAATAAAGAACTAGTAATACAGGAGAAATTACCAATGTAGTTGATGCGTAAAATCACTATTTTATTTACGAAAACACAAATCTTGACTCTGCGGACGAGACACGTCGCAGCCCTTCACTTCGATGTTCACCGCGTACTAAACCAAGATGGCCAAACGCAATAGTAGTTTCATGTTGAATGAAAAACTTATAATTTAGGAGTAGTGGGCAGTATTCTTTTTACCCGGGGTATTTACTTTACCCGGCCTTCCCCTATATACTTTTGGAGGCGAGAATATGCTTATTCTCATTATGCAAAACTCATTGCACATCATACAAAATCAGCTTTAGAGTAAACCGTCCCACTTTGCCTTTTAGGATGGGAGCCCCTACATAACCGACGCACTCTGCTTCTATTACTTTTAGGATGGGAGCCCCTACATAGCCGACGCACTCTGCTTCAATTACTTTTAGGATGGGAGCCCCTACATAGCCGACACACTCTGCTTCAATTACTTTTAGGATGGGAGCCCCTACATAGCCGACGCACTCTGCTTCCAATTACTTTTTAGATGGGAGCCCCATATAGCCGACGCACTCTGCTTCAATTACTTTTTAGGATGGGAGCCCCTACATAGCCGACACACTCTGCTTCACTCATTTTTGGGATGGGAGCCTTACATAGCCAACGCACTCTGCTTCAATTACTTTTGTGAGGGGAGCCCCTTACATAGCCGACGCACTCTGCTTCAATTACTTTTTAGGATGGGAGCCCCTACATAGCCGACACACTCTTGCTTCACTACTTTTTAGGATGGGAGCCCTTACATAGCTGACGCACTCTGCTTCAATTACTTTTTAGGATGGGAGCCTTTACATAGCCGGACGCACTGCTTCAATTACTTTTTAGGATGGGAGCCCCTATATAGCCGACGCACTCTGCTTCACTCATTTTTAGGGATGGGAGCCCCTACATACGACGCAATTCTGTTTCAATTACTTTTAGGATGGGAGCCCCTACATAGCCGACGCACTCTGCCTCAATTACTTTTAGGATGGGAGCCCCTACATAGCCGACGCACTCTGCTTCAATTACTTTTAGGATGGGAGCCCCTACATAGCCGACGCACTCTGCTTCAATTACTTTTATGATGGGAGCCCCTACATAGCCGACACACTCTGCTTCAATTACTTTTAGGATGGGAGCCCCTACATAGCCGACGCACTCTGCTTCAATTACTTTTAGGATGGGAGCAATATAGGGGACATTGCTGACGCACTCTGCTTCAATTACTACTTACTCCCTTGAAAAGCGCGCAACGAAACACTTTTCACAGATCGCTCTCAGAAATTACATTTGGCTTGTGGCGTAGAACATATAAGTACTGTTGAGAATATTGCATTTATGTTATTGTCGCTTTGATATGTTCAAAATGTACCTAGCTTCCCTTGCTACACCAAGTTATAGGTTATGGGGTTTCTATACAATATAATAATTGTTATGTGAGGAGTATCGTATTACTGCCAGGAGCGCGGATATACCATGACGCACATGCAGGTAAAGAACCACGGGTGTGTTTTAGTCAGTAAAAGTGTGATACGCCCTTCCGTTCCTACTATATAGAAGGAAGGGTTTCTAACTGAACAGACAGCTGTATTGCTGCGTAATTTGTTCCGCCACTTCTCCTTTCCAGCGAAAGTATTACTAGGAAGCGGTGAAGGACGATCGTTTTAGTGACTGACTGACTTATGTAATGTTGCTATGCGAAAAGTGCCGATTCCCAGCCTTATTTAAACAAATTTCGTTTGATTTTAAAAGGATTAGTCAGCTTGACATTGCGTTACCGCGTGCTAAGAATTCAGGGTTCGTCGGGCGTTTGGAATCGCAATTCGATTTAGATTAACGCCACTCGGGGAGGATCCCTTCACGCACCCCTGTAAAGTCCGATTTTGATCCGGTATTTACCGTAGATTTTAATTATTAGGTTTTGCTTCTAACGCCCAATTTGCAAATTGCTACTGTTGACGCTTAGTTCTTAGGGGTAGTTCTGGTAAAGATAAAAAAACATTCACAGTCTTATTCCCGTCTCATTCAGACAAAAATACCTCTCATATTTGTCCATTTAAATAACATTTTATTTTATAACTAGCTTTCCGCCCGCGGCTTCGCCTGCATGGAATTCGGTTATATCGCGCTTATTAGATTTCCCTCGGGAATATCAAATTTTTCAATAAAATGTAGCCTATGTCCTTTCTCAGGGTCTGAAGATTGTCTGTGCCAAACTTCATCAAAATCGGTTGCTCTCAACCGCTTTTGATGAAATTTGGCACAGGCAATCAGCGGGAAAGCGTAACAGACAGACAGAGTTACCTTCGCATTTATAATATTAGTATGGATTATAAGCTCGTGCTTGACCGCAATCCCGCCTGATGGTAAGCAGTGATGCAATCATTGATGGTAAAGCGCGCTAGTTTATTAAGCCAAAAAAATTGTACACACGCTAAACGAACTTCTCAATCTTCTACTTCAGCCTATAGAGGTCCATTGCTGAACAAAGGCCTCCCCAAGGCTTTCCACAATGAACGAACTAAAATTTATTAATTTACGTTTGCCCCCAGTCTGTCTGTTAATCTTTCTTGCTTCTGGTATCCTGGTGTGTACTTAAAATTCAGCTACTCAAACGATGATTAAATAAGGGTGGTAAAAGACGGGTTTAACTCAACTCTGTGACAATATGAGAAAACGTTGACAAGTTGTCTTGTGTGGGTTTAATTAATAATTTCTGTAACTCTCTTATTCAATTATTAAGAATAATTAAATAGCATTAATTAGTATATTCTGCAGATTCCAGTGCAGATTTTTATATATCACTTGTTTTCGGAGCGTTTTTTGTGTCCTACAAACTACGAAAACAAGTGACATCTACGTTATGCCGGTGTCCTTACAAAGTTGCCCTTCGTCATACTTTGAGAGGCTTTGGTTATAAAGAACACGAAGTAAAGTACCTGCCAGGTTAAGAATCTGCAACGTTCAACTCCCGATTCAGGGTCTCTAGCACTAAGTCACCATTGGTCTTATATATGGGGTAAATAATTAAGTTGGTGTGATTTCCTAGACCATATTTTTGATATCGTAAAATCAAGGTTTATTCGGGGCACCATTATTATACTGTCCGTTTGTCAGCCTGTCACTAGGCTGAAACTCATGAACAGCAGTTTAACGGCTCCTTTTTGTATAAAGTAAAATAAAAAAAAATCATATTAATTTGGCTTACATTGCATGTGAAGGAGTCTCCATTTAGAAATACTTGTAGTTGAAGATTCCGCTCTTTCCATACATTTCAAATACGTAAGCAACATAAAGGGAAATTAAAACAAATACATAAAAAAATGCGATTAATTGTATGAGTTCGTGTGTGTGTGAGGTATGCGGGCGTGTCTGTGCGTGAGCGTGGTTATGGAGGTTTGTGTGTGTGAAAATGAAAATAAGCTAAATGTTATTTGTTCAATTTAAAGACACTCTATTAGGTCACTCGTTACAAAAATGCCTCTGTATCTTCATAATTTAAATTAAGTTACCAGATTGCTGATTCTTTTTCACATTTCATTATATTTTTTATCATAGACATATATGACTCTATTAATTTTGTTGTATAAAAAGGATGAGCGTTTTTTGTATCGTCTGCTGGCAAATTCCGTTTTAGTTGTGGGCACGGTTACTGTAGGGTGCTTCCCTAACATAAGTAATGTCACTGTAAATGTAAAATGTGAAACTTAAATGCAGAAAATGTCAGTGAATGCTCAACGGGATGAATCTAAATAAAAATGCAAGTTGTCCGATCCAAACCACGTCTAATTGAACACTAAAAGTAATATGTAACATGAAATGCTTAGAATAATGCAATACGTCAATGTCAATGCACTGTCAACTGTAGGTCGCGCCCAAAGTGGAAATACGCTAGCCTACTGGCTAACTTATTGTTATAAATATATTTTAAAAACCCATGTGCGTGCACCGTACAGTTACTATGCATGTTTATTTCTTTATGCGTTTTGAGCAGAGTGAACTGTACATCCTGTTACTCATAATATCTCTACCTAGAATCTTATATAAAGTGACAGACGACATCACATCAAGCTACTACAATATTTCAGGTTTCCTTATTATATTTTCAACTTTATCTCTAAAGCATTAAGGCTAGGTTGATTAGGAATATCTGACAGTTTGGGGTAGCTTGAGCTGCTGTCGTCCGCGTACCAGCTTCTACCAGCAACATTGTCCGCGTGGGAGATATAAAATAACAATCTACTAAAATAACAGGCGCTACATTTTTAAAAACTTCTCACGGCCCGTCGCTTTCTTTTCGTTTTAGTTTTTCTGAGACCACTCTTCCATAACAGACTGAATGTAAAAGCAAACATCTTCTCCCTAAATTATGTAAATTGCAAGAAGTTTCGCTCAAGGAAGCTCTGCAAAATGTGTTCTACAAAGATACGGAGGAGTTATTAGTTGTACTCAAATAAAAGATTGTTTACACTATCAAATTTAATAAATTAGCTAACTTATTAACATTATACTGAGATTATAATAAGCACTAAATGAATGAAGCACAGGTTCTATTTAGTTCAGGCAAATTATACATCAGTACCATTTGGAATTAAGCAAAATTTTATTTACAAAGAATTAAGCATTAAAAATAATTTTTTGCAAAGCTGAGAAATAAACAATTTATTTATTTAAGTAATTAGGTTTTTTAAAAGGTTTTTTGGCTTTTTTGCATACTAATAGGTATGCGAAAAAGCAGACGAACTTTACTATTCTGTTAAATACATACACAAAAACCGAAAAAACTTTAATTACCGCCAAAAGGAGCCCGTTCACCTTGGCTCCTACTTTTCGGAATGTATCCTTGGAGTGAACCGCCCGCCTTTGGGCCTACCTGCTAACCTAAACCTCGGACGGTTCATTGGGTCCAAGGCCAAGGTGGCTTGGAAACTTGGCATTATAGCAAGGGTCTGGGGGTACTGCACACCAGGGCAGCTTCTAATGTTGTACAAAGCATAAGTCCGTTCCGTCCGTTAGTACAGCAGCCACATTTGGGCTGGTGCTGCAAAATGTCACCTGGCTACTTTGGATTAAGAGGAGAGGCGTGCGTAGAGGCTGATTGGCGATCCAGATTTAACTCAAAACGGTCTCCAAAGCCTGGAGCACAGGCGTAGAGAAGCGAGCCTTTCGGTGTTCTATAGGATGCATTTGTGAGTGTGCGAGGAAATTGCATGACTCAAACCACCATCGGACGACCCGTTGTCGTGCGGACAGTTTCCACCCTTACGTTATTAACACCACAATGATCCGGACGAAGCGTTTCGCCTCCACTTTTATACAGCGTACATCAGGGGACTGGAACAGTTTGCCAGCAGCGGTGTTTCCGTTGGAATGCAATATGAGTGTCTTCAAGGCTAGAGTAAATAGGCTCTTTATAAACTAGCGCGCTTTATCATCATTGATTGCATCACTGCCTACCAATGCGGGACTGCTTACCATCAGGCGGGATTGCGGTCTAGCAGTAGACATAATTTATCAAAACAAAAAAAAAAATGTATATTTGGATTTTATTTCTCAGAAAGCTGCGCACTACGATGTCACCGCTATCATTTTTGTTCCCGAGGGTATATCCTTATAAAAAGTACCCTACACAATATTTAAAGAATACCACATCCGAGCCTTTAAACCCGTTTAAGGATAATAAAGCTTAAGTAAACACATGACCAAATAAAATATGAAATTTTACATAATCATCGAATTTTGAAATAATCTTTATTTTTTGCACGAATTAATTCCAACTACCCCAAAATTCGGTAATTTTAATAAATGATACAACACCGTTTTTACGGTATTATGTAGTACTAGCTTTCCGCCCGCGGCTTCGCCCGCGTGGAATTCGGTGATATAGCGCTTTTTAGATTTCCCTCGGGATTTTTTTTTTATCAATAATATGTAGCCTATGTCCTTTCTCAGGGTCTAGAGATTGTCTGTGCTAAATTTCATCAAAATCGGTCGAGAGGTTTAATCGGGAAAGCGTAACAGACAGAGTACTTTCGCATTTATAATATTAGTATGGATGAATGAGCGACGCGATCGCGTGCCGCGTGCCCTGCCCGCCTTCGCACACGCATGTATTGCCTACCGTACATGTATTACGTTACCTCGTTTTGCGAAATAATATTTGTTTTTTTTTGGAGATTTTTTTAAGTTTTGCCTGGCTTTGTAGGCATTAGTAGAATCAGTTATCGATACCTAACAATACCTTCACGGATCGGACAGGGTTTTCTTTACAAATCATCATCTCAGCGTTAATCCCAGTCGCATCCGAAACCTTTTCAGCTTTGAGGTCTGGGGTCCGCTTTACCAGTCTAACTGCTGATTTTGGCTAAACTTAGATATTTTCCGCGAAGCGCCTGCTGTCTGACCTCCAGGGTTTTCTTTACAAATATTGTATGATGATGGATGCGGGCAGCACAAGACCGGCCATCGTGGAAAGCCTTGGGGGAGGCCTTTGTCCAGCAGTGGACATCTATAGGCTGAAGAAGAAGATTGTATGATAAACCTGGTTTTGAGCCATCTTGTTCCAATATGTATCATTGTGTATGCAAATTTCATCGGAATCCGTTCAGTGGTTATTACGTGAAATGGTAACCCATCCATCTAGTCATACAAACTTAATTAGTAAGACAGCTGATGTAAGTAAAGGTTCGTTGCCAACAACGCTCGAACAATGCCTCCACTGCCCTTACAATCTGAAATCTTTGGAAAAAATCTCGAAAATATCGGAAATCAATATCGTGTGGAGATCGCGGAACGAACTCATCCAATTATGTGCCTTTTCATTTTAAAACTTTGCAAGGGAAAGATAGCGCCTAAAAGATAGCGCCTAAAAGTTTCTTTCAAGGTGGTGGATTTTACATTGCTTGGGTTCCGTGCAAGGCTCTCGTGAACCGTGATAGCTTAACAGTTGAAGTTTTCACAGAGTTTCACACCTGTGTAACATGTGTAACTATGTGTTCCGTTCGTCTTCTGTAAGCTTCTCGGTGGTAGGCCATAACATCGGCTGCCGGCAGAAGTTACCACCTACCACAAAATCTTGCCATCAAGCGATTCGTCGTATATGATGTCTGGTAAAGCCGAGCGGAGAACGGGTCTAAGCAGTTGTGTTGCGATGTATGCCGGGTACGATGTACCAAATGTTATTGTGTCGGTAGTTTGGTCATGGACGGTCTCCAGATCAATATCCCTCTGGCACAGCATCGTTGGTCATGTTGTTGGGTTTAACATTGCATCACCTTACTCAACTGCCGTCTTCCTTCCTATTCAGTATTTATTTGTAGTGAATAGACTCAAATAAATAAGCGCGCTTTACGATCGGCGATTGCATCACTGCTAATTATAATTAATATTTTTATTATTAAAACCGCACCAGAGGTTTTTATAAAACCTACTTCAGGCACCGCTGACAATTTGAATACATATAGTAAGTAGTTCAGAATGCTAAATTTAACAAAACCATTGTGAAATAAGATAAATTTATTTATTTCTGTTACCATTAACAAACACACATATGCTAAAAACAGTTATTTGTAACGTTAGATGCGGGAGTCCATTTGGAACTTGGCCGGTATTACTTTACAACGACGACAGAATCTTAGCACGTTATGAAAGAAAAGCTGATTGGGAAATATAGATAATGAATATTAAGAAAAGCCGATTGGGAAATATAGATAATGAATATTAAGTTTAAAAACAAGAAGCCATAACATGGTAAGAAGGTACAAAATAGTTTATTATCCAGTAAGATGGTAAGAAGGGACAAAATAGTTTATTATCCAGTAACATGGTAAGAAGGGACAAAATAGTTTATTATCCAGTAACGCGGTAAGAAGGGACAAAATAGTTTATTATCCAGTAACATGGCAAGAAGGGACAAAATAGTTTATTATCCAGTAACATGGTAAGAAGGGAACAAAATAGTTTATTATCCAGTAACATGGTAAAAAGGGACAAATTAGTTTATTATCCAGTAACATGGTAAGAAAGGACAACATAGTTTATTAACCAGTAACATGGTAACAAGGGAACAAAATAGTTTATTATTCAGTAATATGGTAAGAAGGGACAAAATAGTTTATTATCCAGTAACATGGTAAGAAGGGACAAAATAGTTTATTATCCAGTAACACATGGTAAGAAGGGACAAAATAGTTTATTATCCCGTAACATGGTTACAAGGGAACAAAATAGTTTATTATTCAGTAACATGGTAAGAAGGGACAAAATAGTTTATTATCCAGTAACACGGTAAGAAGGGAAAATAGTTTATTATCCAGTAACATGGTAAGAAGGGACAAAATAGTTTATTATCCAGTAACATGGTAAGAAGGGACAAAATAGTTTATTATCCAGTAACATGGTAAGAAGGGACAAAATAGTTTATTATCCAGTAACATGGTAAGAAGGGACAAAATAGTTTATTATCCAGTAACATGGTTATTATTATCCAGTAACATGGTAAGAAGGGACAAAATAGTTTATTATCCAGTAACATGGTAAGAAGGGACAAAATAGTTTATTATCCAGTAACGCGGTAAGAAGGGACAAAATAGTTTATTATCCAGTAACATGGTAAGAAGGGACAAAATAGTTTATTATCCAGTAACATGGTAAGAAGGGACAAAATAGTTTATTATCCAGTAACATGGTAAGAAGGGACAAAATAGTTTATTATCCAGCAACATGGTAAGAAGGGACAAAATAGTTTATTATATAACATGGTAAGAAGGGACAAAATAGTTTATTATTAACATGGTAAGAAGGGTAACATGGTAAGAAGTTTATTATCCAGTAAACATGGTAAGAAGGGACAAAATAGTTTATTATCCCGTAACATGGTTACAAGGGAACAAAATAGTTTATTATTCAGTAACATGGTAAGAAGGGACAAAATAGTTTATTATCCAGTAACACGGTAAGAAGGGATATAATAGTTTATTATCCAGTAACATGGTAAGAAGGGACAAAATAGTTTATTATCCAGTAACATGGTAAGAAGGGACAAAATAGTTTATTATCCAGTAACATGGTAAGAAGGGACAAAATAGTTTATTATCCAGTAACATGGTAAGAAGGGACAAAATAGTTTATTATCCAGTAACATGGTAAGAACGGAGAAAATATTTTATTATCCAGTAACATGGTAAGAAGGGACAAAATAGTTTATTATCCAGTAACATGGTAAGAAGGGACAAAATAGTTTATTATCCAGTAACGCGGTAAGAAGGGACAAAATAGTTTATTATCCAGTAACATGGTAATAAGGGACAAAATAGTTTATTATCCAGTAACATGGTAAGAAGGGACAAAATAGTTTATTATCCAGTAACATGGTAAGAAGGGACAAAATAGTTTATTATTCAGCAACATGGTAAGAAGGGACAAAATAGTTTATTATCCAGTAACATGGTAAGAAGGGACAAAATAGTTTATTATCCAGTAACATGGTAAGAAGGGACAAAATAGTTTATTATTCAGCAACATGGTAAGAAGGGACAAAATAGTTTATTATCCAATAACATGGTAAGAAGGGACAAAATAGGTTATTATCCAGTAACATGGTAAGAAGGGACAAAATAGGTTATTATCCAGTAACACGGTAAGAAGGGATAAAATAGTTTATTATCCAGTAACATGGTAAAAAGGGACAAATTAGTTTATTATCCAGTAACATGGTAAGAAAGGACAACATAGTTTATTAACCAGTAACATGGTAACAAGGGAACAAAATAGTTTATTATTCAGTAATATGGTAAGAAGGGACAAAATAGTTTATTATCCAGTAACATGGTAAGAAGGGACAAAATAGTTTATTATCCAGTAACACATGGTAAGAAGGGACAAAATAGTTTATTATCCCGTAACATGGTTACAAGGGAACAAAATAGTTTATTATTCAGTAACATGGTAAGAAGGGACAAAATAGTTTATTATCCAGTAACACGGTAAGAAGGGATATAATAGTTTATTATCCAGTAACATGGTAAGAAGGGACAAAATAGTTTATTATCCAGTAACATGGTAAGAAGGGACAAAATAGTTTATTATCCAGTAACATGGTAAGAAGGGACAAAATAGTTTATTATCCAGTAACATGGTAAGAAGGGACAAAATAGTTTATTATCCAGTAACATGGTAAGAACGGAGAAAATATTTTATTATCCAGTAACATGGTAAGAAGGGACAAAATAGTTTATTATCCAGTAACATGGTAAGAAGGGACAAAATAGTTTATTATCCAGTAACGCGGTAAGAAGGGACAAAATAGTTTATTATCCAGTAACATGGTAATAAGGGACAAAATAGTTTATTATCCAGTAACATGGTAAGAAGGGACAAAATAGTTTATTATCCAGTAACATGGTAAGAAGGGACAAAATAGTTTATTATTCAGCAACATGGTAAGAAGGGACAAAATAGTTTATTATCCAGTAACATGGTAAGAAGGGACAAAATAGTTTATTATCCAGTAACATGGTAAGAAGGGACAAAATAGTTTATTATTCAGCAACATGGTAAGAAGGGACAAAATAGTTTATTATCCAATAACATGGTAAGAAGGGACAAAATAGGTTATTATCCAGTAACATGGTAAGAAGGGACAAAATAGGTTATTATCCAGTAACACGGTAAGAAGGGATAAAATAGTTTATTATCCAGTAACATGGTAACAAGGGGCAACATAGGTTAAACGACTTGCTTACCAACTGAATTTCGACAAACCGTAATACGAAAAGATTTTATTACGACAATATGGAACTTCTTCACATCGACGTATCTCTGATACATATATCATGTCGAGATAAGATGCTAACGAAGTCCTCGTCCTTCATCATTATCAACCTTTTTATCGCCCCACTGCTGGGCACAGGTCTCACATCATACAGAGAAGGATTGAGCGTAATCACCACGCTTGTTCAATGCGGGTTGGCAATTTCAGACTTTTAGTCCAGGTTTCCTCAAGATGTTTTCCTTCACCTTCAGTCATTGGTGTCCAAGATATACTTAGAAAGTACATATAACTTTAGAAAAGTTACATTGGTATTTGCCTGACCTGGAATCGAACCCGCGCACTCATACTTGAGAGGCTGGTGTTTTAACTACTAAGCTTTATTCACACACTACCATTCTTATACTAAATTTAGGTTCCATGCTTCTTTTTCTTCATGTTTCATAAGCTGCTTGCCGCGACTCCGTCTGGGGTCCGTCGTAATGGGAGCAATATGTACGACGTTTGCTCCCGTTTTCGCAACATTTATTGTTACTGCTCTGCTCCTATTGGTCATAGCGGGATGTTATATAGCCTGTGTCTTTTTTCGAGCTCTAGACTATCTGTGTACCAAATTTCATTACAATCGATTAAGTAGTTTTGGCGTGAAAGCCGGACAGACAGACAAACAGAGATACTTTCGCATTTATAATATTATAAGTATGGATTGAGAAAGGGACAGAATATGAATATTAGTTAGACAGTCTTTTAATGTTTTAAAGTGACTTAACTCGCATCAGAATAAGATTTAGAGTTAGACACTTGAGAATATTGGTTATAATACTGAATATTAAAAAAAAGAAAAAAATAAAATTCCACCTCAAAATAATTATTAATTTCTTTCAACAAAATTATGTAATAGCTTTAATACGAGTATTATTGATTAAACATGTCTATTAAGAAATATTCTCAAAATATTTCCTAAGAAGATACTATTATATATTTATAATTTAATTCGCTTGTTATATCGTTTTTTCATCAATTCATTATCTTCATCATCATTTCAGCCGAAAGTCGTCCACTGCTGGACATAGGCCTCCCCTAAGGTTATCCACGACGACCGGTCCTGCGGCTCCCGCATCCAACGGTTTCCCGCACCTTCACCAGGTCGTCGGTCCACCTTGTCGGGGGCCTACTCACGCTGCGTCTTCTGGTGCGTGGTCGCCACTCGAGAACCCGTCGGCCCCATCGGGCATCGGTCCTACGGGCAATGCGCCCGGCCCACTGCCACTTTAGTGTTGCAATTCTCCAGGCTATGTCGGTTACTCTCGTTCTTCTTCGGATCACCTCATTCCTGATTGAAGTGAGTGAAACCCCAAGCATAGCCCTCTCCATAGCCCTTTGAGTGACCTTGAGCCTTCTTATAAGGCCCATTCTTAGCGACCACGTCTCAATTCCTAAAGTCATCACTGGCAACACAAACTGGTCGAAAACTTTTGCCTTGAGACAATGCGGTATTTCGGACGAGAAGATTCTACGTAGCTTCCCGAAAGCAGCCCATTTCATCTTAATTCATCAATTTCTTTAGATTTATGTATTATTATTATTTATTTATTTTTTCTTTTTGCCTGGAACAGGATTAATTGGTTCAGGCATGGAAGACTTTGAAATAAGATTTACATTAAGACTAACTGTATTAATGTATCATGTTACGACTTTTGACTATTTATTATTTTATATTCCATTAAATATATTTCGGGTGTTTGTAACAACCACGCATGTGGTACTGACTATTATTAATTCAAACTACACCCATAGACCATTATTCTAATAAATACTACACGTTACGTCATAATGTAAGCAATGATACATCTCAATCATGGAAATATGAAAAAAACATGAGCCATTGTTTATGTCAGATATAGGCCAGTGAGGCGTAAGGAATGGCAGGATACACTGCTCTCATTTTTACTAAAGAGGGGGGAAACAATATGACCTTGGATCTCAATGTTTCATTGTTAGAAAGTTCATAGGCGCTTAACCAGCTTGTCATGATTACTCTTCGTATGGGTGACCAGACTTTGCATGATTTCTTAACATTTGATTGAGGTCTGTGGTCGGTGGTAGGCCATAACATCGGTTGCCGGCTGAAGTTACCACCCACCAGACAAAGTCTTGCCGCCAAGCGATTCGTCGTGTTCCGGCATGATGTCTGGTGAAGCCGTACGGAGGACGGGTCTGGGCACTTGTGTTGCGATGTGTGCTGGGTACAATGCGTCAAATGTTGTTGTGTCGGGGGTTTGATCGTGGAGGGTCTCCACATCAATCTAGCTCTGGCGCAGCATCGTTGGTCGTGTTGTTAGGTTTAACATTGCACCACCTCGCTCAACTGCCGTCTTCCTTCCTAGTCACTAAATCTTTTTTATGTGAATGGGATTAATAAACTAGCGCGCTTTACCATCAACGATTGTATCACTGCTTACCATCAGGCGGGATTGCAGTTAAGCGCTGTTTGTTTATTAGCAAATTATAACCTAGAAAATTGACAAGCTTAATGATTAGGTGTACCACAGTTCCTTTCTAGTCGTTGATCTAATAATTTTTGAATCGAATGCGCACTCGGCCGGCAGTGTTGGTTGTTATAACTACTTCTCGGTGGTAGGTTGTAACATCGGCTGCTGGCGAAGTTACCAATCACTAGACAAAATCTTGCCGCCAAGATTTTTACACTTTCAACAAACAATCGTAATAATTTGACTTCATTCAAGTTTTCATTATTTACATAAGTACTTCGTTCATGAATGTTTCAGTGACTGCAAATGCTCCGTGAGTTTTTTACGAATTCACAAATATAATAAAGTCATAAACTTGCTTTTATGTAAGAAAGCAAGTTTACGCATAGAAAATCATTCGGAAGTTCGACGTGAGATATTCTTGTATAATAACCCGGGCCCGCACGCCGCCGATCTATCTTGTAATAAAATCTCCGAGCGACGTATCGACGGATCGTATGAATACGGAGTCGGTTGTGTTCCATGGTTATTATTTATACAGACTCTGCAGACTTGTTGACGCTGCGACCAGCGGCCCCCAAACTGAGTGTGCAGAGGATGTGCATTTTTATTAAATTTAAATAAAAGCATGACATTCCAACAACATCTTTTTTTTTTTATTAATTATAAACTAGCGCTTGACCGCAATCCCACCTGATGGTAAGCAGTGATGCAAATGTTGCTGGTAAAGCGCGCTAGTTTATTAAGAGCCTATTCACTCTAGCCTTGAAGACACTCAAATTGTAGTGTGACGGAAACACCGCCGCTGGCAAATTGTTCCAGTCACTCGATGTACGCGGTATAAAAGAAGAAGCGTAACACTTCGTCCGGATCGTAGTGGTGTTAACAACATAAGGGTGGAAAGTCGCCGTACGACGGGTCGTCTGATAGTGGAACGGAGATTAGGGAATTAAATCATGCAATTTCCTTTGCACATTCACCAGAATGCATCCTATAGAAGACCGAAAGCCTGGCTACTCTACGCCTTTGCTCCAGGCTTTGGAGGCCGTTTCGAGTTAAATCTGGATCGCCAATCAGCCTCTTCGCACGCCTCTCCGCTGAATCCAAAGTAGCCAGGTGACATTTCGCAGCACCAGCCCAAATGTGGCTGCAGAACTCAACACACGAGCGGACCTGTGCCAAAGTCTAAAAATCATACATCAAAATCATACAATCATCAGACGAAGACAGATGTCTTCGTCGGACGACTTCGACTTCGTCATTTTTTTATAATTTAATATGGGTGTCAATTTTAAGTAAATATAATTTTGGTGCTTGTTACGAAAAAGCTATCCTTTCTGAAATCCAAGATGGCGGACGCCAATTTAAATGTATATTAATATGATATGGGTATTAATTACGAGGTCGATTGGGGTGCTGGTTACGAAAATGCCATCTAAATAACTTAAATCTGTCTCGAGTTGTTGCCTTAGTAAATAAATACTGGCAGTGCTATTCCACCTAATTTACCTGATTGCGGAACTTCAATGCCAGAGGTTCGCATTCGGAACAAGGAGGTCCTGAGGGCACTGTGTTGCCTAGACTTGAATAGGGCTAGTGGTCCAGATGGTATACCAGCGATTGTTCTTAAGGCATGTGCGCCCGAGTTGTCTCCTGTATCGCCTCTCATTTAGGACTGGTATAGTGCCCAAGTCCTGGAAGCTTGCCAACGTACATCCTGTGCCCAAAAAGGGTAGTCGTGCCGATCCTACCAACTATCGGCCGATTTCGATAACCTCCATACTCTGCAAGAATATGGAGCTTGTATTGAACTCGCGTCTCTTGGCTTACCTGGAAGGTAACGCTCTCCTCAGTGACCGACAGTACAGTTTTCGGCGCAACTGGGACCTACCACCACTACCCACCACCACTCACCACCACTCCCACGCCATGTCACTACCCCACTCACTTGCCACTCACTTGTGGGGCGAGGCCCTCGAGAAAAATGGGGAAGCGATTGCCGTCTCCCTTGATGTCTCGAAGGCCTTCGACCGGGTATGGCACGCTGGCCTTTTGAGTAAGCTTCCAGCGTACGGCATTTCCGCTGGCCTGACTGGCTGGGTAAAAGACATCCTGACTGAACGGTCCCTCCGCGTTGCTTTGCAATAGTCACTCGATTGAAATGTCTTACATTCCGCCCTAGAAAAACAATGTACTAATAACAACTGACACGTTAAATTCTATTCAAGTAAACATTATCAACTCCATTGTAGCGCTGACTTACCATCCAGTTATAAAAACACTTGAATACTAGGTACGAATATATCGTATGCGAAGCATTTAGTCCAAATAACATTCTTTGGAAAATCGAGATCATTATCTTTCACCCACGGATATCGATTTTCACTCAACCAACAACTGACATCCTCTATCCGTTACCTGTCACAAAGCAAAGTCTACACAACTAAACAAGAGGAAAGCCACAACACGGATATTCCACTAAGATCACATGTCAAAGAGAATAGCAATAGCCTGAAATATGTTAAACGAAACAACACCTCGTACCTACGGGAATGGAGTAAACCAATCTATCAATTCGCTCTTAAACAAATCCAACCGTTGGCGTCGCAATAACAGCTTTACAAGGGAAACTTTTGTGAAACTGGCAATATTTCGAGTGAGAATATGTTTGCAAACGTCCAAGTTCTGAAGTGAGTGGAACGTTGAGAAACTGTGGACGATGGTAATAAGTTTTGTGTGTTCTCGAAAGACCCTAAAAGTCTTTAGATATTGTCTATGTGGTGAGGGGTAGGCAGCAGTGTAAGTGATCTGGTTTTGATTCGGAACCTTAAAATCTCAAAAGTTTCTTCTAACGAATTTGGAAAAAAATTAGCCCACATGTGGTTTATAACCGGGTTTATCGTATATAATACTTTTATCCCGTTATTCCCACGGGGTTGAAACTTATGAAAGAGAAGCCGAGCGCAGCAACTATGTACATAGTTCATATAAATTTATTCCCTCTTAGGTCCGTATTACAGAACGTCACTCAAAACTCAACCTCTACTTAAGTCTCGTTTTAAGCCATTTGATTGGTTGAAACTAGTTTTAAGTAATGCTTAAACAGAGATCAATGCTTGAGTTTCCCTCTAGAATACGGACCTTAGTGTCGCGCTCGCAGTGTATTTCAAGTGCTCTATGACACATCAGCCGCAATTAAGCCGCGTTCAGCGTAGGTCCTAACCTTCCTTCGGGCGGTTTTTTCAGCTAAAACGCATTTAATGTATTTTGCATAGCAAGCGACACATCACGCGCTGCGTTGCGCGACCGAAAGTTCGTCGGGCGTAGCTGAACGTTCGGCGTGTGTTGTACATCGCGCGAATTAAGTTAACGACTACGAAGGAGTTTAAAAATAACTTTATTTCTATCTAGTAACAGTAATTAATTAGTTTTACAAATATTGATCTTATATACTAATCTTATTGTTAACTAAGCATCTAAGTTAGTGACGCATGTCCTAGATAACGTCTGCTGAATTATACTTAAAAAGCTAAATAATATAAGTAATATCTGATAAAGCTAATATTGGAGGGTTGGGGTTCCTTAAGTCGCGCGTGGCGGTAACGAAGGGTGGTCTACGGTCTTCTAAACCAGCTCTATAATATCTAATCTTCTAATTAATTCCATTTTTCTGGGTAATTCAGGTACGTCACAAAAACCCCACACCATAAAGTGTCGACACAGACAGACTGACCATGACGCCACGTAACTTTCCGTCGCGTAGCGCGCTGAACAAGAAGCCGCGTTTTGACCGTTTGGTTTGTCATAACAACTGAATATTGCGACAAACACTTCAGCCGCTGAGCTTTCAGCGCCGTACGTTCCGCAGATGTGTCATTACACTTATGCTAATGATCTAAATCGGATTAATTATCAAGCAAAGGGAAAATGTTTTATCAACATCACAAAGCAATTCGTAACTCAGCAGGAAATATAAAAACCTTTATTATAATATTATAGTTACGACCTTATTACCATGAAACAGTTGTAAATACAGCTTTCAACTTTCTAAAAACACCTCAAGGGTATGAGCATTAGGTTGAAATTCCATTCAAAAGTAGTTGAAGGGCAGAATAGTAGTATCTTTATTCATAAAAGGCTGTATAAACTGTAATAACAGGTCATCGTTTCGTTAAATCGCTGTAGAACTAACTCCGGGATAGAAAACGTATATGAAAATGTTGTCAAAACTTCCCTTCAGTTGTTATTTTAAAAGTCGTAACTGTGATATTTCATGTGTAGTAAATTGTGTTCGGTATAGCGTTCTTACTTTCCCAAAGGAGTAGGGAAAGTCATTCTTCGTACAAACTATAAAAATGTCATTGTTATTTCTCAGACAGTTAACCTAGTTTTTTTATGTGACAGGCCGGAAGACTGAAAATAATAATACCAACCTTTTTTGTCCTACTACATACAAAACTCAGGCCTCTTCTGACTAAAAGAAGAAGACACGGGCGCGCTTGCTTCAGCTTCAGCTGAATTGGGGATTTTAGATTTAGCTACTAGAGATCCGCCCCTATTCAGTTCGATTTTTACGATTATATAAAGCATCCCGATTTCTGTAATATACATGTTGCCAAAGACTTTAAAGCGCAATCTGTTACAATAGATTCGTAAGATATTTTAAACCCCCCTACGCTAAGGGTCTACTGTGTTCGCCAACCAAGTAACCCCAGGGAAGATGGCAGCGTAATTGTCACGTGCTATTGTGCCCAGTAAGGGGCAAGGGAGGCCGTTTTACAATCTCCGCAGGGATGTGCCTAACAGGCGTTGCACAGGGGAGGTTATGAATTTGGTCTTTTAAGAGGAACTGGGAGCACCCCTATATAGTGATACTGATCATCGAGGTGGTTTTATAGAGATAAAACCCCCACGCTCTCTCTCTAGAGCCCGGATGCTTTTTGAAGGTTTCTCCCCGAAAAAAAGTGGACTAGGATCAATTATCGAATTTATGGTGAGAATTTCTGCGTCAGTTGCCCTACCGACCTGTTTATATATTTACTACTATGTATTGTGCGTATATCTCTCAGAATAAATTCCCTATATTATGACGAGTTGATACAGATCTTAGAAGAACAAAGCACAGTCATAAGCCACTTTAATCTATACAAAAAAAATACAAAATACAAAAATATTTATTTCATCCAAACATTGTGTCATACATGAATTGAGGCAGCTCCAGTAAGTTACAATAGTACTTGTGTCGGAGCTGTCTCGCTCTTCCCTTATGTGCTATCTTAACAATGGAAGTGATGAAGCTAAGAAATATTACAGAAAATGAAATTTAATATAATAAAAAAAAAACAAAAAAACAAATACGAAAAGAAGAGAAAAATTTAAAATAATAATAAAACAAAAATAATAATCAAGCAGCTCTAGATGCGTAAAGAATGCATAATGTGTTCGTGGCGGTGTACGAGTATTGTGTGTGGCGATTGTAGTAGTGTGTGGCGTGTGTTATATGTGTGGTGAGTGTGCGTGTGTGGTCTGTGTGAGTGTGTGGTGTAAGGTCAGTTTGGTTAGGATATCCAGCATGTTACCTCACCCTGATCAGAAGTTTTTCTGTTTCTTCATATGATAGGGATCTTAGCCAATTCCTTATTGCTTTCTTACAGTCGTATAACAGCATAGGATATATTTCACACATAAGGTTTAATTTATTATAAATGTAAGCGGATTGTGTAACATATTGACGCCTGGCAAATGCTGATCGAACCCCTGGAGAGTAGGCCACAATATCTTTGCGTCTTCTGGTCTGAGTTTTTGGGTCAAAAGGAAGACATTTATGGAGATCTATACTAATATATAAAGCTGAAGAGTTTGTTTGTTTGAACACGCTAATCTCAGGAACTAATAATAATAATATTTATTTCATCAAGAAAGGATCAGATTTCACATTTAACTACTGGCCGGATTTGAAAAAATCTTTTTTCGTTAGATAGTCCATTGATCCAGAAAGGCTTTAGGCATATAACATCACGCTGCGACCAACAGGAGCGCAGCATAATTAACTCCACGCGAACGAAGTCGCTGGCGGCCGCTAGTCCTTAATAAAGTAAAATCCGGGGAGAATTCTTGTAATTTAAAACGTTCAAAATATCTGCAGTTTCATCTTAACTTCAATCGTAGCTACAATCAATGTCAAAAACTTATCTATACTAATATATAAAGCTGAAGAGTTTGTTTGTATGTTTGTTTGTGCGCGCTAATCTCGGGAACTACTGGTCCGATTTGAAAAATTCTTTTTGCGTTGGATAGCCCATTAATCCAGGAAGGTTTTAGGCTATATAACATCACGCTGCGACTAATAGGAACGGAGCATAACTAAACCACGCGAACGAAGTCGCTGGTGGCCGCTAGTTAAAAATAAAGGGCAGTTAGACTGATATCTAGACTGTATTGACGTCCAGACGTTTTTCAAAATATGAGAATTGCCCCCGAGGCCCTACCATGACGTCTTCAAACCATTAAATCGTTGTGAAAAAGGGATAGATTTATTCATCACGTATAAACAACTTTAGTTTTTGTTTACGCGAAACCCGAAACACGTGTCCAGTATTTATAAGTATAGAATCTATGTACAAAATTTCAAAAAAATATCATGAAAAACCACAAAGTTATGAGCTTGTGTGAACCTCTGGCGTCAGCTGTTGCGCGGGCGTGCGCCATACTATGACCTATCGTAAGCAGCGTGGCGCGTTTTTTTGGCTCGATTCAGTTGCTTATTTCAGAATAAGTAACTGTTACTGTTAAAGTGTTAACACGTTATAGTAACCAGCCTGTTATCCTCACGATGGGTTTTCTTCACCTGTGTCATGAATACTTCATGATAAACTTGCGCCAGTTCGTTGATAATTAAGTATCGTATCCTATTAACAAAGTGTTCGATGTGGTTTATTGCGTGCCGTCCCACCGGAATGTCAATGTAGGAAAATATGGTTACTACTTATGTCTGTTCACATACCTGTACACAGTCTCCATTGAGACTGGTCACCCGTCTAAGATACAGCCTGAAGGACTACATTCATTTGATAAATAGAAAGAAAACAACAAAACCACGCAAAACGGCTAACGCTTAGCATTATGCAAGAATACAGGTTATGTATTCAAAACGGGCTGAGAATCAGTTCTTTGTAAAGGCTATAATTACATAAAACTGTCCGGAAGAACGCCCGGCCTTCATCACTTCCAAGTGGTTTAGCTAAAAGAGGAAGAACCTGCACAGTAATAAACTCCCTAACGGCACATTAATTATTATTATCTGTGACTTCATCTACCCAAGAGGCATCTTTCGAGAGTAGGTAAACATACCAAAATAATTCCGAAATGCAATATTTTATTCTTACCTAGATATCATTCTATCTAGGTAATAAAGTAAGTAATAAAAAAATTGAGGATGTAAAACGTACCATCTTGGTAGTGAGTAGGAACTTACTGCCGGGATGAAAACCGTTACAGAATAATCTATAAATACAGGAATATAACGGTTGACAGGCCGCTGTGCAAGGAGGCATGGGTTCAAACCCCGCGCAGTGCAATTATTTGTATTCATGAACATGAATATTTGCACTGGTCTGATGGTGCCTCGGAAAGCACGTTAAGCCGCTGATTCCGGTTAAAATACGAACATCTAATGACAGTCGTTACGGGTTGTTGGAGCCCTCAAAAGTGCAACAATTGGTCTAACTGCAATGCTTCGATATCGCCTTCGGGTTGTGGAGGTCAGATAGCAGTGGTTTCACGGAAAATATCGAAGTTTAGCCAAATCAGCAGTTAGACTTCAGCTTTTGGGAGTTGAGATTTCCTCGAACCTAAACTTTGGGTGGTTCATTGAGTACAAGGCCAAGGTGGCTGCCAAGAAACTGGGCGTTATCGCAAAGGTCCGGCGGTACTTCACACCAGGGTACCTTCTAATATTGTACAAAGAACATGTCCGTTCGTGTGTGGAGTACTGCAGCCACATTTTTGCTGGTGCTGCTAAGTGTCACCTGGCCACTTTGGATTCAGTGAAGAGGCGTGCGAAGAGGCTGATTGGTGACCCTGATTTAACTCGAGAGGGTCTCCAAAGCCTAGAGCACAGGCGTAGAGTAGCCAGCCTTTCGGTCTTCTATAGGATGCATTTTGGGGAGTGTGCGAGGGAATTGCATGATTTAATTCCCCCAACTCCGTTCCACCATCGGACCATCCGCCGTACGGCAAGTTTCCACCCTTATGTTGATAACACCACTACGATCCGGACGAAGCGTTTCGCCTCCTTTATACCGCGTACATCGAGGGATTGGAACAGTTTGCCAGCGGCGGTGTTTCCGTCGGACTACAATTTGAGTGTCTTCAAGGCTAGAGTAAATAGGCTCTTAATAAACTAGTGCGCTTTACCATCAAGGGCTGCGTCACTGCTTACCATCAGGCGGGACTGCGGTCAAGCGCTAGCTTATAATTTAATAAAAAAAATTACTGCGAAAGCGGTCCCCAGAATCCAAAGCTGAAAAAAGCTTCGAATGCGACTGGGATGAACGTTGAGATGATGATGATAGGAATATAACGGTATTTTGTATATTGTCAAAGCATACATAGAAAGTATTTATTGTCTGTCATAAAACGTATTACCCCTACACCACTACCCGACGTCTGATCTAGGGAACTCGGTACGTATGCAAGTAGTGTGCTGAACTTTGCTTTCGAGATGCATTTGCTGTCATTATGGCGCGTTAATAGCATATTCAATCGTAAATATTATTCGTAAATACATGTCTCCTTTGTTATCTATACTAATATATAAAGCTGAAGAGTTTGTTTGTTTGTTTGTTCGCACTAATCTCGGAAACTACCGGTCCGATTTGTGCTAATATAAAATATTGCTTTGTACAAATTACTAAGGTTTCATTCCTTAGTTATAAATATTTCCTTTGAAAATTGGTGAAAAGAATTCTGGGCGAGGCGCAATTCATTATATGTGTAACACAAAGTTGTTCTATTCTCGAGTAATGTCGCGGTCCGAACCGATATGTCAAGCTCAGCTCAGAAATGAGCTGCAACCGACACTGACAAAGAGCTGTAATGAGTTCTCACCAGGTGGAGGGCGGCTTGGAACTTAGCGGAGTGGAAGTAATACAGGGAACAAATACAATTTCTCTTCCAACTAAGCAAAATTAGAAGAATGTGATACATTATTGAAAATATTAATTTACTTTTTTCACTTTTTAACAAATACAATTTCTCTTCCAACTAAGCAAAATTAGAAGAATGTGATACATTATTGAAAATTTTAACTTATTTACGAAAAAAATAAAGAAATTAGAGTTTATAGAATCATCATTCTCATGATGATTCTATAAACTCTAATTTCTTTACTTTTTCACTTTTTAACAAATACAATTTCTCTTCCAACTAAGCAAAATTAGAAGAATGTGATACATTATTGAAAATTTTAACTTATTTACGAAAAAAATAAAGAAATTAGAGTTTATAGAATCATCATTCTCATGATGATTCTATAAACTCTAATTTCTTTACTTTTTCACTTTTTAACAAATACAATTTCTCTTCCAACTAAGCAAAATTAGAAGAATGTGATACATTATTGAAAATTTTAACTTATTTACGAAAAAAGTAAAGAAATTAGAGTCTAAAGAATCATCATTCTCATGATGATTCTATAAACTCTAATTTCCTTACTTTTTCACTTTTTAACAAATACAATTTCTCTTCCAACTAAGCAAAATTAGACGAATGTGATACATTATTGAAAATTTTAACTTATTTACAAAAAAAGTAAAGAAATTAGGGTTTATAGAATAACAACATTAATTTATACTTGCTAGTCACTTTGATTTTTTTCTTTATAATTGGGTATAAACTAATGCTTGACCGCAATCCCATCTGATGGTAAGCAGTGATACAATCGTTGATGGCAAAGCCCGCTAGTTTATTAAGAGACTATTCACTCCAGCCTTGAAGACACTTAAATTGTAGTTAGACGGAAACACCGCCGCTGGTAAATTGTTCCAATCCCTCGATGTACGCGGTAAAAAAGACGAAGCCAAACACTTAGTCCGGATCGTAGTAGTGTCAGCAACGGTGGATACTCGCCGTACGACAGGTCGTCCGAAACTGTCACACATTCCCAATTTACCTTGAGCCTAAATGCTTTAGAGATATAAAGTTGAAAATATAATAAAGAAACCTGAAATATTGTAGTAGCTGAGTGCGTCGTCTGTACATACTGAAATTAAAAATAACAAAGATGACTGAATATCGGTGTAATAACGAATATTCATTGTTGATATATGTACGAAATATTACCGCAAAAAAATTTTGTTGTCGTAACGTTATTTTTAAGATGTATTTTAACTATCTGTGTTTAATTGCACGAAAGGTGGATCCATATCCATTTATAAGTACCTAGTAGTATTTTTATGTACTTATTATGCGTGTGTAAGATATTTCATTCTATACTGACAAAACGCATTGAATGGTTCATAGAAAAAAACAATATTTTGTCTCAATACACGTCGGGTTTTAGAAGAGGACACTCATGTCAGGACTGCCTAACAAGATTGACTACACAAATCCAGTTAGGTTTTTCTAAAGGTTATGCAACTGTTGCTTGTTTTATAGATATTGAAAGTGCATATAACAATGTAATAATTAATAAAATGTTATCGATTTTAAATAAGGCCGGGATCGGGACTAAATTTTGTTCATATTAGTGGAATTTTTTAAATGAAAGACATCTTAAAATTATTGACGAGTTTAATGAAAATTACACTGTTATTAGATATACAAGTTTAGGTTTAGCCCAGGGTGACCCTATTTCACCGATATTGTTTAACATTGTAACATCTGAACTATTCTCAAAAATTAACAATGGATATATGTGCCAATACGCTGACGATTTTGTCTTGTATAGTACAGATAAAAATCTTTCAGATAGTACAAATAAATCACAGAAAGCATTAGATACCACATCCTCCTACTTAAGTGAATTGGGATTAAATTTATCGAATAGCAAATCAAAACTATATATTTTTATTATGGGATTTAGGAGACAAAATGTTGTATTGAAAGTAAACGACCATTCCTTAGAATTAGTGTATAGCTATAAATATTTGGGGCTATGGTTAGACAGATCGTTACGATGGGGACGTCATATTAATGAGGTAGTCAGAAAATCACAGAAATACTTAAATATTCTCAATGTTCTGGCAGGCACTTCTTGGGGTATACACCCCATACATTTACGCAGAATATATATAGCGATAGTCAGAAGTCGACTAGACTACAGCTGTTTTATTTACGATAACAGTGCGAATTCACATTTATATAAATTACAGAAAATACAAAATCAAGCACTGAGAATTATTGGTGGTTTCATAAAATCTACGCCGATACACACCATGGAGAGTGACATATGACGTGTATGTATTCCGCCATTGCATATCAGAAGAAAATTCCTAGCATATAAATATGGTTTTAAATCCTTATCTGGGACTAACGATGGATGGAATGTGTGAAGGATGATATTGCTAAGAAGGGGGTGACTGACGAGATGGCTTCTGATAGGGATGGATGGAAGAAAAAGACATGTTGCGCCGACCCCAAATAAATTGTCGCGGGCAACAGCTAGTTATCTATAAGACGGACTACTTATTTTTTTGATTTTCATGCCTTTTATTTCCTTTTTTTTGGATACATCCCTATTTTCGAAGCGATTTTAACCAATACAGCATTAATTCTTATCCAATTTAATACTTTAAATATATTTTTGACTAGCTGTTACCCACGACTCTGCCCGCGTGGACTTCAGTATACAGCGCAATGTGGTTCACGTTCCCGTGGGAATGGCCATTCCGAAAAAAAAATAAAAAGCTCAGTTGATATAAAATAAGCGCTTGTTAAAATAATGAGAGCAATATGTACGTCCGCGTTTTCTCCCGTTTTCGCAACATTTTTTGTTACTGCTCTGCTCCTATTGGTCATAGCGGGATATTATATAGCCTATATCCTTTCTCAGGCTCTAGACTATCTGTGAATGAAATTTAAAATTTTATATGTAAAGTGCAACACAATGTTAATTGTTCTGATTAAATAAATGAAAAAAAAAATTAAAATGTGTACCAAATTTCATTACAATCGTCCCATAGTGAAAGCCGGACAGACAGACAGAAATACATTCGCATTTATAATATTAGTATGAATTTAATATAGATCTATATCGCCCTTTACAGTATATGATTTAAATGAATATTTTCGAAGATATTATATAGATAGAGGTTTTTTATCGTTCACAGTTTTTCTGTAGTGTAAGTATTTAGTATCAGCATTGCACCCGTACGTGCGAAGCCAAAGCTGGTCGCTAGTATCTCATATTAAGAACATCATAATGAAGAGACCTAACAATACCCAACAAGATTATTTATCAAGCGCAAACTAGGTAATTGCGTAAAACACCATTCCCATCTGTTGGAATAATTTTGAAGCTTATTGCTAATCCATTGATCCCTATGTTCCAAAAAGGTGTCTGCTGAACAGCGTATCTCACGCAATGAATGTTTGTTGAACTGTCAAGATGATTGCCATTGCTACTGATAATAAGTTACGCAATGATCGTGCCGGTCCGCCATACCAGCCCTGAAGGATTTCACTTCACCATTGTGATCACAATCGGTACACAAAATACACCCTCTTATAAATTTTCAAAGATATGGTGCGAATGACAGTGAGACATCTGAACGTTTAGAAGGACAGACGGAAATTAGGGGAGTTCCGCTTTTGCCATTTGACTGCGACACCAGAATTCGGAGCACTGAAAAGGGAATACTCCATTTTCGTGGCCTGTACTTTACACTATATTTATACAGCACGGGACCTGTTTGGCCAGAGGAAAACACACACTTTGTTTTCTATGTTTTCTATTGATCAGGTCTCACATTTCCTGTAGGATGTCTACGATTATTTATTTTAGAAATAGAAAATGGTACAGATATCCATCGTTCATCTGTGTGTATACAATATGTAAAGAAAACCCTGTCCGATCCCTGAAGGTATGGTTAGGTATCGATAACTGATTCAACTAATGGGTACAAAGCCGGGCTAAACTTAAAAAAAAATCCCCCTAAAAAAATAAATATTATTTCGCAAAAAGAGCTAACTTAATACATGTGCGCTAAGCAACCCTACCGCGGGGGCGACGGGGGGGACGCGGCACGTGGTCGCGTCGCGATTCGTTCATAATAATACCGGTGTAGTCACTTTTTTTAAAATTACCAAATTTCGGGGAAATTGGTTTAATTCCCGGGAAAAAAAGATTATTTCAAAATTCAATAGTATTGTTACTATGATGATTATGTAAAATTTTATATTATATTTGGTCAAGTGTTTACCTAACCTTTATTATCCTCATGGGTCGGACAGGGTTTTCTTTACATATTGTATAAATCTGTACAAAGACGGACATAATGCTTCAGGCATTTTGTAACAGTCAACCTGAGAGTGATGAAGCGATAAAACATAGTAGGTGCAGGATACTGGATAAATAGCTTGCTAATAATATTATTATATAATAATACTAATAATAGCTTGCTATTAATACATTAAATACTAAATTTAAATACTAATACATAATAATAACAGTGCATGTCGTCATCGTCATCAACCTTTTTTATCGTCCCACTGCTAGGCACAGGTCTCCTCTCATACAGAGAAGGATTGAACGTAATCACCACACTTGCTCAATGCGGGTTGACGATTTCAGAAAGTCCAGGTCTCCCCAAGATGTTTTCCTTCAACTTGGAATCAATCATTGGTGTCCAAGATATACTGAGAAAGTACATATACCTAACTTGAGAGGCTGGTGTTTTAACCACTAGGACACCACGACTTTTTGAGTATTTGTATTCTCGTTTAAATAAAATACAAATGGTGCTGATCCACGTTATTTCCGTGAACGGGCGCCGTCGGTAGAAACAAGTGCTTATTTTTATTTTGATACTAGCTTTCCGCCCGCGGCTTCGCTCGCGTGGAGATCGGTTATATTGCGCTTTTTAGGTTTCCCTCGGGAATATCATTTTTTCCGGGATAAAAAGTACGCTATTATTTAATCCGAACTTTTTACTTTACGTTTGAAATATTTGAAAGCAATCGGTTCAGTAGTTACGGCGCAAAAGCGGAACAAACAAACAAACAAACTCACTTTCCGATTTATTATTAAGGATTTTGAATTGAAGTCGCGACGCAGTAGTGATTAAAACATCTGCCTCTCAAGTATGAGTGTGCGGTTTCGATTTAGGTCAGGCAAATACCATTGTGACTTTTCTAAGTTATATTTACATAATTTCTAATTATATCTTGGACACCATTGGCTGATTACAAGGAGAGTGTGCGAGCGAATTACATGATTTAATTCCCCCATCTCCGTTCCACCATCGGACGACCTGTCGTACTGCGAGTTTCCACCCTTACATTGTTAGCACCACTACGATCCGGACGAAGCGTTTCGCCCACAGAACGGATAAAAACTATTAGAAAGGAAATTCGTCGGGATTTGTATGAGAACGCGTGACGCCGCTTGTTCGCGAGTGTTGTTTTAACTCCACTGTAAGCAAGAGACCAATACGAAAGCGCATTACGCATACAAATAAATACTCGCACTTAGACCAAAAGCGATCCACTCGACCAAAAGGTCGATATTTATATCTATAGTTTACATCGATAAAATTGTTAAAAAAGGAATGATCCTATTCTAATTATGTAGTTTCGTAAGGATTTGAATTATACAATTATTTCATTGTTTGTTTAAGGAGTTTTAAAAAAACGGAATTTTTAGTGTAAAATTACGTGTGTGGAAAGATATACCTCCTCGCTTAATATCTGAGGTCTGACTTTTTGTCTTGCGTGTTATAATTGTACGTTAAGGCATTGTTAAGCAGAGCTCCGTCCCTGAAGTAATTAGAAGAATACTAAACGCGATGAATGCGAAGTCGACATACGATTTTCGTATCACCTTTATGGCACGCCTGCCCCGCCCGCATTACCTTTCCAGCCTTACTTCTATACCGTGGTTTCACCTCTTCATTTATACCGCAGCGGTGTTTCCGTCGGACTACAATTTGAGTGTCTTCAAGGCTAGAGTGAATAGGCTCTTAATAAACTAGTGCGCTTTACCATCAATGATTGCGTCACTACTTACCATCAGGCGGGATTGCGGCCAAGCGACATAAAAAAATTCATAAAAAAGACATCTTGAGGAAACCTGGACTTTAAGTCTGAAATCGCGAACCCGCATTGAGTAAGCATGGTGATTACGCTCAATCCTTCTCTGTATGAGAGGAGGCCTGTGCCCAGCAGTGGGACGATAAGAAAGGTTGATGATTGATGATGACAATTTTAAGTTGTTTGTTTATTTGTTTTTGTTTTCATTGTTTTTATATACGTTGTTTTTTTAACTGTTATTTTGTAAGTTGGATAGGTACCTGAAAAAGCAAACCTGATATTGGTTTTTGTTCAGTTCCATGTAGTTTGTTCTGTGTAGCTTTTCACTTCTGCATGGTTCACTAGATCTTATATTACGTACTTGCAGTCGTGTTTCAAATTTTCCTAAAATATTATGCTGTTATTCCGTGTATCAAAAATACGTGTTCAGGATTCAGACTATCGAAGATGAGGTAAGATCAATTTATAAAATTTGCTCAAACATGTGTACCCTACATATACAATACTAGCTTTCCGCCCGCGGCTTCGCCCGCGTGGAGTTCGGTTTTATCGCGCTTTTTAGATTTCCCTCGGGAATATCAAATTTTTCCGGGATAAAAGGTAGCCTATGTTCTTTCTCAGGGTCTAAAGATTGTCTGTGCCAAATTTCATCAAAATCGGTTGAGAGGTTTTAGCGGGAAAGCGTAACAGACAGACAGACAGACAGACAGACAGACAGACAGACCGACAGACAGACAGACCGACAGACAGACAGACCGACAGACAGACAGACAGAGTTACTTTCGCATTTATAATATTAGTATTAGTATGGATGTAAAGAAAACCCTGTCCGATCCGTGAAGGTATTGTTAGGTATCCATAACTGATTCTACCAATGGATACAAAGACGGGCTAAACTTAAAAAAAATCCCCCTAAAAAAATAAATATTATTTCGCAAAAAGAGGTAACTTAATACATGTGCGGTAAACAATCCTTCCGTGGGCGGCGGGGGGCAGGGCACGCGGCACCTGTGACGTGGTCGCGTCGCTATTCGCTCATAATAATACCGGTGTTGTCACTTTTTTAAAAATTACCAAATTTCAGGGAATTTGGAATTAATTCGCGGAAAAGAAGATTATTTCAAAATTCATTAGTATCGTCACTATGATGATTATGTAAATTTTCATATTATATTTGGTCATGTGTTTTCCTAACCTTTATTATCCTTATGGGTCGGACAGGGTTTTCTTTACATATTGTATAATGATATAAATGATTATAGGATAACATTTCAAAAATAAGATCAGACATGTTTTCCACTCAGTATGGCGTGCAAATATTATGAAAAATAATGCAAAAAACACTTGTGAGCATGCCTAGGTTTCGTTTTACTCTCACGCAGACACTAAAAAAAATATTTCTTTCATTCTTTCAGACTTTGATAACGCCTGTTTCTTGAATAATTATCTGCAATTTGCGAAAATAAAGTAATATAACTTCTAAAAAGATTTGAATGTCAAAAATTTATAACGAATATTAAATTAGGCATTACAACCTTGAAAAGCACCAATAATGGTTTTCAACTTAATTACTTACATCACATTCGAAGACATTAATTAACGATCAGGGATTTTAAAACAGTGTATTTATTATATTTTAATAACGCGACTATCTGAAAAATTCTCCTATTAAATACAAGTTAAATGAATGAATAACCTATGAGTAATAATTAAATAACTAAGTCGGAGTGTAAAACTCTAAAACACTTAACTTAATTCGATAGCTCTTAGGGGCGAGAGAAACTCGACTATAGAACATTTCATTCCTAATTATGACGCTTTTAAAGTAAATTATTTTACGGAAAAAGTTGTGAAATGTTTCGTTAATTTCTTCGAACTACCTGTGACATGAAGTATATACACATAGTTGTTCAAGTTAAAGCATTTCAAGTGGAGGGATTAAGTAATTCAAACTGTCTCTATCTAAGTTTGGGACTTGATCTCATAAGCTTCGAGTGATGTATGTTGTACCTATGGAGCACCAAACTAAATACCGTGTTACAAATCCTTACTCAAGACTCAAATATTATTTAAATCTAGTTTAAGTAAATCAACAGCTTTAAACAAGTTGCCTAGTAACGCCTGAGATTCTTTACAATAGGTGGTTTTAGTGAATTGCGAGACATTATAGGTGATAAAATACAAATTACTAAACATTAGTGTTTAAAGATAAGGTTAGGCACGTAACTAATGTAAACTATAAAAATATAATAATTAAAGATAAGGTTAGACACGTAACTAATGTAAACTATAAAAAAAATTGGTTGCCTGTAAAGTCGGTATACGGGCGAAAGTATTACGTGACAACGACTTTGAGTGGTAAAATAATTTTAATGTGAATATTCATTCGTATAGTAGGAAGAAGGATGACATAATAGTAACAATTTAAAACATTTATTTATACAAAGAATTATATTTAAAACATTAATTTATACAAAGAATCTCGCACTGAATTTCATATTAACAAAATTTTATTTTTACCTTTACACATACATACGTATTTTTATACAAATATACATACAATAACTTGCAATACATTTGCCTATCCCTCTCACTCGCTCTTAGGCGGGCTAACTGTGCTCGAGTGGAAGGGAAACGTGCCTTTCACTTTTTATTTATGTCTGTCTCTCTCGCTCTTAGGCGGGCTAACCATGTCCGAGTGGAAGGGACGCGTGTCTCTCACTCGCTCTCATTGTGAGCGCATAGGTAACGTGAGCGGGGCGCCTAACGCAGTTTCTTGAAGTGTCTCCCGGCAAACCAATTTATAAGACGTTGTCACGTCAAAATATAATAATTTTAAGATAAGGTTGGACACGTAACTAATGTAAATTATACAAATATAATAATTAAAGATAGGTTAGACACGTAACTAATATAAACTATAAAAATATAATAATTAAAGATAAGGTTAGACACGAAACTAATGTAAACTATAAAAATATATATTTTTTTTTTTTTTTATATATTATAAACTAGTGCTTGACCGCAATCCTGCCTGATGGTAAGCAGTGAAGCAATCGTTGATGGTAAAGCGCACTAGTTTATTAAGAGCCTATTCACTCTAGGCTTGAAGACACTTAAATTGTAGTCTGACGGAAACACCGCCGCTGGCAAATTATTCCAGTCCCTCGATGTACGCGGTATAAAGTAGGAGGCGATACGTTTCGTCCGGATCGTAGTGGTGTTAACAACGTAAGGGTGGAAACCTGCGGTACGACGGGTCGTCCGATGGTGGAACGGAGATGGGGGAATTAAATCATGCAATTCCCTCGCACACTCCCCAAAATGCATCCTATAGAACACCGAAAGGCTGGCTACTCTACGCCTGTGCTCTAGGCTTTGGAGATCATCTCGAGTTAGATCAGGGTGACATTTCGCAGTACCAGCCCAAATGTGGCTACAGTACTCCACACACGAGCGGACCTGTGCTTTGTACAACATTAGAAGCTGCCCCGGTGTGAAGTACCGCCGGACCTTTGCGATAACGCCAAGTTTTCTGGCAGCCACCTTGGCCTTAGACTCAATGAACCGCCCAAAGTTAAGGTTCGAGGAAATCTCTAATCCCAAAAGCTGAAGGCGGTTGGTGCTCCCCAAGAATACATTCTGAAAAGTAGGAGCCAAGGTGAACGGGCTCCTTTTGGCGGTGAAAAGACACGCCTGTGTTTTGGCGGCATTGAATGCTACAAGATTGGCTTTGCCCCATTCGGAGACTGCCTGTAGTGCAGCACTTGTACGCTCAACCGTAGCCTCCCTTTCGGACCGGATTGTTTCCTTACTAGCCCGAGCTTCCGGTAGGTATCTCTCCACAACTGTGCTGTCATTTGCACACCCATAGATACCGGGCATCAGCAGATCGTTAATATGCAGCAGCAACAGAGTTGCAGAGAGAACAGACCCCTGAGGAACACCGGCATTGGTCGATATGGGCTCCGATGAGCATCCGTCGACAACAACTCGGAGGAACCGTTCAGTCAGGAAGTCTTTTACCCAGCCAGTCAGGCCAGCGGAAACGCCGTACGCTGGAAGCTTACTCAAAAGGCCAGCGTGCCATACCCGGTCGAAGGCCTTCGAGACATCAAGGGAGACAGCAATCGCTTCCCCATTTTTCTCGAGGGCCTCGCCCCACAAGTGAGTGGCATATACTAGTAGGTCCCCAGTTGACCGATTGCGCCGAAAACCGTACTGTCGGTCACTGAGGAGATCGTTACCTTCCAGGTAAGCCAAGAGGCGCGAATTCAATACACGTTCCATAATCTTGCAGAGTATGGAGGTTACCGAAATCGGCCGATATTTGGTAGGATCGGCACGACTACCCTTTTTGGGCAAGGGCTGCACGTTGGCAAGCTTCCAGGACTTGGGCACTATACCAGTCTCAAATGAGAGGCGATACAGGCGCGTCAATACAGGAGACAACTCGGGCGCACATGCCTTAAGAACAATCGCTGGTATACCATCTGGACCACTAGCCTTATTCACGTCCAGACGACAAAGTGCTCTCAGGACCTCCTTGTTCCGAATGCGAACCTCCGGCATTGAAGCACCGCAATGAGGTAAATTAGGTGGAGTAGCACTGCCAGTATCAAGACGCGAACTATGGGCAAAGAGAGATGCAAAGAGACCTGCTTTCTCTCTCGCCGTATGAGCCAGTGCTCCATCAGGCCAAACCAGCGGAGGCAGTGTGGGCCGACAGAAGTTCGCCTCGACCGATTTGGCAAGGCACCAAAAAGATCTGCTACCGGATGGCTACGCAGATAACTTGTTGCCAATATGGGTAATACGGTCGAAGCGAGCCAGCCCTCTTAAGCGCCTTTTTGTAGGACTTGGCAGCACGGTTAAAGGCTCTCTTCTTTAAGCTTAGATCCGAAGTTCTTCGGTCACGAGCGTCAACCCAGGTGAGAAATGTCGCGTGCTTAAGCTGTTCAGCTTGGACACAATCGGCATTGAACCATGGGCGAGCTAAGCCACCGACGGGCACGTCGCTGAAGGGGATAAAATACTCCATAGCTTGACGTCACACATTTATAGCGTCCGCACAGCTCGACGGATTGTCAGAAGAGAAGCAGACCTGCCGCCAAGGATAAGACGTAAAGAAGTGGCGCATCTCATCCCAATCTGCTGATTTGTATCGCCACAATGTCCGTTCACCACGAGAGTCGTGATCTGGAGGGGAGAAAAACAACACAAACTTCACCAGACAGTGGTCTGAAGTTCCCAACGGTGAGGAAACTGTTACAACACATCTGTCCGCATCAGTGGTCAGCAGAAGGTCCAGACAATTGGCGGTATGACCAGCTACATCAGGCACCCTAGTCGCTTGTCCCACCAGCTGGGAAAGGCCCATTGATAGCGCAAAGTTACGCGCTTCTCTCCCAGCGTGGTCGGTCCTCTGGTATGGGAAAAGCCAGTCTTGGTGGCAGGCATTAAAGTCCCCCAGAGCGACGAACTGTGCGTCAGGGTGCCGATGCAGCATATTGTCAGCAGCTTCACTGAGTTGGTCAAATAGTCGAGTTGTCTCCTGGTCACCGCTGTGCAATGGGTAGACACAGGTGTAGACAATTTTATCCACACCAGTGTCAACCAACAGCCATAAGGTCGATAGATGAGGGTCTTCGAGGTGACGAAGACGCCGGCAACAGATGTCGTTGCGGACATACACACAGAACCCGGCACGCTGTTAGAAATGATGCTCCAAAGAGTATCCCGGGTAGTTGAGGTATGCCGCATCAGACGGACATCTGATCTGGGTCTTCGTCAAGAAAAGTAGGTGAGGCTTTTCAGTCTCAAGGTGGTGGTGGACTGCATCGATATTGGAGTGCAGACCTCGAATGTTTGAGAGGTGCACTTTAAACGAGAGGACGTGCGCCTGCTGTGCACACCTACTTTTCTTATTTGTACTTTTCATTTTGTTTTAATTTTGAGTGAATAGGAAGGAAGACGGCAGTTGAGCGAGGTGAAGCAATGTTAAACCCAACAACACTACCAACGATGCCGCGCTAGAGGGAGATTAATCTGGAGACATCGGGGACGCCCGAACCCCCCCAGGGATCGCCATCGGGTCCTCTCGTCCGGTCGCCAACCGGCACGATGGGGCTACCCTGGGATTTTTTCACCCTGGGATGCAGTTGGCGGGGCAGCCTTTCGTGTGTGGCTGGCACACTACTTTGGCCCCCAACTACCTGCGGTCGGCCTGCGGAGCACCGTGCTTCGGATCCAGCTACCCACCAGGACCAAACTCCCGACACAACAACATTTGGCACATCGTACCCGGCACACATCGCAACACATCTACTCAGACCCGTCCTCCGTACGGCTTCACCAAACATCATGCCATCATGTCAACTATAAAAATATATTAATTAAAGATAAGGTTAGACACGTAACTAATGTAAACTATAAAAATATAATAATTAAAAAATGGAACTAAACAGTTGTCTTAGCACCACAACACAAACATCACAAAAATATTTTAATCATCATTAATTGGTCTTGGTACCTACACTTTTATGCATGCAATGTACTAAATATACAATATGTAAAGAAAACCCTGTCAGATCCGTGAAGGTATTGTTAGGTATCGATAACTGATTCTACTAATGCCCACAAAGACAGGCTAAACTTTAAAAAAAAATCCCCTAAAAAAATAAATATTATTTCGCAAAAAAAGGTAACCTATCACATGTGCGATAAGCAACCCCTTCCGAGGGCGGCGGGGGGCAGGGCACGCGGCACCTGTTACGTGTCCGCGTCGCTATTCGCTTATAATAATACCGGTGTTGTCACTTTTTTAAAAATTATCAAATTTCGGGGAAATTGGAATTAATTCCCGGGAAAAAAGGATTATTTCAAAATTCATTAGTATTGTTACTATGATGATTATGTAAAATTTTATATTATATTTGGTCAGTTGTTTACCTAACCTTTAATATCCTTATGGGTCGGACAGGGTTTTCTTTACATATTGTATATGAAAAAATTTGGCTTTGAAATTTTGGTACAATATCATTTTGCACAATAAAAAAGTAGATCCGGCCGTTTGCTGAAACTTATGAATAATAATTTTAGTCTCTAATCTTGTATTGAAAGTCTATTAGGTTAAACAGTCACCAGATTTCTGTAAAAATGCCTAATATTTAATTATGTATATCATTATTTGAGCAGTTACAAAACTGATCTCGTTTTAGATATCATACGAGCTAGTTACTCAATTATGAGTTTCTTTTTTTAAGTATTACCTTTTTGACGTGTGAATGATGAACTGCTAGGAATCATTTATATAATTAAAAACTAGGGGTAAGTTTCGCACATTGATATAAATAACAATTTAACTTTACATACAACAATCAATTGATATAAAGAAATACAAGTGTAAGCAAAGTAAGACTTGCGCGAGGAAAATAGACTCCTCTCTCAGCATTCATCATCATCAACCTTTTTATCGACCCACTGCTGGGCACAGGCCTCCTCTCATACAGAGAAGGATTGAGCGTAATCACCACGCTTGCTAACTGCGTTGTTGTTGTTAGTTGGCGATTTCAGCCTAAAAGTATAGGTTTCCTCAAGATGTTTTCCTTGTAATCAGTCGTTGGTGTCCAAGATATTCTTAGAAAGTACAATAAGTTACATGAGTACTTGCCTGACCCCGCACACTCATACTTGAGAGGCTGGTGGTTTAACTACTAGGCTACCATGACTTGCCACTACGCGCTCTCAGCACTATGATAAGATATTTATGACAGCAATAATCACAACTAGCGCTGGATAATTTCTGTCGAGTCGTCAGCTAATAGAAAATATTATATAGCAGCCCTGCTCATGTCGCACTAATAATACAATAATCACAACTAGCGCTGGATAATTTCTGTCGAGTCAGCTAATACAAAATATTATATAACAGCTCTGCTCATGTCGCACTAATAATACAATAATCACAACTAGCGCTGGATAATTTCTGTCGAGTCAGCTAATAGAAAATATTATATAGCAGCCCTGCTCATGTCGCACTAATAATACAATAATCACAACTAGCGCTGGATAATTTCTGTCGAGTCAGCTAATACAAAATATTATATAGCAGCCCTGCTCGTGTCGCACTAATAATACAATAATCACAACTAGCGCTGGATAATTTCTGTCGAGTCAGCTAATACAAAATATTATATAGCAGCCCTGCTCATATTGTATTTTAGTGAGGTCACGTACCCTGCATTCGTGATTTATTAGCTAAAACATGTAAACTATTTGTTTAAATTAATGAAAAAATAACTTTGAATTCTGCACAATAATGTCACTCTGTAAACAACTTCATCATCATTTAAATAATAATAATAATTTAACAACTTGCTCTGAAATACAACCTTGTGGAATCGGAGGTACCGTACTACAGGTATGTGCCCGACCCAGTTCTCGAAAATGGCCATATCACATTGTACTGGGATCGATCCATCATCACTGACAGGACTATTGTTGCCAATAAGCCTGATATAGTGCTGGTGGATCGATCAGAGCGGCGTGCAATGATTGTTGACATAACCATCCCGCATGATGAGAACCTCGTGAAAGCCGAGAAAGATAAACAAATCAAGTATCTTGACTTGGCTCACGAGGTTGTCGACATGTGGGAAGTGTATTCAGCAATCATTGTACCGATAGTCGTGACAGCCAATGGCTTAATAGCCAAGAGCCTCGACCAACACCTCAGGAGGCTCTCGTTAGGCAGCTGGATCAAGGGCTTGATTCAGAAAGCGGTACTGCTGGACACGGCTCGCATCGTCAGGAAGTTCCTCTCTCTGGAGCCCTGACCGCCGGTAGCTTGGACCCTGTTCCCGATACCGGTGGGCTACTATTTTTTATATTTTTAAATGATTTTGTTTTTTTTTTATACAAATATTAAAAAATGTAAATTATATGTTAGAAAAATAAATAAACGAAATAATAATTTTATTCAGAAATACAGTTGCTGTGAGGATCTCACCGACGACATGCGGGAATATGCGGTCTTCACTGCTCTTCAGTTGACAGGAAAGAAGTGATAATCCTCTCTCTCGCTCAGCATAGCTGCCGAAACTACACCATACACACACACAAAATCGCTTTCTCTTTCTTTATATCCCTACAATCACTCAGTCAATCTTTGAAAAAGCCCGGAACGGATTTTGATGCGGTTTTTTTTTTTTAATATATAGAGTGATAAACCTTCCGGTTAATATATATAACATACAGTAAATAGTGGAGAAATACCATTATTTTTGAGGTTACAACGTTCCTAAGAAATTACCTTTTTCCCCTTTTGCAGTGAAACGCAGGCTGAACGCTACATTTATCAAAATAATGTACTAAATACTGTACACATTGAAAAGGTCTACAGAAAAGTCCGCGATGGTGTATGTCTACCTGTTATGGAAATCTCACAATAACATTTTTGTTCGTCATTTATTTCTTACGACAAACATTTTTCTCGATAACATCGGCTGCCGGCAGAAGTTACCACCCACCAGACAAAGTCTTGCCGCCAAGCGATTCGTCGTGTTCCGGCATGATGTCTGGTGAAGCCGCACGGAGGACGGGTCTGAGCAGTTCTGTTGCGATGTGTGGCGGGTACGATGCGCCAAATGTTGTTGTGTCGGGAGTTTGGTCGTGGAGAGTCTCCAGATCAATCTCCCTCTAGCGCAGCATTGTTTGGTCGTGTTGGTCTTGGCTTTAACATTGCATCACCTCGCTCAACTGCCGTCATCCTTCACATCGGCTGCCGGCAGAAGTTACCACCCACCAGACAAAGTCTTGCCGCCAAGCGATTCGTCGTGTTCCGGCATGATGTCTGTTGAAGCCGCACGGAGGACGGGTCTGAGCAGTTCTGTTGCGATGTGTGGCGGGTACGATGCGCCAAATGTTGTTGTGTCGGGAGTTTGGTCGTGGAGAGTCTCCAGATCAATCTCCCTCTAGCGCAGCATTGTTTGGTCGTGTTGGTCTTGGGTTTAACATTGCATCACCTCGCTCAACTGCCGTCATCCTTCCTATTCCTTAGTTTTTTAAGTGAATAGGCTTAATAAACTAGTGCGCTTTACCATCAACGATTGCATCACTGCTTACCATCAGGCGGGATTGCATTCAAGCACTAATTTATAATTATTTAAAAAAAAACATTGACTAATTTTCGAAGCGATTTTAACCAATACAGCATTAATCCTTATCCAATTTAATCCTTACCAAAATTATAAATCGGAAAGTGAGTTGGTTTGTTTGTTTGTTCCGTTTCCATGCCGTAACTACTGAACCGATTGCTTTGAAATTTTGCAGAATTAAAGTTAGAAGTCGGGGTTAAATAATAGGGTACATTTTATCCCGGAAAAATTTGATATTCTCGAGGGAAATCTAAAAAGCGCCATATCACCGGTTTCCACGTGGGTGAAGCCACGGGCGGGAAGCTAGTACTTAAAATACATTGTTGATTTCGCCCGATACAGCATATGATTTAAACGAATGTTTTCGAAGATATAACAGATTTGAAAATTGCGGGGCGTCGCGTTTGCGGCGGTACCGACCGGCCAGGTGGCGGGTGCGGCGGGCCGCTATGTTTTTATACAACGTTCACAGTTTTTCTGTAGTGTATTTGTATCAGCATTGCACCTGGGCGAAGCCGGGGCGGGTCGCTAGTAAAGAATAATATGGACATACTTGACTTAGGTTCCCGTTCGTTCTTGAACTTCGCATTTTATTTCACATTTCGCTCCAGGTCTTTCATATGTTCATCGCTTCTGCAATGTCTGCTTAGAACGGCCACGTTTACGCTTTCATTGAGGATTTCAGTCTAGGGCTTGCCTTGGTACATGTTCAAAATCCCTTCGAAGCGTGTGGGCGATCCAGTTCCATTTGCGGCGTTTGATCTGTTGGTCGATCGAAGTTTCACCGCAGCGCACATATCTGCATTTGAGATTTTCTCGGACCAGTATATACCGACAAGACGACGAATATAGCGGTTGTCAACGACCTGAGGGGTAATTCTACTAATTTTAAGAAGATTCACATTCTGACCTTAATCTCAATATTACAAAAAATACTTCCAATTTCCTCATATTTTGACAAGTTTTTGATATGATATTGAACCTTTTAAATTACGAGATATTAGAAACTTATGTGGTTCACCCACATAAGTTTCTAATATCTGCGGGGCACAGTTAAAACCAATAAAAATCCAATTTTCTTCCGAACAAAATGGGCTCGCATCGGTTGTCAATCCCAACATACGGAACATATCAGAGCGCTAGACTGCGCAAGCTGCACCTGACAGCTGACGGATACTCGACGGATCACAGATTGATTCATTCATTGCGCACCAGCCAATTATCGACATCGAAATTTGAAATGAATGATCTAGCAGTCAATAGATTGGATTTTTTAAGCTAACAGAAGGTCAATATCCATGTTTTTTTTTAATATTTGACTTCCACTGTCGATATAAATCTGAAAACTATAACACAATAATAGTAATATAAATAGGATGCTGTCAAAGTTTTCAATACTAGTCTCCACAAACATGCCCAACGTACAGACGACAGCACATCAAGCTAGTACAATCTGTCAGATTTCCTTATTCGATTTTCAACTTTATCTCTAAAGCATTAGGGCCAAGGTTGGTTGAGATATCGTCCGTACTGCAGAACCATGATAGCCCCGTCAGTACCCTGTACATTTTATTGCAGCAATAGTTTATTATAGCAATAGACTTTATATAGTTTAGACAGTCCAACAACATTGATTGCGTTGTTGACGTTGTGGAGCAAACACATTTTCGGACATTTCAATCAATGGTTTAGTAATATGCTTCTAAATTATTACAATTGATAGTATGTTATGCAATTAGTGTGCTAGTTGCTTTATTTCCGATGGGTATAATCGACCCATACGCTGCAGGTTTTGGAATAGCAGTATACTGGTGTTAATAGCTGAAATAAGAAAATACCAGTAGAGAGTAATTATTGTTCCACTTTTGGTCAAGTAGGTCGCCAAGCCAGATAAAATTTAAAACTAAAATAGTCATGAATGAAATGAATAGGGAAATAGAATCATGTTCGGTTAACCTCCGCGTCGTATTAGTCCAGACAGAACGGAATAGGCAATATCTCTGTGGAGTTGAAATACGATGCGGATTTTGGTTAGAACTGAATTTCAATTCAGTGCAGCTTCCTTGTTCGTAACGCCTCTACCGACTTGTTTATTAAAATGTCTAAAAGTTTTATTCCGTCAGCTCTTATTTTCAATCCACCAGGTGCGAGGTGTATATACGAGTCTCTAATTTCATAGGGAAGGAATTTCTACGAGTAGAAATGCAGACCTTTACAAGGTTCAAGGTCCATACCTTCGTCACTGTCTTCCCCGAGGCAGTAATATCTTCAGCAGGAGTCTTCACCAATGTTATTAACTTGTGGCAAGAGTTACGGCCCTGTTTAAGTATATACCGACAAGACACAACATAAAATTTTTACTTAACGATAACGCTTAGTTTTCTTTTTGGTGTTATAATGAGTTCTCTGTTTCTCTGTACATATTGAAATTTTTAAGCTTAAAAGCTTAAAAATCTCAATAAAATCGTGGAATACAGACATTTAGTACACCTTTGAAGAGACTACAGGTGATTACAAGCGGGGAGGCAATAAAAAGGGTTTACACAAAGGCACACTTGACAGAAAGGATCTCTTCAAATTTGAATGTAAGGCTGAGATTCAGTATAAACACCCCCAGGAGAAGCAGCGAAGAATACGAGCGCTGCCTTCCTGTATTTACGTACCTATATATGGGACTTGCCTGTACACTACAGTCCGCCCTAGGATTCTGTCCTGCTAATTATGTCAATATGCATGTTCACATATTGTAATCAATTTATCGTTTTATGTCAGCAAATTCTTCTTCCTCAGCCTATAGACGTCCACTGCTGGACTAAGGCCTCCCCCAAGGCTTTCCACGATGACCGGTCTTGTGCTGCCCGCATCCATCGGCTTCCCGCGACCTTCACCAGGTCATCGGTCCACCTTGTTGGGGGTCTCCCTACGCTGCGTCTTCCAGTACGTGGCCGCCACTCCAGAACCTTGCTGCCCCATCGGCCATCGGTTCTACGAGCAATGTGCCCTGCCCACTGCCACTTAAGTTTAGCGACTCGCAGAGCTATGTCGGTGACTTTGGTTCTTCTGCGGATCTCCTCATTTCTGATTCGATCACGCAGAGAAACTCCTAGCATAGCTCTTTCCATTGCCCTTTGTGTGACTCTGAGCCTTCGTATGAGGCCCATTGTGGGCGACCACGTTTCAGTTCCGTAAGTCATCACTGGCAACACACACACACAGCAAATTATGAATTAGTATTTAATGCTGGTAAACGATGTTTGAAGATTTGTTTCACGATACACCATCGGAAAGTACAAATTTCTTAGTAAAACTGGGTCAGAAAGCTGGTACCAAAGACATTTTTAAATAAAATAAAACTTTTATACAATTTTTGCAAATCTAATTTTAAACTACAATTAAAAGCCTTCCATGAAAATGAAAATATTATATCAAATTTAAACTTATAGTAAATATTAGTTTGTTCCGGTCTAATCATACAAAATGTTTATCGGTGCAAAGTTCACAACGGCAGAACGTTGGATGGCGATGGCTAACATCTGCACCAAGAAGGGTTTTATCACATTAACTAATGTTTACCGGTACAAAGTGTACAACAGCAGAACGTTGGATGGCGATGGCTGACGTCTGCACCAAGAAGGGTTTTATCACATTAACTAATGTTTACCGGTACAAAGTGCACAACGGCAGAACGTTGGATGGCGATGGCTGAAGTCTGCACCAAGAAGGGTTTTATCACATTAACTAATGTTTACCGGTACAAAGTGCACAACGGCAGAACGTTGGATGGCGATGGCTGACGTCTGCACCAAGAAGGGTTTTGTCACATTGACTAATGTTTACCGGTGCAAAGTGTACAACGGCAGAACGTTGGGTGGCGATGGCTAAGGTCTGCACCAAGAAGGGTTTTATCACATTAACTAATGTTTACCGGTGCAAAGTGCGCAACGGCAGAACGTTGGATGGCGATGGCTAACGTCTGCACCAAGAAGGGTTTTATCACATTAACTAATGCTTACCGGTGCAAAGTGCACAACGGCAGAACGTTGGATGGCGATGGCTAACGTCTGCACCAAGAAGGGTTATAACACATTAACTAATCTAGTTACTTAGAACAATCTGTACCTAAAACACTGTAGTGCAGGGATCATTTGCCGGGGTCAAGGGTCATAACATTTCGTGACTTCAGCAGACCGCCTGGCGCCGTGGACTGCTATTTTTATAAATTTGACATTCCAACACGATTCTATTGTCATTGTGCTAAAAGTTCGTAATCTGATAAACTCATAATGGTCAATCACTTATCGGTCAGTCGTCTCGTACTGGAAAGGTGATAGAATGTCATTGCCGTATTGCCATTATTATAATACCTAGAAATTATTTTCTAAAAACTACTTTAATTATTTGAACATTTATTAATATGGCGTGGAGTATCAGTGATTGACCACTGGAAAGTCATAAAGACGCCATTTTGTTAGTAGATTATGAAACTTGACAAAATCGATCATTATGAGATCGACCATTCTGACAGTCTCGTAATTACAGACTAGGGTCCCTGACTCTGCGATATTTCTCTGTCTCCTCGCTCATAGTCGCTAAGCACTCGCTCAACTGACTCCGCTAATTCCCCGCCTAGCTCACTCCTTAAAACTTATTTAAAGCAAAACCCATTTTTCACTTACACTCTTTCTTAATGGATGATCCATTTCACTCATTTCCAGTCAGCTGTTGTTTCTCACTCATTACCCGTTCGCAGTGGGAGGCGATAACAGGCTGGGTTTTTCATCCATAGTTGAACTCAACCGATAATTATTTTCCTTACTATTGTTAGGTTGTCTAAATGTCACAACTGGCTATTTTTTTGTAATTAATATTATTTGACAAATTAGTAATTATATTATTGTATATCATTAAAGAATAAAAGCAAAGCATGTATGTGAAGTTACATTTGGGCTGGTACTGCAAAATGCCACCTGGCTACTTTGAATTCAGTGGAAAGGCGTATGAAGAGGCGATCCTAATTTAGTTCAAAACGGTTTCCGAAGCCTGGAGCACTTGCGGATAGTAGCCAGCCTGTCGGTGTTCATTTTGGAGAGGGTGCGAGGGAATTGCATGATTTCTTTCCCCCATCTCCGTTCCATCATCGGACGACTCGTCGTACGGCGAGTTTCCGTTTCGCGTTTTCTTCGAGGGGCTAGAACAATTTGCCAGCGGCGGTGTTTCCGTCAACAACCGACTACAATTTAAGTATCTTCGAAGCTAGAGTGAAAAGGTTCTTAAACCTCGATATCATTTTTGAAGACCTATCCATAGATACACCACACGTACCAATGTGCTTGATGACAAAAAAAAATAAGTTTCAGTTTTAGCCACTCAAGCTTGCGGGCCACCAAAGTTGACTAAAAATTTTTGGCGTTAAGCGTTCAGGCACCATGGTGGCCTCACCGACATGTACACTTTAAACGAGTTTTTATTTATGATATACGCACAGAGGGAGATAATAAAGTTATGCTGTTTTAGTACTGATGTGATGTGAGTTTATATACTGATGTGGGGTGGTCGGTATACTCGTTTGATTTATGCTGTCCTGGTACTTTATTTATGTATTATATAGATAATTTTGGTGAAATAATAAATCTAATAATGATTAAGCCTCCTTTTTATTTCCGCTGCCCTAGTAACTTTCAGAAATAAAATAAGTATGTTTTTGTTGGAATTTGTGAAAAAAGTCTAAGTTATTTTGCCTCCTGACAATTCTGTAGTGTGAAAAATTTCACAACTAGCAGTTGACTGTACTTCTGCCGTAAAGCGAATCTGTCCCCGTCTAGGGGAGACAAGAAGATTTAAAAATCCTGATGTCTACCCGAGGGGAGCCGTCAGGGGAGACACGAGGCCGGAATAATATAATTTATTAGCAAGTTCTGATGTCTCCCCCGCCTAGGGGAGACAATAAGATTTAAAAATCCTGATGTCTCCACGAGGGGAGCCGTCAGGGGAGACACGAGACCGTAACCAGTAAAACATGTCAATTTATAATATGTCAGGCGTTGATCATATTGACAGGAGAAAAATTTGTGATGAACTTAAATATGGTTTATGGATGGATATGAAGAAGAGATTTAGCGCCATAGGATACATGGTGAATGTATACCTACAGATTTAGCTACTTTTCTATAACTCCCATGTGCCGAACCGGTTTCCAAATCAAATCAAAATTGTTTATTTCAAATTAACCATCACTTGGTACTTTTGAATAGTCAATGTCGGTCAGTCCAAGAAAAGTGAAGCTAAATTGCACGTTCCAAAGCGTAGATCTCTATGGAGAAGATCGTGCAAGAAAATCCATGGACACTCTTTTAAAATCATAATATATGGGCCACCAACTAGACACAAATCCAAACTCCAGTCTGTTACTTAAAGTCCAGATAGGAAAAATCAATAACCTTTGCTCGACCTGACTATCAAACACAGATATTCAATATTATAACGGCTAGAACAAAGAGCCAGATTAACATAATCATAAATACGTAATAAATATGGCCGTAAACCGAAGAACGTTTTATTAAAATATAATAGCTGTAGCGCGGTACTATAACATGGCGGATGCCTGTTCCGCCAATGTTTACTGTCACTGTCAAGTTTTCCAATTTTCGATAGGATTCGGCGCTTCGATTCCTTGTTAGGGAACTTTTCAATTTTCATTAGCTTGCTATAAGTAGGGTAGATGTGAAAACAAGTTGCTTGGCGGGTCGAGTTTGAAATTAAATTATGCAGGTTGGAACATTGTGTTATAAAATCACGACTTTTTGCTAAAGCATTATGGGTCAAATTGTTGTGAAACTGTACTTTAATCTACTCAAATAAATGAAATTTAGAGACATATGACTCGACACACATTAAAGATTAAAGTGTGCTACGTATCTTCTATGCTACACCAACATATTGAAAGTTGCTTTCACCAAAAACAATCATGATGTAATAATAACCCCTACCTTTAATATTTTCATTTAGGGCAACTCTACAGCCAAGTTTCTTTGTTAAAGCCCCCAACATAAAGTTGCCAACTTAAAATACTAGCTATAATATATTCATAAGCTGAAATTCGCATTCAGGCTCCAGTTTCAAGTAAATTAACTGTTGGTAACGTGCCCCAAAACTGTGTATTAATTCTAACTGGTATCCTGGAGGCAGTTGTTGTTTACCTTTTTGAAATAACAACAAAGCATTACGCCTCTATTCCTGAAAGGGATGGGCAAGAGGAAAACAAAACACCCACATCGTCAGTTTGAGTTCAAAGTAAAGCTCTAGCCACACTAAGGCGAGAGATGAGATGTGTGTTCGCGCGTCGTTTGTTATAATGATTAGGAAGTCAAGTGAGTAATTGCTCTGGTTTGAGCAAGGAGCTAGTTAACACAATCGGCATGAGCGAAATTCATCCGGCATGGAGCACGGGATTTAGGGGCTTATGGTTATGTTACACCCGTTCGGGCCGATCGATCAAGTTAAACTACGCTTGACAAGGTCACTTCGTCGATGAATGACGCACTCGAAGCCGATGCCAATATAATTGGAAAAAAAGTCTAAGGAGATGATACAGATGATGATGGAGCATTGAATTCGTCTTAGTTTGTAATGTTATATCTACATATACTCACACTTATTATTTATATCGTAGATACTTATACATCTTTCATCCCTAAATGTCATGATACGCATTCTGGTACTATGAGACGCTGTTCTGATCATATTCTACTACACCAGGACTCATTATTCAGTTCAAAGACACAGTCCTCAACTTTAAACCTAAGTTTCGGCGACTTAGCGACATCTTAGCGTAGAAAGCTATACGTTGGATTGTACCTATTACTTTTCCTACTAAACACAACACTTTCATAATTTAATATCACTTACATTTACATTCTTTCTTGAGAAAATACAACAACAATGAAATTATTTATCATATGCCAACTAGCCACACCAAAAACCAGAAAAACATATAACAAAATAAAATATCATTACCCTTTGGTAAGTGTGCCGGTCAGGCATTCAGGCTTTTGAATACCCGTAACGACTGTCGATTGCATATTCTGATGGTAATACATTAAATTACAATTACACATCATGACTTTCAAATTGCAAAATAGTAAAACTGCGCTGTACTGCAAATATCAATTTTATTTCTTCGACAATTAAGTTGATTTCAGAGTGACTACTACCATTGAAAACGTCATAAAATGTTTGAAACGGTAACATTAAATGATCTTTATTGTAAAGGAATTAAAGTTATTTTTTCATAAACTTATATTGTTTACGCCATCATTCAGTATATCCATCTCATTAGTTAAAAGCCATCAGAATGATACAATAAGGGGAAGCTAAGCCAGTAAGTATGGATTGTATGAAGCTTAATGTAATATTTTTATGCGGAATCAAGGTTGTGTTGCGCTATTTGGAAATTCGCCAAGCAGAATACAAAACAAATATAAAGTGTGGGAAATGGATAACAGTCGAAGTAATAAGATAACGGCGGGGAGACAGAATCAAAGATTATTAATAAAGGTAACATAACTCTATAAAAAACGGGAAACTGGTGGTCTGGTAGGTAGTGATCTGATAGAGGAAGTCCTGATTCTGTCAGTCCTGCCAAACCAGATGGCCAGGTCTGGGAAACTGATATTGAACTTTTTTATACCATTTCTCAGATCCAGTCAGAGTCAGTTTACAATCATCCATGCACAAATCCAACCTAGATTTGTGCACAAATAACATAGCAAGCTAAGCAGCAATTTCGTCCAAATACACCCAACTAAGGTAGCCGTGTGTGTACTTGGGAACTGGAGCAAGACAGCCATAAGGCCTGTTCACACACGCTGTGTACACAACTAATCACTTGCAGTCAGGTGTCAACAGACTTGCGCTCGCAGGGATTTGTACTAGTCATGGTAAATGATCAATAGAACAAGCTGTCAGTTGCTCCTTGCACTCTAAATTTGTGTTACAGCGGTTATATGTATAACCAAATGCGTTTAGAACTCATACTACGGTTTTCTAAAAACGCAGTGGTCAAAATCACAATAATTAAAATAGTTATTGTATTTTTGATATGCCTTAATGAGTAATAAGTTAATAACTTACAATTTTTTAACATGACATCAGAAATATCATTGTTTTTTATTTAACTCAATTAGTATATTTCTTTAATGTTGCTATTATAATCTTACACAATGTTTATTTTATGTCTGTAAGACTTTCTCAACATGCAGATATTATAAAAATTCATTACTTGACTTGATTTTGAATTTATGGTAGTAAAAAGCTACCCCTCCCCCTTTTGTTTAAGAGAACCATTTGATGTGAGTAATAATCCACAGCATATATTTCCTAAGAAATTCCTCAGGTAGCAGGAATCTTAGATAACAATGCATAGCGTTCAGTTTCTGAATACATAACCAACGAACAATCCTCCATCGTCTGTGTCGCGTGAATTCTATGTCGATGAGAATTTAACTCATAAACGTCTAAATATTCATCCCTCAATCCACAGCGTGACAAACGAGGTTAGCAGAGATGTAAGGACAATTAATACTTAAGTATTTAAGCCAGCCATGCTTTACTGTAAGTACAAGTAATAAAGGTAAAGGACAAGCAGTAGGTACAAATAAGTCCAAATATTGGAACAAATCCAGAGCCGAGATGTCACTCAGAATATTTTTTTGGATGGAAAATCCATCAAATGACCTGTCCCGATCTGGATGGGGCGTGTCAATTTTTCACTGACCAAAACCCATCCATGTTCCTTCATTTGCCTGTGCACCAGGTGCCGCGGCATTTCTTTCAAACAACCCGTGCATCAGTCCTAGGCAGAAATCAGTTCTAGAGGACTGATGCCTGCCTCACACGGCTAGATCAATTATGAAATTTAACACAGTTTATAACAAGGATTAACATATTTGACTCTTTTATTCCGATATTCAAATTGTACCTAAACTTATGCGGGTATAATGTGCAAGCATGAAGTTACTTCTTATTAGAAGTTACTCTTTATCTTCGTTCTTACCCTTGTGGGTGAATGTCGTACTGCTCTCTTAGATCGATTACAAGATAAGCTGCATTTAGCAGAAACAGTTCCGATCCTTGTCATAATTGCACGTACCTGTATAACGTGGAATTAAGTTATTATTTTATCATAATTTCAGTGAAAAGATGTGGTGGTAGGCCATAACATCGGCTGCCGGCAGAAGTTACCACACACCCGACAAAGTCTCACCATCAACCGATTTGTCGTGTTCCGGTATGATGTCTGGTGAAGCCATACCGAGGACGGGTCTGTGTAGTTGTGTTGCGATGTGTGCCGGGTACGATATGCCAAATGATTTGTGCCGGGAGTTTGGCTGTGGAGGGTGCCCAGATATATCTCCCTCTGGCACAGCATCGTTGGGCGTGTTGTTGGGTTTAACATTGCATCACCTCGCTCAACTGCAGTCATCCTTCCTATTCACTCAGTTTTTGTGTTTGAGTGAAGAGGCTCTTAATAAACTAGCGCTCTTTACCACTAACAATTGCATCACTGCTTACCATCAGGCGGGATTGCAATCAAGCACTAGTTTATAATTAATAAAAAGACTGATGAACGTGGGCCTCCTCCAAGCACCTCCACTCGGAACGGTCACGTGTTTCTAATATCCAACAGGTATAGTTTTTACAAGGTCATCCCTCTACCTGGTTTAAGGCCATATTGAGGTACGTCTTCCAGTACGCGGTCGTCACTCTAGAACCGTTCGGGCCCATCGACCATCTGTTCTGTGATCAATGTGCCCTGCCCACTGCCATTTAAGTTTGGCAAGTCTTCAATCAGTGTAATAATAAGGGTAAAATAATGAATATTATTGATTGACATTTGATGTTTATGGCTAACAGAATACCACTCTGTTCAGCCTCTGAGGCCTACTTTACGCTAACATGACCTCTGCTATGCTCATAACTGGAACCACGCCCCAAGAATCAAAGCCAAAGAGACAACATAAAGTGTTTTCCATAGTCACTTTTTTCATTATGTGGTAATTAATACATCTGGAGATGCACAGAGCGAGACAGCCAATAAGCAAATAAAACAGAGAATCTTCTCTAATACTCACGTTATGAAAAAATGTATGAAATGCATTTACAATTCCTTTATGAAGATAAAGGTATATCCTTTCGCTGAAATTACCCGATGTAATAGTATACGAGCAGATAGTAGCCAGCCATTTATAAACATACCCATTTCAATATAAATGTCTGCTCCATAATGTGAATGGTAGAGAAAATTTTCTCTGTTTCGTTTATTTTTTTTTATTTTCTTGCTGTTTGTCTCGCTCTGTGCATCTCCAGATGTATTTATTACCTCATAATGAAAAAGAAGTTAATCACAAAGAACAAAGTTAAAATTAAAGTCATCAGCAGTGAATAATACACTTATATTTGATGGATTTATAGGCGCAGTCTTAGGAGTGCCGTATTTGACTGCTTTCACTATGGGTCGCGGTTCGGATTCTCAGTCTAAACAATTATTCGTTTATCTTGCCCCCTTTATGATTAAATGTATAATAAAATGACAACCAGAGAAAACTTCAAATTATCATTTAGCTAGGTTTACATTACCGGAATACGGAGCGTAAAGAGGCCCCTAACAAGGTGGATCGATGACCTGATGAACGTCACGGGAAACCAATGAATGCAGGCAACACAAGACCGGTCATTGTGGAAAGCCTTGGGGGGCCTTTGTCCAGCAGTAGACCTCTATAGGCTGAAGAAGAAGATTTATATTACCGGCATAACTTTAATTAAGAATTCAAGCATTTTTAATTGACTAATATAGAATTCGGCTCTTACTCCTAAGGAGATAAAAAGGAAAATATTTACAAGACACTTATTTTGATAAACTAAGTAACATGTAGCCATGTCTAAAGTAAATCGTATCTGTGTAGTCATAACAAGTTTAATGACAACATCCACAACTTGAACTACATCGTGGTATATTAATTCACTCAATTAATATTTACGACGTAGTTAGTTACAGTTAGTAGTTTACTGCTGTTCAACTATTTTGGTACTCCGACATCGGTTAATATTACACCTTGATATCATAAAGTGGCCTAATAGCTTTACCGTCGGGCTGTCGGGAGAACTGTTTAGGTAATAGGGAAATTCTGGGACACAGAAACGTTGCCATTCCAAGTCATACCAAATAAGCATTACAATTTTCATATTTTATACTGGGTTTTAGTTAACATGGGACACAGCTACGGTATGTGATAATATTAGATCTGTATATTATTTTGCGGCAGTGGATAATACCCGATTAGTGCCACACTGCGTGCGTGGTTCACCTAAATATGTAGCTCTGGGAGCTCTCCAAACAGTTTCTGGTGAGTGGTATTAAAGAAGTAAACAGAAAATACATGAAAAGTTCCTCGGTATATGTATATATACACTAGCGACCCGCCCCGGCTTCGCACGGGTGCAATGCTGATACTAAATACACTACAGAAAACCTGTGAACGTATAAAAAGCACAGCGGCCCGCCGCCGCGCCTGCCACCCCCATTTTTTTCAAAACCTTATTATTTTCGAAAATATTCATTTAAATCATATACTGTAACTGGGCAATGACAGCCTCCGTGGCGTAGCGGTAGCAAACGCGGCCGTTGCGTAAGGGATCGTGGGTTCGATCCCCGCACAGTGCAAGTATTTGTATGCATGAATATGAATATTTGCACTGGTCTGGTCGTGCCTCGGAAAGCACGTTAAGCCGTTGGTCCCGGCTGCCATACGAACATCTAGTGGCAGTCGTTACGGGTTATTGGAGTCCTCAAAAGTCTAATTATTGGCCTAACTGCAATTCTTAGATATCGCCTTCGGGTTGTGGAGGTCAGACGGCAGTCGCTTCACGGAAAATATCGAAGTTTAGCCAAATTCAGCAGGTAAAGTGGACTCCAAAGCTGAAAAAGCTGCGGATGCGACTGGGATTAACGCTGAGATGATGATGACTGTAACTGGGCAATATAGATCTATATTAAATCAACAATTTATTTAATGTATTAAATTGGATAAGCATTAATGCTGTATTGATTAAAATCGCTTCGAAAATGAACCGGTTTTTGTCGTAAAAAGTAAATGACAAAATAATGTTATTGTGGGTGATAATGTTATTTATCCATAAGAGATAGACATATAACATCGCGGATTTATCTGTAGAGATTATCAATGTGTACAATATTTAGTACATTGTTTTGATAAATCTCGTAGTAATCTCTGCGTTTCACTGCAAACGCGGAGAAAATGAAATTATTTATGATATCACATTAGAAACCTCAAAAATAATAGTATTACTCCATAATTTAATGGATTACATTATACAGAAACAAACCTTCCTCTTTAAACACTCTATCATCATCATCAACCTTTTATCGTCTCACTGCTGGGCACAGGTCTCCTCTCATACAGAGAAGGATTCGTAATCACCACGCTTGCTCAATGCGGGTTGGCGATTTCAGACTTAAAGTCCAGGTTTCCTGAAGATGTTTTCCTTCACCTTCAGCCATTGGTGTCCAAGATATACTTAGAAAGTACATATAACTTTAGAAAAGTTACATTGGTACTTGCCTGACCTGGAATCGAACCCGCGCACTCATACTTGAGAGGCTGGTATTTTAACCACTAGGCCACCACGACTTCACCTCTTCCTCTTTAAACACTCTTTTCCTCTTTAAACACTCTATAGTCTATCCATTCAAAAAAACCGCATCAACATCCGTTTCGTAGTTTTAAAGATTTAATCATACATAGGGTCATAGGGAAACAAAGTGGCTTTGTTTTTTAATACATACATATACAAGAACCTCAGCGGATCACTCATTATAAAACTGCGTTATCCGAGAAAATATCGCCCCTAAATAATTTACGTATATGTGAACGGGACCTTGTGTGAAGGAGCCCGTGATAATCCACTGTGCACTGCAAGTCATGTTTCAGCAGGAAAAAGGGGAGCCGTAATCCTCAGTTATTTATACAAGGAATGGTCGCTAACCACCTAATTAAAAATTAAAATGAGGGACAAGAGCTGACTACACACTTTCAGGGGGTGAAATCAAATACGAATATGCCTCATAAGGATTGCCTTACATGACCACTTCAGACTTTAATCATTAAAAACCTTCTTGGGATCGTCTTCCAATCAACCGGATGCATCTGAATATCAGTTTTTTTTTATCAGAAGGAACTGCCTATTTCACCTTCAGAACCCAGATACTGGGTGATAATGAAATCAAATCAAAAAAATTATTTCGAATAAACCAGTTACAAGCACTTTTGAATTGTCAGAAGGTCGGTCAGTCAGTAAGGTGAAGCTAGTCGCCCATTCCAAAGAATAGGTACCTATGGAGAAGAACGGGCAAGGATCTCCATGGACACTCTTTTAAATTGTCAAGCTATTGATACAAATATTTGATTACATCATTCGTTTTGAAATAAACCGTGTGAGAACGATGCAGAAATATAATATATTGTACGCTAAGAGCGTCCATTATGGAAAACACACAAAAAAAAGAACAACAATTCAGAAATTGAAATACGCCGTGGCAGCTGAGAGATGACCAGTCCCCTCTGACGGCGTCCGTTCACGAACATGACGTATGGATCATTCAGCTCAACCATATTGAAGGGAACCTAACCCAACACATACGCCACCACCAGTGAGACATTTGAGTGAGCATGACATACTCTCAACAGCCAGAGCACAATCAAGTCAATAAAAAAGACTAATCAACAAATAGATGCTTTACAGCAAGTACATTGTGCTCACACGTGTGCCATGCAATTATACAATACTAAGAAATTGAATCTACACAATGCAAAGATAGTTTTGTCCAAGGTTCAGCAGCTCCAACAGTGTTCCCGAATACTAAGTTTAGCTCCTGTGTAGCTGTACCAGTGTCGAACACCCCTGTCAGCGATGCAATTCCGTGACATACAATATGCTTGGCTACAGAGTGTATAATACTGGCTATGAGTAAAAAAAATAACATAATTACAAATTAAAACTACAAGAGGAAAAATCAAAGAACAATCAGTGTATAGAAATGGGACGCAGCTCAAGCCCAAGCCTATTTGTCCTCAATATAATCCTTAACACTATAAAATGTTTTCTGGCACAAATTACGTTTAATAAAGGATTTGAATTTATTCAGGCTCAGATCTTGAACCACCTCTGGAAGCTAACTACCCCTGCCCCTTAGTACTTAAGGCTTCCAAGCGCAAAAACTCAATGGAGCTAACGGCGCGGGGGTTTTTAATTTGAAGCATACTTATGTACCAACAGATTTTGCTAGCGATGTAGATGCACTGTCTGGCATGCAAACAGGTGCTTCGTGAACGTTTACCTTTGAAGCTCGTTCATACAGCGTAATCCTTTAAGCTTCTGGTACTACGTTCATGGAATAAAGACGGTTTCATCTTTCGACACTCTTTGACTTACACAGTATTATTTTCTCGAGCTTCAAAAGATTTAATCAAATAGGTATCAGCCAGTGGAAGTATTACCTTCAAAGCAAAAAATTACGTCATTAATTTTATATGTAGGTATCTAGTACAATAAATCATATTTTCATATCTTACAAATAACTTATTTAAAAAAGCCTAATAATGCGCTTTTTAACACAGTTCATTCTCATTTTAACACATCTAATTGAACTTCTCTAAGACTTGACTATTGAAGGAATAATATAATTATATACATACATACATACGATTGATAAATAATATAATTATATACATAAATAGTTACATACGATTTTTGTCGATTTTCAACGGTTAACGATGTTGATGTTACTGATGGGGTTATAATCAATTATTTTATTAAAATCTAATTAAAAAGTACGGTTCTAAGCCCACGTCTAAACCGAATCCAGCCATAATTCAGTTATTGTGCGCTTCTGCGTCAGCTAGGTTACAATTGATTTACAAACATCGTAAATCAATTACTTCTTCGATTTATTGAGAAAACAATAAATAATAAGAAAGGCGTAAACATCTACGATTTATCCAAATTTAAGATGTTAATACGCTCCTGTTATATTTACGAATATCGCGTTCCGATTGTCAGTTTCCGGCTCGTGATTTCCTTCTAGGTTGTGAAATTGTATCTAGTTCTGATATCGTAAGTTTATTTTGGACTTCCAGAGGTGGTTCAAGATCTGAGCCTGAATAAATTCAAATCCTTCATTAAACGCAAGCTGTGTCAGAAAGCATTTTATAGTGTGACGGATTATATTGAGGACAAAAAGCCTTGGGCTTGAGCTGCGTCCGATTTCTATACACTGATTGTTCTTTGATTTTTCCTCTTGTAGTTTTAATATGTAATTGTTAATGTTATTAATTCAAAGCCTGTATTACACACTATGTAGCCAAGCATATTGTACGTTACGGAATTATATCGCTGACAGAGGTGTTCGGCACTTGTACAGCTATACAGGAGCTAAACTTAGTATTCGGGAACACTGTTGGAGCTGCTGAACCTTGGACAATACTATCTTAGCATTGTGTAGATTCAATTTCTTAGTATTGTATAATTGCATGGCAAACGTGTGAGCACAATGTACGAATGTGCTGTAAAGCATTTATTTGTTGGGTTAGTCATTTTTATTAACTTGATTATGCTCTGGCTGTTGAGAGTATGTCATGCTCACTCAAATACCTCGCTGATGGTGACGTATATATTGGGTTATTAGGTTCCCTTCAATATGATTGAGCTGAATGATGCTGATCCATACGTCATGTTCGTGAACGGACGCCGTCAGTGGGGACTGGTCATCTCTTAGCTGCCATGGTGTATTTGACTTTCTGAATTGATTTTTGTGTATTTTCTATGGACGCTCTCAGCGTCCGCTGTCTGTCTGTCTGTCTGTCTGTTACGCTTTCCTGCTTAAACCTCTCAACCGATTTTGTTGAAATTTGGCACAGACAATCTTTAAACCTTGAGAAAGAACATAGGCTACTTTTTATCCCGGAAAAGTTTTATATTCCCGAGGGAAATCTAAAAAGCGCGATATAACCGAACTCCACGCGGGCGAAGCCGCGGGCGGAAAGCTAGTATATTATATTTCTGCATCGTTCTCACACGGTTGATTTCAACATGAATGATGTAATCAAATATTTGTAACAATAGCTTGAAAATTTAAAAGAATGTCCATGGAGTTTCTTGCCCGTTCTTCTGCATAGGTACCTACTCTTTGGAATGGGCGACTAGCTTCATCATATTGACTGACCGACCTTCTGACAATTCAAAAGTGCCTGTATCTGGTTTATTTGAAATAAATGATTTGATTTGATATTCTTAGTGTTTGTTTTTGTTATTACTGTAAATCAAATAATTTCGGTGAGTGCTTTTATTTATTTTTTTGTGAGGGTAACGTAATTTTTTTCTATTCGACAGTTTTATTTTTTCTTTTCGTTAACTTAGATTTGTTTTCTTGTGTAATTAGGTATGTCAACTTACAATGATGACCCGCTTGACGTGGAGGAGATATTTTCCGCAGAAATAATAAGACACTCAGATCGCCGCCGCCGCAGACCTCCGATAAGCGTTTGTTTTGTGAAATGTCTCCGACCGACAAATTAATAGATGAAAGGTCGAAGCGTTAACAAACTGCACCCAATTTTCCCGAAAAGTCCTCGCCTACATTAAATACACTAAATATTCCCAATGATAGCAACGCGCGGACAGTGCTAATTATTATGATTTGGTTTCAGAGGCTTCTGTGTACCTAGCCAAAATCACGATAACGGTTCTCGTATAAATGTCGCGAATAAATCAGCAATTATGGATATGACTCAACGAGCTACAAGTATCGTGTCTTTGTTAGCTTTAAAATCTGCGTGTAACGAAACAAAGTTTGCTAATACTGAGCGCGAATTAGAAATAATTAAATTAAAATCCGGCGCCAAAACCGTTAATGAGGACAATAAAATGTCGTATATAGATTCTTTGAAACTGCGGTTGCCTAAACTTGCCCCGGCTATTGAATCTCGAGTACCTCCACCTTGTCTCGTCGCTTATCCGACCCAGGGGCGATCAGCTGACTATGCGTCATCTTCCGCCACTAAACAGGTTCGAAACTGTGCGGTTGCTGAAGTCCCATGAGCTTCTTTTTAAGTGTTCGTTGTAAGCTGTTACTTTCAATATTCAGATCCTGTTACTCCTCATATACATAATCTCCGTCATGTCTTGCGGTCATTCGCGGGCTGCAAAGTTATCGTTGGCGCGGATGTCAACGCGTCTCTGTGGTATGGCAAGGTTCGGGCCACCGATACCGAATGACGCTGCGCTGTTGAGGATTTCATTGCTGAGATGAACCTATCGGTTCATAATACCCCTGATGCACCACTTACTTTTTGCAGTCAAATGGGCGAATCTTGTATTCACGTCACACGTTCAAGTGGCGTGTCCTACTGGACGCGTTTTGTAGTGATCATCGCCTGATCGTGTACGAATTTGTTCCTGGTTATATTCAGGGTCCGTCTCATATTCCTTGTAATTTCAGATATAGATGTAAAAGCGCGAACTGGGAATTTTTTGGCTCGCTTTTTGCGTGTCACGCCAAAGATATCACTCGGGACGGGCTGTCAGCCGAAGAAAGTGCTGACATTATGTCAGAAACCTTTACCTACTGTGCTGATATCGCCATTGGTCGTGGATCTATGACCAATATTCGTAGATGTGACTGGTGGAGTGATTATTTAGTTGAACAGCGTAAAAGATATCGCAGAGCGCGTAGAAAGTTAAATAAACTCAAGAGCCGAAAGGTTACTGGATATCTTCTTACGTTCGCTTTAAATGTTTTTAGAGTTGCCAAGTCACGCTACAATGCATTGGTGGAAAAATCTAAAGGTAACTTGTTGCGGAAAATCGTTGATAATCTTGACAGGGAGGGTCCGTGGTCTCCCTTATACCACGAATTTAAAGCTACACAGATAGGTCGACCTTGCATACGTTCAAAACATTAAAGTCAATGATAAGCATACCACAGGCATAGAGGAAACAACAGAAGTACTAATTAATACATTTATCCCTGATAATTCACCGGCTAACGATAGCGACTACCACCAACAGATTTGAGCGTGGGCTCCTGTGCCACCTGAATCACCAATGTCAGACGTACCATCTAATGACGAATTTATAAATATTGTTAGGAAACTATCGGTCAACAAATCATCAGGTGAAGATAAAATATCTAATAGGATGATTAAAGAAGCGTGTAAAACAACGGTTGATGCCATCTTAACTGTATACAACCGATGCATTGCTGAAGGCGTTTTTCCTCGTAAATGGCGACGCGGTTTCATACGGATAATACCAAAGTGTGGTGACAAACCACCGGATGATCCGAAGTCATATCGGCCTATCACACTTCTACCATCCTTGGGGAAACTTCTTGAGCGTCTCATCGTTCCACGTTTACTACCGAACGGTCCAAAATTTCATAGTAATCAATATGACTTCACCATAGGTAAATCTACAGACGACGCGGTGCTTTCCGTCAGAAGAACCGCTAACCAATCTGAACACAAGTACGTAATTGGGATCTTTCTGGATACTTCTGGGGCTTTTGATAACGGTTGGTGGCCTATGCTGTTGTTAAAATTAAAAACCCACGGTTGCTATAAAAACATATATAATCTCGTTTACTCGTACTTTATAAACGGCTCCGCGGTACTTAAGCTCGGTCATTTTTCTAGTACTAAAGCACTAACCAATTGATATCCTCATGGTTCAGTTGTCGGTCCTTATTTACGGAATTTGGGTTTTGATGATTTCCTCGCGATCCCGCTTCCTTGCGGCTGTTCACTTACTGGTTACGCGGACGATGGCCTACTGCTTATTCAGTCAAGTACCCGAGCTGGACTTGTGAACTTGGCCAATACTTGCCTAAATCTAATATCTCAGTGGGGTGATCGTAACCGCCTTGCGTTTGCGCCGCATAAAACCTATCAACTTCTACTAAAAGGTAATCTTAAATCATTGCCTACTATTAAATTTAATAACGTTCCCGTTAAAAAACAGCAACCCGTATGCTACCTTGGTATGGTCTTAGAAAGGAATTTTTCATTTATCGAACATATAAAAATAAGGAACTTTTGTGCCCTAACTAGAATATCCAAAGCAACTTGGGGTCTATCATTCCTAACTTTAAAAACTATATATGGAGCTACCTACTTAGGATGTATGTGCTGCGGTGCACCTGTTTGGGCCGATAGGGCCAGCATAGGGGCGGCACGACGTAAACTGCTTCAAAGCCAACGTTTGGCATTGATATTTTTATGCAAGGCGTATAGAACAGTCAGGGCTGAAGCCTTACCCGTACTGGCAGGTGTACTTCCAGTCGATCTTGAAGTACAGCGGCGTGCTTTAATGTACTACTTCGCGAGGGGCTTAATAGAATTTCTAGTTTATTTAAACCTCAGACTGACGTCTGGGAGGACCTCTTATCCGAATGGCAAAGTAGGTGGGATAATTCCATCAAGGGCAGGCACTTCCATCTATTCTTTCCATCCGTTAGCGATCGGCTGGCTAAGACATGGCTGGAAGTTGACCACTGCGTTGCCCAATTTTTCACAGGTCATGGCAACTTTAAAAGTAAACTGTATTCTTTTAAACTTGTTCCTTCGCCTTTGTGTCAATGTTCTACATCAAACTGTGAATTTGAACAGTCCGCGAAACATCAATCTTGTGGGAGCGTGTTCTTTGGCAGAATGAACGCAATATTATGTTGGATAGTGTACATCCGGAGTCGTTTATTATACGGACCTTGTAGAAACTAGAACCATATGCCATATCTATTATTGGAATCAATTGTAACAGCACATACCTACTTAGGACCCATTAACTTAATCAAATTTTGTTCCGTGGTTCTTGGCAATCTGGGCTTCTCCCAGTTGCAATAATGTCCCTTTGTGCCGATTGGCCTAGTTCTGTTCTGTCGCCTGCTTGTTATGGAGGGAAGTGGAAAACATATTTTTTTTCTTACTCCTCCGCTATTCTTTTCTGATTATTTTCGTTGCGGAACCCAAGACAGTTGAAAGCGCGCGTCAAACACAACGCACCGACGACTCGGGCCTGCTTACCGCCCGCAGGTCTGCGCTTACTGTGGCTGGGAGTTCGTCTCTCGACCAGGGAGTCTCCTGCGGCGGCTAGTGCCGTGACAGCGCTGGGATTCCCGCTCCCTCACGCTCTCCGCCTTCTCCTTTGCCAGCATCACTGCTTCGCAGAAAGAGGTGATGGCTTGCCATGCACTCTCCCTCCGGACCATGGCCTGGACCAGGGTCGAACGCAAGAGATCGCCGCCGACTGCCGCCACGAGGACACAGCGATGCTCTACTCAAGCCGGGCAGACTCTATATGCTCTCCTTATGCTCTATCGTGTTCTTAGAGCGATCTACACAATGGTGGCGGTTTATCCCCCCCGGCGTTTCCTCTCGGCTTATTCGGAACAGCAACCTACCGAAACAACGGTGTCTGGTGAGGACCTGCGACATGTGGAAGACGAGGGCGCCGTGGCGCCTTTCTAGCCACTCCTCAAAAATGTTTGTTATCTCAATTTAAACAAAATAACAACTTTATTGCGTTAGTACACTGGAAGCCAAGCCCAAAATACAATAGTATGCGAGTTAGTATTACTACAAAGCAGAAAATACTAAGTAGATTATAAGTACTGGGCGCGCAGAATGAAGGAAGAGATTTATCGTGATATTGGCGAGTAACGTGACTTGAAATACGTGTGTATTAAAAAATAAGTACAAGTACATTACATACATACGTAATACATTACGTACATAAGTAATCAAGTACATTATACCTACATAGCAATTTAAGCGGTGATTAACATACTACACGTTAATCTGCATCTGTAGGATCAAAATTGTGCGCCTTCGTTATATCCAAAAACATCCAACATCAAACTAAATGTTAAGTTACTGAATTAATCAAAACAAGGTTTATATTAGGTAACGGTGAATGATTAGGTGAAAAAAAAAAAACGAATAACGTAAATGTAATGTTATTAACGGTCAAGAAGAAGGTAAAAAATGGTTACATGTTATATTGTTAACAATACTCTAACAGCAATGATTTAACTTAAATGTTTGTGTGTGAGTATGTATGTGCGTACCTACGTGTGTATATGTGTCAGTGTGCTTATAGCGTAGGTGAGATTAGGAGTGCTGTCAGTTAGTGTACAGTAGTGATGAAAATGCGACAATAAATTAAACATTCTCAGACTACCCATAAAAAATCATATAAATATATCCATTAGTTTAGTCACATGAAATTATTTTCCATTTTTCACATTTTCTACATGATGGACATGTTGATAAGGAAGCGCTAACAGGTTAAAAAAGCAGGTCGATACAGGATCGCACTGTCGCCGATCGGAGCTCAGTGAACCAATATTTTAAAGGATGTTTCTTTCGTTTCCAATTTTATGCGATTTAGTTTGTCTGATTTTTTTTTTTTGTGGTGCAAGGTGACAAAGTGGTGCTGATAATGCGATGAATAAACATCGCATTATCAGCACCACTCTGTATGAAAATGAAAAGGTGTAAATTCTTAGAGTATTTTATTTAAAACCAAAGAGATTTTAACTCAAGATAAAACTCAACGAATACCCTTAGATATCATTCAAAGAAGCTTAGTATGTACCTACATGTTAGTATGTATATACGAGTATATTATATAGGTATGTACCCTTTCCATTACACATTGTGTCACTAACTCTACGTCATATATAAATTTACGTCACTCTTCATGTCTGTAAATGTTTTTATTTGTCAAATAGGAGTGTAATGAGATGTTTTAATATAGTTTGCTCTATGTTTTAATATAGTTTGCTCTATGTTTTAATATAGTTTGCTCTATGTTTTAATAAGATGTTTTAATACAGTTTGCTCTATGTTTTAATATAGTTTGCTCTATGTTTTAATAAGATGTTTTAATACAGTTTGCTCTATGTTTTAATATAGTTTGCTCTATGTTTTAATAAGATGTTTTAATACAGTTTGCTCTATGTTTTAATATAGTTTGCTCTATGTTTTAATAAGATGTTTTAATACAGTTTGCTCTATGTTTTAATATAATTTGCTCTATGTTTTAATAAGATGTTTTAATACAGTTTGCCCTATGTTTTAATATAGTTTGCGCTATGTTTTAATAAGATGTTTTAATATAGTTTGCTCTATGTTTTAATAAGATGTTTTAATACAGTTTGCTCTATGTTTTAATATAGTTTGCTCTATGTTTTAATAAGATGTTTTAATACAGTTTGCTCTATGTTTTAATATAGTTTGCTCTATGTTTTAATAAGATGTTTTAATATAGTTTGCTCCATGTTTTAATATAGTTTGCTCTATGTTTTAATATAATTTGCTCTATGTTTTAATAAGATGTTTTAATACAGTTTGCTCTATGTTTTAATATAGTTTGCTCTATGTTTTAATAAGATGTTTTAATATAGTTTGCTCTATGTTTTAATATAGTTTGCTCTATGTTTTAATAAGATGTTTTAATATAGTTTGCTCTATGTTTTAATATAGTTTGCTCTATGTTTTAATATAGTTTGCTCTATGTTTTAATATAGTTTGCTCTATGTTTTAATACAGTTTGCTCTATGTTTTAATACAGTTTGCTCTATGTTTTAATAAGATGTTTTATTACAGTTTGCTCTATGTTTTAATATAGTTTGCTCTATGTTTTAATAAGATGTTTTAATATAGTTTGCTCTATGTTTTAATATAGTTTGCTCTATGTTTTAATAAGATGTTTTAATACAGTTTGCTCTATGTTTTAATAAGATGTTTTAATACAGTTTGCTCTATGTTTTAATATAGTTTGCTCTATGTTTTAATAAGATGTTTAATACAGTTTGCTCTATGTTTTAATATAGTTTGCTCTATGTTTTAATAAGATGTTTTAATACATTTTGCTCTATGTTTTAATATAGTTTGCTCTATGTTTTAATAAGATGTTTTAATATAGTTTGCTCTATGTTTTAATAAGATGTTTTAATACAGTTTGCTCTATGTTTTAATATAGTTTGCTCTATGTTTTAATAAGATGTTTTAATATAGTTTGCTCTATGTTTTAATAAGATGTTTTAATATAGTTTGCTCTATGTTTTAATATAGTTTGCTCTATGTTTTAATAAGATGTTTTCATACAGTTTGCTCTATGTTTTAATATAGTTTGCTCTATGTTTTAATAAGATGTTTTAATATAGTTTGCTCTATGTTTTAATAAGATGTTTTAATACAGTTTGCTCTGTGTTTTAATATAGTTTGCTCTATGTTTTAATAAGATGTTTTAATACAGTTTGCTCTATGTTTTAATATAGTTTGCTCTACGTTTTAATAAGATGTTTTAATATAGTTTGCTCTATGTTTTAATTAGATGTTTTAATACAGTTTGCTCCATGTTTTAATATAATTTGCTCTATGTTTTAATAAGATGTTTTAATATAGTTTGCTCTATGTTTTAATACAGTTTGCTCTATGTTTTAATATAGTTTGCTCTATGTTTTAATAAGATGTTTTAATACAGTTTGCTCTATGTTTTAATATAGTTTGTTCTATGTTTTAATAAGATGTTTTAATACAGTTTGCTCTATGTTTTAATATAGTTTGCTCTATGTTTTAATAAGATGTTTTAATACAGTTTGCTCTATGTTTTAATATAGTTTGCTCTGTTTTAATAAGATGTTTTAATACAGTTTGCTCTATGTTTTAATATAGTTTGCTCTATGTTTTAATAAGATGTTTTAATACAGTTTGCTCTATGTTTTAATATAGTTTACTCTATGTTTTAATAAGATGTTTTAATACAGTTTGCTCTATGTTTTAATATGGTTTGCTCTGTTTTAATAAAATGTTTTAATACAGTTTGCTCTATGTTTTAATATAGTTTGCTCTATGTTTTAATAAGATGTTTTAATACAGTTTGCTCTATGTTTTAATATAGTTTGCTCTATGTTTTAATAAGATGTTTTAATACAGTTTGCTCTATGTTTTAATATAATTTGCTCTATGTTTTAATAAGATGTTTTAATACATTTTGCTCTATGTTTTAATATAGTTTGCTCTATGTTTTAATAAGATGTTTTAATAAGATGTTTTAATACAGTTTGCTCTATGTTTTAATATAGTTTGCTCTATGTTTTAATAAGATGTTTTAATACAGTTTGCTCTATGTTTTAATATGGTTTGCTCTGTTTTAATAAAATGTTTTAATACAGTTTGCTCTATGTTTTAATATAGTTTGCTCTATGTTTTAATAAGATGTTTTAATACAGTTTGCTCTATGTTTTAATATAGTTTGCTCTATGTTTTGCCGTTAACGGCGTAGAAATAGGCATACGAAATAACAATTGAATTTTGTTCTGTGTTTGCATTGTTCTAAATGAACAATGCAAACGCAGAACAAAATTGAATTGAAAAACGACGTAGGAAAGTTTGCTACGGTTTAATCGTTTTATTATTCATTTTGGGAGGTTTATAGAAAACACTAATAAACAATAAGTAGGTACTTTTAACAGGTTTTTTAAAACTGTGCAGTTAGGATCGGGTCGCTAGTTTCTTAGACTTTAAAACAGACCATGACGTCCATGCCTGCTGAATTTGGCTGAATTAAAAAAAAAACGTTTCTAGGTCTAGGAAATAATCTTCCAATTTCTTTCTAAAAGTATTTCACTAAGTAGCCAATAAAAAGTAAACACGTTTTAGAGATGGATATTTTAGAAAAATAAAGAGGATGATTTAACCACATCACTGCTGAGAAGAATCCTGACTGTTCCTGAAAACTAAAAATATTTCATGATTGTACGAAATCGTTACCGGGAAGAATCTAAGTTCATATATTTTTTCTAACTTGTTATTATTCTCCTAAGACATAAAATTATTTATTATCTATCTTAAATCTCTTTGTTTTTCTCAAAGATTTTCGATCTTTCGCGTCGACTCTTAATATATTGGTGTCCCTATCCCCGATTTAAAAAAGACATCCATTTGCAGAAATCATAATAATGAATTGCTTTTTAAAAAAGCTTTTTCAAAAAAAGATTTTTTTTTTATAAAAGAAAATCATTATTGGATGAAGTCTTGAAGAATATTGTTAGGAGTGTCTCTGCGCGATCGTAACAGAAATGAGATGATCCACAGAAGAACCGAATAGCTTTTCGAGTGGCTTAAATTGGGCATGGGTGGGCAAGGCACATTGCTCGTAGAATCTATGGCCGATGGGGCAGTAAGGTTCTGGAGTGGTGGTGACCGGAAGACGCAACGTAACTCCTTGGGCGTACGTTACAGCGTAACTCGTTCCACCTAGTGACGGTTGCAGGAAGCCAAAGGATGCGAGCAGCACAGGACCGGTCATCGTGGAAAGCCTTGGGGGAGGTCTTTGTCCAGCAGTGGACCTCTATAGGCTGAGAAGAAGAAGATAAAAACACAATAAATCAAACCGACATCCGCCAGACTTGCCTTGACGATCTATGACTGTAGGGCACTCCCTACACTGCACCGCCACCGTGCCGCGTCTGACGGCTCTGACGGAGGTGGTAGAATCGGCCTGCATCTATACTTCCAAGCAAAGCGAAGTAGAGCATGTCGTTTTACCACTGCAAAAGTATACATTCAAACTACCCCCGTACTGCTAGGCTCCTAACTACCACTTCAAATTACTTCGTGAAATACCTACTCACTTACACCTGAAGTATATAAATGCCCCTTATACCTTCAAATTTAAAATCAGCTCATCAATCACAATTCTAACGAATCTCAGTTCACCTTATAACTATGTTATGGAACAGAGTAATGAAAAGCGTCAGTCGCAGGCAGGCGGCGAACATCAAAGGGAGCTAGTTTACCGGCTGCCAACAACGCCAAGTCCACGAGGGGGATCAGGAGAGAACATTGTGAAAACACCGCCTTTGTAATTGACAAGTAAATAGTTAATATTGATGTGAAGCCAGAAAACCAAAGTTCCGTATTATTTAGTAAAATTAAGAGGACTAACGAACAATTAAACTGGAACCACATCAATATTACAATATTTATTTACGGAATATTTGACATAATATTGTTTACAATCAAGTATTATTTAATTGAACAGACAGCTGTGTTGCTGGGGAGTTTCTAGCGCTAATTGTTTTTCTCAGCAAAAGCAAAGTGGTGAAAGGCTGGCGTTTTGGGGAAGGGTGTCTGTCTTTTGTAATTTTATCGTTCGAAAAGTGATGGTCCTTAGCCTAATTTGAATAAATTAATTTTGATTTTGATTTAGCCTAACCTTTCTTGGTCCACTTGGAAGTACCTGAGCCGTTTTTGGATAAAAGTAAGAAGATAAAAGTAACCAACTGGGTAAAGTGGGGCTACCTTGTTCGAACAGCGGTGAGGTGTGAAAAATCATGCTGTACGTCCTGCCCTCTATGTTTCCAAACAGACAAACTAAATGACTTTACCGTTACTGACGACGCCGAGGAACTGGCAACATTTTGGGCTAACAAAATTCAATCGTGTTCTCGACACGAAGAAGTTAAATACATATAAAATAACATCAATCCTCGTTCCCCGGAGGGTTGGGCAGAGGTACACCTCTGAGTACACCTGTGATAGGGGCGAGTCTACTACCACCTGCCGGAACCAACTCCACACTTCAGACTACTACTGAAAATAGAAAACCAAATACACTTTAGTTAAAAGCATGTAAGATCAGAGATGCCGCACGTTCTTTGGAAATACTAAGTAGGTTTGTATTATATAAATTACCCCGTTTACAAAAGATTTTATTTACAGCGTGTCCTATTAAAAGGGAGAGCCTAAAACTATGCTATTATTTCCTTACCTCCCCCAGTCTGAAACAAAATACTCTAACTCTAATAGAAGCCAATTAAATTCATAACAAAGTTTAAAGTTGGCCCTAAGTTGGTCGGTCGTGATTGCCGACTGATATCATTTAATCGAGTTACAATGCTTTTAATTTTGTCTAAGTGCTTCTAATGTGACGTTTTTAGATTTGATTCGTGGAATATTTGGGTAAAGCTGTGGTGAATATTTCGGCCCCACCGGAGAATATATCATGAACCACAACAGCTCCAATCAAAAGATGATATAGTGCTACAAGCGTTTGGGTGATATAAACGGCGGGAGGCCGTTATTTGTAAACATTGTGAAACAAGATGGCGCTCTTAGTTCCGATTTCGGTCACGTCTCAAAAGATTCTTGGGTTACCATAAATATCATATTGACAAACGGCTCCGTGTATGTTGTTTCCTTTTTCGATAAAATTTATATGAGAAGAATTAAATGGGTTTTTAAAAGGCTAGTATATGAACGAATATTGGAAAGTTCCTATTTGATTTTTAAGCTGTCAGTTTTTGCATTATGTGAACGTTATCTTAGTAATTAGAGAACATAAAATAGATGCTTACAAATTATGTATAAACTTTAGACATTTTTATATAATTCTTATTTATTATAACTAACGTTATCCCAAATTCGAATACGTGTTTTTTTACATACGAAAGGACGTGATATTCACATTATTTTTTCGATAGGACATAACATCGGCTGCCGGCAGAAGTTACTACCCACCAGACCAAACTTCATAAGCCCACTTAGACAACTCTGCTCCCACCCGGCAAAAAGAATATCATTTAAATATGAGCTTTAAATATTACTCTTTAGATATATTTTACAATATCATCTTAAATTAGCAGACAGCTCGCTGTCAGCGAGTTTACCGCCGTCAGACTGCTCGGTAGTTCACGCCTCACTGGCCGCACGTCGATGCTAGCAGTCGCCACGCCGTCGCCTCTTAGTCAGTTGCTTTCACTATTTTATGCACGTCAAGTGCAATAGCAATAAGTGCTAGTTCGTGCGTTGTGAATCGGGACATGGTAGTAAACAACACGAGTTGCTTTAATGGAAACCGATCGCGGACTATGTCTATTACGAAAAGCGAGAGCGGTCGACGGGTGGATAGCTGGCAGTCTGCTAGCTGTCGCTGCGTGGACTGCTGGGTACCTGCTAGCTGTTACCGCGTGGACTGCGAGCAGTCGTCTTAGTTTAGGGCGGTGTTGTGTAGGATCGGTGTTGATCGGTATGACCTAAAGTCTTGCCGCCAAGCGATTCGTCGTGTTCCGGCATGATGTTTGATGAAGCCGTAAGAGGTACGGGTCTGGGCAGTTCTGTTACGATGTGTGCCGGTTACGAAGCGCCAAATACTGTTGTTTCCAGAGTTCCTCTCAGATCAATCTCCCTCTGGCGCAGCATCGTTGGTCGTGTTGTTGCATCACCTAGCTCGTCTTCCTTTCTATTAACTCAGTTTTTTTTTTGAGTGAATAGGGTCTTGATAAACTAGTGCGCTTTAGCATCAACGATTGCGTCAAGCAGTAATTTATAAATATAAAAAAACATTATTAACATTAGAACTTGAGTAGAACATGCTGAGCAATGCTATCCTGTGACCATCTTACAATGAACATTGAAGTAAGAGTGGACTGAGCTGTAATTCCAACTAAAGCTGGGATTAATACTATTCAAAATTACCGATAGTTGTAAGCCCTATTTTATTCGATACAAAATTTTGACACTGATATCACTTTATATTTTGGAAACAGTAATGTTTGTTAGAAATAATTTTAATTTATTTTCAGGAATGGCAGAAATTTTCAGAAACAGGCGTAATCAAAGTCAGCTGTGTCTGCATGGCAGCAGGACAGCGCTTATGCGCAAAAGTGTTTTTTGCATGGCTCCGATTGTTTATAACAAGTTACCTAAAAGTTGGAGGGAGCTAAATAATATACACTTGAAATGTCGACTAACGTCATATTTATTTGACAAAGCATACTATACGAGGAATTCCTAGTAAGCGCGAGTCATAAGCTCGCGTTGATTACGTCCCTGCCCTTTGTACACACCGCCCGTCGCTACTACCGATTGAATGATTTAGTGAGGTCTTCGGACCGACACGCGGTGGCTTCACGGCCGTCGGCGTTGCTGGGAAGTTGACCAAACTTGATCATTTAGAGGAAGTAAGAGTCGTAACAAGGTTTCCGTAGGGGAACCTGCGGAAGGATCATTAACGTGAACAAACGCCGCACTGCGCGCGCGTATGTAACGTATTATAAATAAAATCCAAAAATTTTTAGAGGATCGAAACGAGCTCATTGGCGCGGCCGGTGGTCCGCGAGGGCTTGATGCGCGGTGGCGACCGCGGGGTGGTGGGTGGCGCTCACTAGGTGAGTGCCTCTCCGCTCCGTAGTGTCGGTAGCTGTCGCGTCAGTCAGAGGTTCCGCCGCCGTCGACCGTAGCAGCGCGTCGTTCTCGCGTCGCGTCCTCGCACGGTATGTAGACTGGAATCGAATTTCTGACAGAAGCAGTTATATTGACATAGATTTTGATGCATTGTTTTTATTTTTCCTCGTGCTGACATTTGTTTTTGTCTTGTAATACCATTATATTTATATTTTTTGACATGAAATTTATAATTTAAATCCTTATTATTCATAATACTTACACGCCATATTCGGTGGCAAAAATGTCTGATCTTATTGATTTTATTATGTTATCCTGCATGCATTTATATTCTTGTATGTACACACATGTTTATGCAAATAAATTTATCTTTATCTTTCAACTTACTCTAAGCTCACTTTACCTAACTTTTCATTGGGAAATTATTACAGAAACGACCGGCTGGGTCAGAACCAAAAAGTAGTTATAACAATGTTAGTATTTTCTAACCCACTCTTCTTAAGAATTGCAACCCTTAAGTGGCAGTGGGCTGGGCACATTGCCCGTAAGATCGTTGCCCGATGGGGCCGACGGGTTCTCGAGTGGCGACCACGCACCGGAAGACGCAGCGCGGGTAGGCCCCCGACATGGTGCACCGACGACCTGGTGGTGTGATGAGGGAGGCGCAAGACCGGTCAAAAATCAAAATCAAAAGTCATTTATTCAAATTAGGCTGAGAATCCGCACTTTTTGAACGTCAAAATTACATATTCCTGCCATATGTAATTAAAAATGTATTGCCATCCCCAAAACGCCCACCCATTGACATTTCCTAGTGCTTTTGCTGGGAAGAAGAAGTGGCGGAACAAACTCCCCAGCAGCACAGCTCTTTGTTCATTTAAAGGTCTTCGTGGAGATCCTTGGTGGAGGCCTATGGCCAGCATCACTGCTGGCCATAGGCCTCTTTCGGATGAAATGATGATGATGATGAACCTACTTTTACGTATTCTTTGGTTAGTACCTAGGATAGTTTTTATCCCTGTGTTACATACATACCTACAGCTCACGACACAATAAATACAATGTTTGAGCAATAACCTAACAAATAGGTTTATTCATTAGTGTAGCTATTTATAGGATGTGGATGCACACAGGTAGTTTATAGTTGAATTAACGCATTAACTTTTTATCACGATAGCGTTTCCGTCAGATAATTTCCGATTTCCGAGTGGATAAACATGCGGGAAAACTTTGGGAAGAATATTATTGAGTGCGCCTCAGCCCTGCGCTAAAAATTGTTTCAATTAGTGCTAAACAGATAAAACTAAAATCATGAGAATATTTTAAAATACTCCTTCATTAGCCTCGTATAGTCAGGACAGTTACCAAGAACGATGGAACACGCCACGTGATGGACAGACTAGTTTCTTTCATCGTGTACAGACGACAGCACATCAAGCTACTACAATCTGTCAGATTCATTTATTTATCTTTATCCCTAAAGCATTAAGGCTAAAGGATGATTGGGAATATTTGGCACTTTGGGGTAGCTCGACCTGCTGTCGTCCGTACCATCTTTCTTGGTAACGTTCCTGTATTGGTTTAATGTAATGGTGTTTAATGCATAATTAGCCTCTAATGTTTCCACTGCGAACACATAGGACTTCACACTACGAGGGGCAGTGACATGCTTTGAAAACACTGAAAGTAACAGTAAAGTTAACTACATAATGTTTCCACTGCGGACACATAGGACTTCACACTACGAGGGGCAGTGACGGATTTGGTGGAAGTGACACGCTTTGAAAACACTGAAAGTAACAGTAAAGTTAACTACTTAATGTTTCCACTGCGGACACATAGGACTTCACACTACGAGGGGCGGTGACTGGTTTGGTGGAATTGACATGCTTTGAAAACACTGAAAGTAACAGTAAAGTTAACTACTTAATGTTTCCACTGCGGACACATAGGACTTCACACTACGAGGGGCAGTGACTGGTTTGGTGGAAGTGACATGCTTTGAAAACACTGAAAGTAACAGTAAAGTTAACTACTTAATCTATTTCACATAACAATAAATTTATCCAAATGTGTGTTTTATAGCGGTTCATACCTATCGTAATCACAACAAAAACGTTCGGATTGCTTCATAAAGTTACTGAAAATATTAAACACTACCAGACGTTCTCCCTGCTCAAGTAATACCATATTACTTACTTTTTACGGAGACACTTAAAGAACTGCATTAAGCAGTAGTGACTGCAGTTTCAATGAAATAATAGCTCTTGTTATGGAAATATAGAGTAAAGTTTCAAGTCATCATCACCATCATCATCTCAGCGTTAATCCCAGTCGCACCCGTAGTTTTTCAGCTTTGGAGTCTGGGGTCCACTTTACCAGTCTAACTGCTGATTTTGGCTAAATTTCGATATTTTCCGTGAAGCGACTGCTGTCTGTCCTCCACAACCCGAAGGCGATATTGAAGCATTGTAGTTAGATCAATTGTTAGACTTTTGAGGGCTCCAATAACCCGTAACGACTGCCATTAAATGATTGTATGGCAATAGGACCAACGGCTTTCCCAGGCACGACCACACCCCTTGCGGAGTGGCCGCGTTCGCTACCAACCGCGGAGGCCGTGATATTCAATAACCTGGTTATAGAGGGCTAACTGGGAGTAAGTCTATGTGAAAAAATTTCATACAGCTGTTAGACTAAAAGCCAATGTAAAGTAAGTTGGGAAAATTACCCTGTATGTTGGTCGTAGATTGTATAATGTGGCACAAGACAAGCTTGTTTGTGGGACAGCCGCCTAATGACAGTAATTTGGAGACATGTTTTTCAGCCATTAGAGAGGCTCACTTCTGAGTTGTATAGGGGCTTTAAATTCATTGAATTAAACAAAAGAGAACAGTCTGATAATGTAACCATAATGTTTTCACAACTAATTGAAACGTTTGAAGTTAAATGGGTGTAGGACTTTACATATTTAAAAACAGCTAAGTACGTTTTATTTTAAATCGCAGAGAATGTTCTTTATAGTTGTATTTCATTTTATCAGTTTAAATTAATTCTGATGCCTTTTACACATAGCGCATTTGAGTAGCTTCAACTTTTAATTACCTCGTTGCAATACTAAATGGGATCCAAAATTGATATAGCTGGGGCAATATTTGAGACGAGAATAATCCATCGTATCTCTCTAGACTGGCGGTGTAAGCATGAATGAGCGGATCCATAACTAATCTATAAGTAAAGCATGAATTAGCGGATCCATAACTAAGCTATAAGTAAAGCATGAATTAGCGGATCCATAACTAATCTATAAGTAAAGATCGTCAGATCGGAGTGAGGAGACGGTAAATTTTCATGAATTTTCTTTAATAACTTCAAAAGCATTAATTTTAAAATTTCTAGAAATAGTTGAGGGTCCCACAACTAGCGTCCATTTAATATATCACTAGCTATAGTTAGCTAAACTTTTTTTATTTTCTTCTTTGTCTCTCAGAAGTATCTTTTGAAAATAGTGTTATTTGAAAATAGTGTTATTTCTACTACATTCACTTTTACTTTGCACTTCACATCAAGTTACTAGATACTTTATTAGTTTTAAATTTTATTTACTAACACTAATGTCGCCTTTAAGAATGACGGAATTAAATAGCTTCTGAAGCGCTTTAAGAACCAGTTTGCCACCCGCTTTCAGAAGCTCAGCCGTAATTCCATCATCTCCAGCCGCCTTATCGCTCTTGAGCTGTTTCAGGGCCATACCAATCTCGTACAGGCTGACGTCCGGGATATCGTCGGTGTAGTGTCGGGTTTGTCTGGCTCTAGGATCATTAGCCAGGCTTACAACAGGTGCGTGTGTTGATGTGTAAAACTCTCCGTAGAATTTCTCAATCTCACCCAAAAGCTCGGGCCTGGAAGTGACGATCCTACCATCCCCAGTCTTCAGCTTCGCAAGTAGACTCTGTCCAACAGACAATTCTCGTGCGAACACTTTGGAGCCTTTGTTCCACTCGATAGCCTCTTTAATACAATTTCTATTGAATTGGCGTATATCGCGAGTCAGAGACTTTGAGATTTGCATCTGATACGCGAAGCGTCATCAGGGGATTTTAAGATCACCTCCCGTCTTTCTTCCATTAGCCGGCGGGTGGGACCAGAGATCTTCTTCTGTCCTTTTGAACGGAGGGTTTTGTAGAACTTAGACCCTTCCGTTTGGAGAGTTTCCACAAACCTGTTGTTGTAGTCGTCCACATCTACGCATTCACCGAGGCTTTCGAAGCGGTTTTGTAGTTCGATCTGAAAGCTCTCGGGGTTTTGGAGTTGTGTTGACGCTGGACGGAGCGTAGACTTCATAAGTCGAGAGCGTTCGAGCCTAATGTTGAGGTTCAAGATGCCTCTAACAATACGGTGATCACTCCCGGTTTTAACCGCATGGATCACGGAGACATCGTTGAACACTTGCCTTCTCGTTGACATTATGAAGTCTATCTCGTTTTTGGTCTGACACTCGGGGCTGAGCCAGGTCCTCTTGCGGTGCAATGGTTTCTTGAAAAAAGAATTCATCGCAAAGAGTCCTTCCTTTTCCATGAAATCCATTAGCATCTGACCTCTGGGATTCCGATTTCCAACTCCAAATTGCCCCACTTTCGTCTCGTCCGCCTCTCGCATATAGTTTTGCGTTAAAGTCCCCCATGACAACGGTGTAGTGGGTTTTGGAGGAATGTATGGCTCTACTGATGTCCTCATACATAACCTCCACCTCATCGTCAGAGTGTTTAGACATCGGGGCGTAGACCTGTCTAACCCTTAACGAATATCGTTTTGTTATTCTGAGTACAAGGTACGCCACCCGAGTCGAAAAGCTCCCGACTTTAACAACGTTGTTCACGAGGGACTTGTGGACAATAAACCCGACGCCACCCTGGGACAGCTGGTCGCCTTCCCGGAAATAGAGCAGGTTGCCCGACTTCAGGATTATCGAGTCCTCTCCCTCTCTTCGGACTTCAGATAACCCCACAATGTCCCAGCGCAACCGGCTCAGTTCTTCCAGTTCGACAATCTTCTCGTCGGTCCATAGTGTGCGCGTGTTAAATGTTGCCAGGGCCAAAGGTCGTCGTTGGTGATGGTAGCCGGATCTCTGCCGGAGATTCTTAGCACCTCTTGCTCCGCCGTAACCGAGTCCGCTACGGTAGACTGGAATAGCGGAGCTGCTGGGGACTAGGGGCCTGGGCTGTATCGTGTGCATTATTGAGGGGGTTTGCCATAATCCCCACGCTTGGCAGGCGGGTTGGGGATCGCAGTGATTTGATATTACACAGGAGAAGCGCTGCTGCCCGCTTCCCAGGTGATTTCCCTTAGTCGCCTCTTACGACACCCACGGGAGGATATGGGTTGGTACTATTCTAGGCCCGGTACCACACGGGGGACGCCTAAGGCGTGGCACAGGAGCGTGGTGATTTTGTTTTTCAAAAAAGGTGACAATACCCTCCTGAAAAACTACAGACCGATATCCCTCCTGAGCCATGTGTACAAGCTGTTTTCTAGGGTCATCACGAATCGTCTCGCTCGCAGGTTCGACGACTTCCAGCCTCCCGAACAAGCAGGCTTCCAAAAAGGCTTTTGCACCATAGACCACATTCATACGCTGCGGCAAGTTATACAGAAGTCCGAGGAGTATAACAAACCACTATGCTTGGCGTTTGTGGACTATGAGAAGGCCTTCGATTCGATTGAGACTTGGGCGGTGCTACAGTCTCTCCAGCGGTGCCAAATTGAACATCGATACATTGAGGTGATAAAGTGTTTGTACGAAAGCGCCACCATGTCAGTCCGTCTCCAGGATCAGGACTCGAAACCGATCCAACTGCAGCGTGGAGTGAGACAAGGAGATGTCATATCTCCTAAATTGTTCACTGCTGCGTTGGAAGATGTCTTCAAGCTCCTGGACTGGAAATGACTTGGCATCAACATCAACGGCGAGTACATCACTAATCTCCGTTTCGCAGATGATATCGTGGTCATGGCTGAGACCCTGGAAGACTTGGGCAAAATGCTCAATGACCTCAGCAGAGCTTCATAACAAGTGGGTCTAAAAATGAACATGGATAAGACGAAGATCATGTCGACCTCTCATGTCGCACCCACTCCAATTGTAGTTGGTTGCTCTGCACTCGAAGTTGTTGACGAGTATGTATACCTGGGACAAACAGTCCAGCTAGGTAGGTCCAACTTCGAGAAAGAGGTGTCTCGGCGAATCCAGCTTGGTTGGGCAGCGTTCGGGAAGCTACGCTACATCTTCTCGTCGTCCAAGATACCACAGTGTCTCAAGACTAAAGTCTTTGACCAGTGTGTGTTGCCAGTGATGACTTACGGAACTGAAACGTGGTCGCTCACAATGGGCCTCATACGAAGGCTCAGAGTCACACAAAGGGCAATGGAAAGAGCTATGTTAGGAGTTTCTCTGCGTGATCGAATCAGAAATGAGGAGATCCGCAGAAGAACCAAAGTCACCGACATAGCTCTGCGAGTCGCTAAACTTAAGTGGCAGTGGGCAGGGCACATTGCTCGTAGAACCGATGGCCGATGGGGCAGTAAGGTTCTGGAGTGGCGGCCACGTACTGAAAGACGCAGCGTAGGGAGGCCCCAACAAGGTGGACCGATGACCTGGTGAAGGTCGCGGGAAGCCGATGGATGCGGGCAGCACAAGACCGGTCAGCGTGGAAAGCCTTGGGGGAGGCCTTTGTCCAGCAGTGGACGTCTATAGGCTGAAGAAGAAGAAGAACACTAATGTGGGTCTAATGTAGTCTGCAATAAAGCTTTATAAGAATAGAAGTCCAGGACAATATGTCTTGCTCGCTCGTTTTTTTGAATAGCATGCGTGTATTATGTCCCACGGCCAGGCTTGTGCCTAGTATCGACTCCAGCTCATCCTGCTGCCTCCATCTGGGCCTGCCATAATCTCGTTTGCCACTGTCTGTAGGTCCCCCCACTGTGTCGTAAGTTTGGTCAATTGATCACCTGACATGTAATGCATGGGATCCATTCCATGCCCCTTATTACGTACCCCTGGCTCCTGCGTAGTAATTGCGATTCCTTTTATTTTGACAACATTCATTGCGTTACTGATGATATCCAGCAGCAGCAGCCTGTCCAATCATGAAGCAATGAATTAGAAATGAATTTCTAAATTCTACCGTATAAGAGAGACAACAATGTCTTGCATAGTTATGATGTGTCTGAATGAATGTTTTTTGTCCACCAGTTGTTTTATCATGATAGCCACGTTTGTTTTACAGACAGTTCGTTTTGTATTTCAGTTCGTTTTATAATAAATATAAAATGAACGAAAAACTTTGACGCAATAATATTGTCATATACAGAGACCCAATCACTCGACTGCCTTTCCATTAGCTTTGCTTCATTTCCACAAGACCTGAATCTTAATTGCAATCCAGTTCCATAACCGAACATCGGGAGATTGTATCGTGAAAGGAAAGTAAACAAGTGCACGACTATCATCTCCATATATGTGGCTTTGCTTGTGTCATTTAAGCTTTTGCTTGGACCGTAAAACTAAAAAAAATCTAATCAAGAAAAACTCGAATTTGTCGATAAAACCAATTTCTTCGCAGTTGACGCTCCGAGTAACGCTCGACACAAGGCTTTAATTGGATTCTTATTTACAGGACGGTTTATGGTTTTTTTGTCCGTCAATTTACTGATGTAACTACTGCGGTGCTAGTCTTTTTTACTTATTTTTTATAGTATTACAGTTTTTTTTTAATTTATTCGCTGTGCTCTGGACGCTTTTAACGTGCGCGTCTTTTTACATCGTCCTCACGTAAAATAACTAATATTTTGATAACAATATAATTTAAGAGCGTCACCATAAAGTCTCTTTTTTGTTCAACATCCTTGGTTCCTAACACGCTTTAGAATGGGTACTAAGTGCCTGTTTCAAGGTTTAATAATTTGAAAACTCGAGGACTTATTAAATCGCACAAATGTGATCTAGAGGCCGGTCACTAGTACACCCAGCTCCAAAGAAATCTCTCCCCCTAAAAGCGATACATATATTAATTAATACCATAATAATATTAAATAATACTAGAGATGGATAATTTTTAAACATAACAATGAATTTCACCACTTTGTTAGGCAACTGAATGGCGCAGCGGTATAACAATTTGGCTTGTGAGAATAAGGAACCAGGTTCAATTCTCTTATAAGCTGATAAATTTTATTAAATTTTAAAGTTCTGTTGTAAGTGTTTAGAAATTTCTCAAAAATTATAATGTTGGTAGAACAAGTTTGGAAGTTTAAAAATATCTATAGGTAGGATGCACTAAGCAAATACCAAGATGCGATGGATATTACCTAACGGTCGCTATTTTTGTTTCTAGTTAGAATATTTTAGCAGATTTTTGATGTCTCAAAGATGGCGCGCACGTACCTAAACATTGTAGGGGGTGAGATTTCTCTGGAGCTGTATGTACCTAAATAATAATAACACCTGAGTTAGTAGTCTTTTTCCGGTCGTTCTTGTACGAGGATTTATCGAGGATTAGGAAGAAGCCAAGATGAGCAGAGCAGCTAAAAACCAAAAAATAATAGTTTTCTTACCAAAAGGGAATCGGGACCCTATTTGAAAGACTCCACTATATGTTTGATGTATTTCTGTTGGCACTATTCTTGCACGAGTCCAACCGGCACTTGGCTGGTATTTCTGTTGGCACTATTCTTGCACGAGTCCAACCGGCACTTGGCTGGTATTTCTGTTGGCACTATTCTTGCACGAGTTCAACCAGCACTTGGCTGGTATTTCTGTTTGCACTATTCTTGCACGAGTTCAACCGGTACTTGGCTGGTATTTCTGTTGGCACTATTCTTGCACGAGTCCAACCGGCACTTGGCTGGTATTTTCCTTTACCTATATTATCCCACTGTTAACATAAGATAAGATCATTTATTTGTATAAACACGTGTATGTGAAGCTGGAGATAATGTTAATACAGTTCAACATGTTTTGCCGTGGATGGCGTACAAAATTATTTCAGAACATTTAATTTTAATAATATTTTAACGAGAAAAAGAAATTAAAACATTCAAATAATACAAAATAGTCAAAATTGAATTACAATCAATACAGGAAATAGTCAATATTTAATTACAGTCAATATAGAAAAAAAAAGAAAAAAAAATGTCAGAATTCAATTCCGGCCAATAAAAAAAAAATTGTCAAAATTCATTCAATTTAATTCCAATCCATAAAGAAAAATGGTCTAATTGAAATTAAATATGTATTAAATGGTCAATATTCAAAATTTATCGTTTAAAAACTCCGCAACATCATAATAATATTTGGACAGCAGCAATTTTTTAGTTCTCTTTTAAATGAACTAATATTCATTTTCTTAATGGAATTAGGAATTTGATTATAAATTGTTGGAGCCATGCATATTACACTTTTCCTTAGTAATGCTGTTTTTGCAGGAATTGATTGTACCCATAATCGGTACTTCTCGCGTTTATTTCTACCTATTTTATTATTAAAGAGAGGAAACAAATGCGGATTAGATTTTACAAATAGTGATATTTCTAGTATTTAAAGTGACGGAAGTGTTAGAATTGTGTGCTGTGCTTTATAAACATTGGTTTGCAACTGTCTGTTCGACGGGTCCCAAGAACAAAGTCGTATCTACAATATTGTCTATATTGTAGATACGACTTTGTTCTTGGGAGAACAAAGTCGTATTTACAATATTGTACATATTGCAGATACGACTTTGTTCTTGGGACCCGTCGTGTTGTTTGCAACCCAAACATAGACCGTATACAGCGTTTCTGTGCTTTAAACGCAGTCTCTTTTAAAGTGGCTGTTGAGCAAAGGTTTCCCATATTTTTATTATATTCTTTCTTTTGTGCTTTCTTCGTACAATCTGTTAGGAATGAGTTTAAAAGCAACTACACGCGTTTGGATATCTCCGGGGTTACTCACGTCACATGTAGGTAAGGGGTATGTACGGCCAAGCTACGGTCTTGAACACCTCTTTAATGAAGCAAACAACACTTTTCTACACTAAGAATATTCTTTACCATTTTTTTCAATTGAACTTCTAAACTAAACTTGAAATTATAAACTAGTGCTTGATAGCAATCCCGCTTGCTTTTCTGTCTACTTTACTGTTCTGACATTATAGACACAGTATGTATGTATGTAAGACCGTGTGAAACGGTTGTCCTATGTAAGCAGAGCTCTTGAATGTAAGCAGAGCTCTTGAATGCGTTCCAAATGCCGTGATACGCCGCGCCTAATTAATGATGCTCATAACAATTTGCCGCGACCGTTGCTCCAGCTGGAAATGTGTAAAGGGACGTTTTCTATACTCTGGTACAAATATGGTTAGGAATGGACGATGGACGTGCCGGTTTCCTCAGAATGTTTTCCTTCGCCATTTTTAGAGCAAGGTTGATTAAATATATTTTCACAAATTGTTAGGCCTGCCTGGAGTCGAGGGTATTGGACTCAAGAGACCCACCATAAACCTTTTTAAAACTTGCGAACAAAGTTCTCTAATAAAAAGGCATTTATTCAAATTAGGCTGAATATAGCTAAGTATGTCTTGGACACCAATGACTGATTATAAGGTCAAGGGAAACATCTTGAGTAAACCTGGACTTAAAGTCTGAAATCGCCAACCCGCATTGAGCAAACGTGGTTGCTTTCGCTCAATCCTTCTCAGTATGAAAGAAGACCTGTGCTCAGCAGTGGGTTGATGATGTTGATAAGGCTGAGAATCAGCACTTTCATCAATCTTACAAAACGCCCGCCCTTCACAACTTCCTAATGCATTCGCTAGAGAGGAGAAGTGCTAATCTAAACTACCCAGCAGCACAGCTGTCTGCTCAGTTAGAAAAACTTGCTTCAATACATAGACATGGAAAACATTTACCATTCCTAGTTCACCATCAAATGAATTGTTTGGCTTAAGTCAGCCACGCCAATACACCAAACAGAATGTACAAAAAAAGGAAATTAGAATGCTTGAAAATCTGTAAAGTAGTGTACTTCCATCTATAATTACGTACTTGTAGCTTCTGCCTTGAAATTTGTTATTGCCCGACACCCACCGCGTGGCATCGCATCGCTTCCCCGAAGTATTACTTCGTTTTCGCGTTACTTCTGCTTTTTTTTTTTTGCACTTCTCTTATGAGAAGCAAGATGTTAAAGTATTTTAACTAATATGTATAAACAATCTATCAAACTATATTCAAAGATCTCGTTCTAATTAACAAATCATCATCATTAACCTTTTATAGTCCCACTGCTGGGCTCCAGATATTACATTCGATCCAGCCGTCCCTTGCTGTCCTCTCTAGCGATGCCCTAAGCCGAGGTTCGTACCCCACAGGGGGTGCCCTTAGTGCGTAGTCGCCTAATTTTAATTTAGTTTTAAGTGCCCCTGGCTGGAGGCTTTAATTTTAATTAAGGCATCCACAGGAAAGTCCGATTAAGTAGTTACGGTCTCCAAGTAGCCACCTACGAGATGCCATATCAAAAAAAAAAAAAAACTGCTGGGCACAGGTCTCCTCTCATACAGGGAAGGATTGAGCGTAATCACCACGCTTGCTCAATGCGGGTTGGTGATTTCAGACTTATAAAGTCCAGGTTTCCTCAAAATTTTTTCCTTCACCTTCAGTCATTGGTGTCCAAGGTATACTTAGAAGTACTTATAACTTTAGAAAAAGTTACATTGGTACTTGCCTGACCTGGAATTGAACCCGCACACTCATACTTGAGAAGCTGGTGTTTTAACCACTAGGCCACCACGACTTACGATTAATTAAATAATTATCAAATACTTCATCTTCATTAGTAGATTTTCAGCGCCAAAAGGAGCCCGTTAACCATGGCTCCTACTTTTCAGAATGTATCCTTGGAGTGCACCGACCGCCTTCAGCTTTTAGGAGTTGAGATTTCCTCGAAGTTAAACTTTGGGCGGTTCATTGAGTCCAAGGCCAAGGTGGATGCCAGAAAACTTGGCGTCATCGCAAAGGTCCGGCGGTACTTCATACCAGGGCAGCTTCTAATGTTGTACAAAGCACATGTCCGCTCGTGTGTAGAGTACTACAGCCACATTTGGGTTGGTGCTGTGAAATGTCACCTGGCTACTTTGGATTCAGTGGAGAGGCGTGCGAAGGGGCTTATTGGTGACCCAGATTTAACTCGAAACGGTCTCCAAAGCCTGGAGCACAGGCGTAGAGTAGCCAGCCTTTCGGTCTTCTATAGGATGCATTCTGGCGAGTGTGCAAGGGAATTGCATGATTTAATTCCCCCATCTCCGTTCCACCATCTGACGACCCGTCGTACAGCGACTTTCCACCCTTACGTTGTTGACACCACCACGATCCGGACGAAGCGTTTCGCTTCCTTTTATACCGCGTACATCGAGGGACTGGAACAATTTGCCGGCGGCGGTGTTTCCGTCACACTACAATTTGAGTGTCTTCAAGGCTAGAGTGAATAGGCTCTTAATTAACTGGCGCGCTTTACCATCAACGATCGCATCACTACATACCATCAGGCGGGATTGCGGTCAAGGGCTAGTTTATAATTTATATAAAAAAAAGATTTACCAGACATAATCTTTATGATTTAAACTAGGGTCCAATAGTTCTTTTTTTCTTTTATTTTTTTTTTCACTTTACTTTCACTTTATTTGTTTATTTATTTATCATAAATGTTTACTAAACAGGTGAAGGTATTACTTAGCTGCATGAATTTACTGAAAATCTTGAAAGCATTCCGATGTTCTCCCTGCTCAAGTAATGTCACTAAACTTATTTTTTATGGACCTACTTCAGGAACTGCATTATGCTGTGAAGTAGCTGCAGTGTCTTTAATATTATCTACCATATTTTTACCTTGACGACCCACTTTTCTTGTTATGGACTAAACACAAGTTTTATTAAATCATCGTTGGAAATGAATGACTCAAAAGTATACACTTCTGAGTCATTCATTTGACTATTGGGACTTCCTTGCCATTATATCACGCTCGGCAGAGTGTAGCTCACATATGCAGCACAGCTGCACATGCTCGATGTTCGTTGTTGCTTAATATTTCTATGAGTTTTGGTTTCACCGCTTTGTAGCTCTAGCTACCGTTCACTCCTACTAACTCTAGGAGCATCGAGCATGTGCTAAGAACTGTTACTGATGAAATGTACTGTACTGTTGAAATGGTTATTCTAAATAATAATTAACATTTCATTACATTTATAACGTGATACTCGTAGTGATTAAAACACCAGCCGCTCAAGTATGAGAGTGCGGGTTCGATTCAAAGTCAGGTAAGTACCAATTTAACTTTTCTAAGTTTTATTTACTTTCTAAGTGTATCTTGGACAACCACTGACTTCACCTTGTAGGAAGGAAAACATCAAACCTGAACTTCAAGCCTGTAATCGCCAATCCACATCGAGCTAGCGTGGTGATTACGCTCAATCCTTTTCTGCATGAAAGGAGATCTGTACCCAGCAGTGGGAGGATAAAAAGGTTGATGACAGTTATAATTATTTCACAAGACTACAGACAAGAGACAAAGTATTTTTACACATACTAAGAAAAAGAATATAACAGATTATATACAACGTGTAACATAAAGGGTATATACATAACAAAGGCATGGCATCTTTACATGATATCAAACGATATTGGAAGGGGTTTTTAATCCTATCTCTTTATGTTAGGAAGTTATGAGGAAAAACACCGCCTGTGATAGGCTACTATCATACTAGTCGCACAGAGATATTGAAGACATTTATCGGATTTTGGCAAGTAACGTGACGGATAACGAGTAGTTATTAACGTATGTAGTGTGCTGCCACGTTTTTATGATTTGATTTTATGAAACACACGAAACCGAAAATTTGGTACCAATTTTTTGAGTATTTTATTTTGAGTTGAAACCCTTCCGATATCGTTTGATATCATCTAAAGATGCCATGCCCTTGGTATGTATATACCCTTTTTGTTACACGTTGTATAGATTATAGCCAGTGGGCTTAATTCATTTTTATATTTTAATTAATTTTACATTGTGCTCACATGATAGAAGCAACATAAATATGTAACGAAGAAATGTAACCCATATATTATGATTTTAAAAGAGTGTCCATGGAGTTTTTTGCACGTTCTTCTCCATAGAGATCTACGCTTTGGAACGTGCAATTTAGCTTCACTTTTCTTGAACTGACCGACATTGACTATTCAAAAGTACCAAGTGATGGTTAATTTGAAATAAACGATTTTGATTTGATTTGATAAGTTTACCGAAATACAACACCCACAGGTCGCTAATCGAAATACAACACCCACAGGTCGCTAATCATTAATTAGTCATAATTAGTCATTAGTTAATCATTAATTAATTAAATTAGCATTAAACACACGCGTGTTTAATGCTAATTTGTTCCTAAATTATAATCTGATTTGAACTGAATACCGTTTTTCTATTGTGCTATAGCCACCATCACCTACAGTACACACACTGTAATTAAAATATGCCTAATGATAATGAGAGACAGATATGTATTCTCTAATATATATGTATATATATACATAAAGTCGTTACTAAGACAATCTTGTATGTGAGAGAGCCCTCTAATGATAGCAATTTAGAGACATGTTTTTGTAGTATTAGTGAGTTGTAGTTAGTGAGGCTCGCCCTTAGGTATTTGTACAAAAGCTTAATTTAATTCAATTGTTTAACAAAACATGGAGAGCATAATAAATGATCGTAATGGACTTTAGGACTGGTATAGTATTCTTACTCTAATTGTTGAAGTCTTATTGCTTGTAGGAATTTTATTGACTAAAACAGTGTTAACGCATTGTAAGTAGGTAGGTACTCAATTGATAGAAAATAATGTGTATACAAATACTTTATCGTATTTTTTTTAAATTACAAATTCTCATCATTCTCTCTCGCTCTCATTCATTCCAAGCGGTTCGTCGTGTTCTGTTATGTTGTCTGGTGAAGCCGTACGGAGGCCGGGTCTGAGCAGATGTGTTGTGATGTGTGCCGAGTATAATGCGTCAAATGTTGTTGTGTCGGGAGTTTAGTCGTGGAGACTCTCCAGATCAATCTCTCTCTGGCGCAGCATCGTTGGTCGTGTTATTGGCTTTAACATTGCATCACCTTGCTTAACTGCCGTCTTCTTTCCTATTCACTCGGTTTTTTTGAGTGAATAACCTATTCCTTATATTTCCTTAATAAGCTAGCGCTCTTGTATGATATTTATTAATTAGATGTATACATTTATTTAAACTGGTATGATACACTTAACGTATATATTTATTGTATAATCTATGTAAATAGTACACTTTAGACTACCTATATTATTTCTCACTCCTTCCCCTTGGTATTCCATTCAACGGTTGTCTGTAAAAGATTGCTCTTAGCGATAAGACTGCCCATTGTGTGACCCTTTGTAAAATCTTTATATTTATGTTCTGTAATCTATTTGGTTTACATAATAAAGAGTATTCTATTCTATTCTATTGCGCTCAAGCACTAGTTTATAATTATAAAAAAAGAGAGAGGTCGCAAGACCTCTCTCTTTTTTTTTTAGTCAGCAGGACAAGTACTAAGTTGTGACAAGTACTAAGTTGTCCTGCAGACAAGTACTAAGTTGTGCTGCAGACAAGTACTAAGTTGTGCTGCAGACAAGTACTAAGTTGTGCTGCAGACAAATACTAAGTTGTCCTGCAGACAAGTATTAAGTTGTGACAAGTACTAAGTTGTCCTGCAGGCAAGTAATAAATTGTGCTGCAGACAAGTACTAAGTTGTGCTGCAGACAAGTACTAAGTTGTGCTGCAGACAAGTACTAAGTTGCCCTGCAGACAAGTAATAAATTGTGCTGCAGACAAGTACTAAGTTGTCCGGCAGACTGGGAGTACCCTATGCCTAGGATGGACAGTGATCCCTTGGAAAAAACGGTTAGTATGTATTAATAACTATTAGGTAGGTACATATATATTATTTAAAAAAAAAAACGATTAGTATGTATAAATAACAATTAGGTAGTTACAGTCAAGACCAAAAGTCGAGTTACAATCTCACAAAACTTTGGCCAAGCAGTACTAGTTGTAGTTACGACCTTCTTCAATAATAAAGTTTGATACACACTCATATACATTGACAACTTACTGCCCGCTTATGATTGTTAGGTACTACTTACTAATTTCAACGTTCACAGTAAGTGTTTCAATGGCCTAACGGTCCTCGCCTTGATAGGCATTCAAGGTGGTTCGAGTTCAAATCTAATAAAATACAAAATATTTTTTAAGTGTTTATTGGTGATTTATGAACGCTGACAACAAAAATATGTAAAAATAGCGATCCGCAAGTTAACGATGATACTTTATTTTAAGATTTTTTCTATATTAGAGTCATTATAAAAAGATGACGGTAGATTTGAAACAAACTGCACAAAAAATATTCCACTACCTACAATAATTAAACTACAATAACTCAAATAATATTACTAAGCTGTTGTTGGTTGGTGAACATATAGTTACGAGTTCGTGTTACTTATTAGTTTTACTTTTTTTAATCAACATTCAGCAATATATCTTAAATATCATAATAATTATGAAACCGGCTTTTGTGTAAGTTGTTTTTATTATTATTTGAGTAAGATGCAAACCAATCGCTTGTTGCAAGTGTGTAATAAAATTGTTATTGTTTTAGAGAAATACTGTAAGCCAAAGTCAAGAGGTTGGAGGACGAAGGTGGCTTATGTGTCGAGACAAGTGGAACGAAACAACAATATTTACCGTTGAATAAACCTTTGAATCTTGCGAAGAAGAGAGGTTGCATTTGTGGTTTAAAAATAAACTGGCGATACTGGTGGAGACTTATCGAGCTAAACAAAAAAAAAAAAAAACAATTTATAACAATCACAGTGCAGAAGTGTCGTACAAAGTGTTAATATACCATTATATATCTTAATAACGGACTCTAAACCAGCTCGTAAAGTAATTTAGCTAAGTGACAGTAATATGTTCGGTTGGCATAATGGCTAACAGTTGTCGCCCTTTGCAATTTCAATACAAATTACTTTTAGTTAATTATAAAAACAATAATTTCGGAATTCGATAAGAAATAAGTTCGTTTACTTTTGAACTAAGAAAGCGCTTGAAGATTATAATCTCATGCCTTCAAACTCCGAAAAAAGGCACTGCAGGATGGCAGCTCTAGTACTATGCTATACACGCAAAAAATTGTAAATAATAATTGTATATTGTAATTGTAAGCACTTTTTAGAGTGTAATTAGTAACTTAATTTCGAAATAATTAATTTGGAACTTTAATCAAGATTTGAACTTGGAAAAATATTTTTTTTAGCACTGTTTTGTGTTTTAAGTACAGATTATTTTATGATTGTAATAATATTCAGGTTAAGCTTCAATCCTCTTTTCTTTAAGGAAATGAATAATTGAGCTATAACCTCTTTAATGATAACATATAATACTATAACTTTCATATCTAAAAACCAAAAATGTTATTTATATTTTTACCATAATAATATCATAAGTTTGTCAAGGATTACTTTTATATAAAATATTACAATGCTGTCATTTCAACGTTTGTTTCATTAATTAGTAAGTATAAGTATATCTAAACCGAATAATATATAACTTTATAATATATTGCATTATAATATGCTTATTGTTTTATTTTTATATATTTTTTATTATATTACATCTATAGTAAACTAAAGAAGACCGTATACTTGGCCAGCAACACGACAGACCCCATGTCTGTGCGCATAGGCGGAGATATGGTCGAGCGCACGGACCAGTTTAAATACTTGGGGTCTGTGCTTCACGCGTCCGGCGACATTGATTGCGACGTCAAGGCACGTATTTCCGCAGCTTGGGCGAAATGGCGTGAGGTGACAGGTGTCACTTGTGACCCCAAAATGCCGGGTAAGCTTAAGGGACAGGTCTATAAAACCATCATTAGACCTGTTCTCCTGTATGGCAGTGAGGCGTGGCCTGTGCTTGAGCGACACAAGCAGGAGCTGCGTGTCACGGAGATGAATATGCTGCGGTGGATGTGTGGAGTTACGCGGAAAGACCGCATCAGGAACTCCCGCATCCGGGGCAGCCTTTGTGTCCGTGACATTGCAGACAGACTGCAGGAGGGTCGCCTACGCTGGTACGGCCACGTCTTATGGAAACCGGCATGTTACGTGGGTAACAAATGTCTTGCCATGGCGCCTCCGCCGGGCCGGAACAAGCGGGGTAGACCAAAGAAGTGCTGGCTTGACGTTGTAAGAGATGACATGCATGCCAACAAGCTCTTACCAGAGGACGCTAAAGATCTTGCGAAATGGAGGAGAATGTGCAGGAAAGCGGACCCCGGGCTCCAACGCGAAAGCCGCGGATGCAACCGGGATAAACGCTGAGATGATGATGATGATGATGATGATCTATAGTAAACTAAAACATAATAAAAACCTATTTTGGTATAAATATTCAGTAAATTTTCCTATTCGTTTAAATATTATTTGCAAACATTTTTACTTTAAAATACAAATCAGTTATCATAATTTTAAATTATATGAAACAACAAAAATATTTGCCATTATTAAGGATCGAACCCACAATCGCTCGCTTATGATAGACCATTGTTAAGTGCGGCCGCTAACTTAACTTCAAATGAAGTAACGAAATTTTGCATTACTTTAAAGAAAGACGAAGACTGCGATAAAAAAAAATAATGCGTTAGTGTGCGTGGCCGGTTTAGCGCAGGCGGCAGTAGTCTTTAAGGTGGGAATGGACTTCTACAGCTGATTGTACATACATAATATTTAAAAAAAACGGTTAGTATGTATAAATAACAATTAGGTAGGTACATACATATTATTTTAAAAAAATCCGGCCAAATGCGAGTCGAACTCGCACACCGAGGGTTCCGCCGTACAAACGTAGCGGTTTACAATTTATGACGTACTAGCTTTCCGCCAGCGGCTTCGCCCGCGTGGAGTTCGGTTATATCGCGCTGTTTAAATTCCCCTCGGGAACATCAAATTTTTGCGGGATAAAAGGTAACCTATGTTCTTTCTCAGGGTCTAAAGATTGTCTGTACTAAACTTCATCAAAATCGGTTGAGAGGTTTAGGCGGGAAAGCGTAACAGACAGACAGAGTTACTTTCGCATTTATAATACTAGCATTGATTTAGAATTTTTCACAGTTTAGAGGCAATTAGATTTAAGAAGTGTTTGATATGAATTTCAACTTTAACATCTCTACGCGTTCATGTGAAAAAGGGTAGGTAGTAAGTTTATAATTATTAAAAAAATATTTTAGGTCATGTAAGCAAAAATAATATTTTAATATTTTATGTAACTTCAAATTTATCATTTTCACAATTTTTCCTTTATCTGTCTGTACTATAATCTAGCGTTGCTTCGTGCCGAATTTCAAGATTCTGAGTTCACGGGAAGTACCGGGAAGTTTGATTCCCTAGCGTGTGACGGAAATTCGTCTAAGGTGTCGGTATAAACTGTTGTATCTTTTGATCGCTTTAACTTAGAAGTTTGATTTTTTCACTGCATAAAGGGACAATAGACCTAGGTATTTGGTATAAATTTCAATTTGATACCTTTATTAGTTCGTGAGAAATAAGGTAGTAAGTTTAATTTTATTAAAATATGTTTATTATATTATATAATTTAAAAAATGTGATTTTCGCAATTTTTCCTATATTTGCATTATATGACAATTCTTCATGCCAAATTTCAAGATTCTGAATTTACGGGAAGTATCCTGTAGGTTTTGATTCCTTTGCGAGTGTCGAAAATTTGTTGAAAATATCGACATATCGGTTGTATCTTTTGATTGGCTTGGCTTAGAAGTTTGATATTTTCACAGCTTAAAGGGACAATAGACCTAGGTATTTGGTATAAATTTCAATTTGATAACTTTATTCGTTCGTGAGAAATAAGGTAGTAAGTTCCATTTTATTAAAATATGTTTATTATATTATATAACTAAAAAAATTTTGTTTTTCGCAATTTTTCCTATATTTGCATTATATGACAATCCTTCATACCAAATTTCAAGATTCTGAGTTTACGGGAAGTATCCTGTAGGTTTTGATTCCTTTGCGAGTGTCGAAAATTTGTTAAAAATATCGACATATCAGCTGTATCTTTTGATTGGCTTGGCTTAGAAGTTTGATATTTTCACAGCTTAAAGGGGCAATAGACCTAGGTATTTGGTATAAATTTCAATTTGATAACTTTATTCGTTCGTGATAAATAAGGTAGTAAGTTCCATTTTATTAAAATATGTTTATTATATTATATAACTAAAAAAATGTGATTTTCGCAATTTTTCCTATATTTGCATTAAATGACAATGCTTCATGCCAATTTTCAAGATTCTGAGTTTACGGGAAGTATCCTGTAGGTTTTGATTCCTTTGCGAGTGTCGAAAATTTGTTGAAAATATCGACAATCCGCTGTATCTTTTGATTGGCTTGGCTTAGAAGTTTGATATTTTCACAGCTTAAAGGGACAATAGACCCGAATATTTGATGTGAATTTCAGCTTGATACGTCCGCGCGTTCTTGAGATAAAGGGTCTTGACAGACAGACAGACAGACAGACAGACAGACGGACAACGAAGTGATCCTATAAGGGTTCCGCTTTTTCCTTTTGAGGTACGGAACCCTAAAAACGGTTAGTATGTATAAATAACAATTAGGTAGGTACATACATATTATTTATAAAAAACGGTTAGTATGTTTATATAATAATTAGGTAGTTACATACATATTATTTTAAAAAAACGGTTAGTATGTATACAGTATGTTAACTAACAGAGGGCGTTCCCGTTAACCCGAAATAGTACAGCATACATACATGCTAAAAAAAATATTTCCATTCGAAAACAAAATGTTTTAAATTTTTTTCAATATGAAAATATTCAATAAAAATTTTAAATTGACCTGTAAAAGAAACACACTGTACACGCGAACATGAAAGACGGCAACGTCGCAATTTATTTATGAATGACGAGCCGCGTATGCGGCGGCGATCTAAGATCTAATTGATTGATGTGTGTTGGTTGATGTGTGTTGGGCAATGCAACGTTAGGTAGATACTATTCCGCGCTACTATTTTGATTTAAAACAGGAGGTTTCAAATTCATTTTCAATTATAATTTCTTTTTATTCGGATTATATTATGCTTATTTTTCTATGCTGATATTTTTATTTTAATCTAGTAATGATATATATTAACGAGTTTAAGGGAAAGCCCTCTGTTATTTAACATACTGTATATAACAATTAGGTACGTACACACATATTATTTTAAATCGGCGGCAGTGCTCACCATCAGTTTATTTAATCTCTAATCTTTGTAAATCTTATTTCCATCATTATTATCCCACCCTTATGCGAATATATTTGGGTCAGCGCAAAATGTAATATCAAATTTTATCAGCTAAAATTAAAATTGCGCTGTTTTTTACACATGGCGCGTTCACGTTACCTCCAAGTTTTAATTACCTCGTTGAAGTACTAAATGGGAGCAAAAACACGGTAAAGTCTGAGCACTCTTAGAGACGAGAATTATCCACTACGCTTTTATGAGACCTAACGTATACAATGTGCAGACTACAATAGGACTAAATAGCAGAGTCGACCCGACTATGGATTTTAACGATATTTGGCCAGCTGTAGTGATATTTTATAGGATATAATTGAATATATTTGAATGAATATTCATAAAAGACTGAAGACTTACGTTTAATTATCTTATTTCTATACAAAATCTGATGGCTTATATCAAATACTAAAACTAATACAGAAAAATGTAGAATGGTGTTAACAAAAATAGGCTTTAATAATCACCTTTTTTTTTACGCCGCTGTGGGAATGCCTTTACGCACCGTACCCCGTAGGGCGTGTGTGGAACTCGCCCAGCCGAAGCCGGGAATACCCACTAAACCCACAGCGGCACTCCGGCATCGCCATAGTGGCGGGGGAGTGGGAAACTAGCGCAGCCTGAGCTACCTCTCCCCCGCCGGCGAAACCCGCCTAGCAAGGCGGGCCCTCATGCATCACCTCGCTCAACTGCCGTCATCCTTCCGATTCCTTAGTTTTTTAAGTGAATAGGCTTAATAAACTAGTGCGCTTTACCATCAACGATTGCATTACTGCTTACCATCAGGCGGGATTGCAGTCAAGCACTAGACTACAATTTTTTTTTTTTTTTTAAAAGGGTCTTCCACTGGACTGCCATAAAGTTTGTGCTGAATTGTTTTACCATAGACAAATGAGAAGGTTCAAACGGCTGGGACCCCATGTGTCGCTGCTCATCCATCATCAGCAAGTATTCCATTATGACTGTGTACGTGTTACTTGTGCGCACTTAATGTAAGTACTCCCATATACCACAAAGAAAGTTAACCATAAAATTTAAAAATAACATTGATTAATTCAAATTTCTACTTTTTGAACATGACTACATCAACATCAACACACAAATTAGAACATTCGTTTAGAGCAATTGGATGCGTGCGAGTTCAACGCATAACGATCGCTTTCAAACTAGATAAATAACACTTTCAAACTCATAAGTGTTATCCTCTTTGAATTAAAACTACCACTAAAGAAATCAATCCCTGAAAAACACTGTAAAAAATAATTCAATTCAATTCACCAAGTTGGTTCTAGCCACTGACTCCAGAAATACCAGCAAGCATGTATAAACACTGTCGCCGCTTCTGATGTGTACCCAAGGCTAGCCCCAGTAGTCTGTTGACTCTCGGGCCTGTACTGTAACCCAATAACTTCTTAAATTTCTGTTTTAAGTAAATTAAAAAACTCCAGCAATCAGTTTGAATAATGGTCGTAGTAAAGTTTTGACAGAAATATTTCGATCGCTTTTCCTTGTTTAAGTAATCAACAGGACCAACTCTTGGAAATTAAATTATATTTAACGTTTCATCTGTATGTATTGCTATGACAAAGTGAACATATAAAATGCAAAAGTATAGCAAATATAAAACCAGGAAATGGTTTATAAACCATTTATTTTATTGTAATTTTTCTGGTTTTCAACAGAGTTTTTAATGAATTTGCAAATTGGGGTGAGAGATGCCGTGTACCGAAAGAACGTAGTGTTGGAAGGCATCCCAGAAGATGGACCGAACTTGTTAAGCTGGAATTGGTTAGATGCGGGAAGCACGGAATCAGTCGAAGTAGTGGTGGGTCTATGTCCAAGACATGACGCCTTTTGGCTGAAATAATGATGATGATGATAAGGGCAGTATAATGATTTATATTTCTGTTATTTATTTGGAAACTAGCCCTGACAGGATTGGTTTTGCATCACTAAACTGTACTTTTTTGTTACCCCTGTTTGTCTTTGTTTGTGTTTGTCCTTGTTTGTCTGTTTTATGACGTTAGTGCTGCGGAAAATATAATTTGACTATTGCCAGCTTAAGAGTTTAATAAATTCCACTATTATCAAAATCTTAATATTTCAAATGCGAATCGATTTCGTGCACGGCCTCTTACAGAAGAGTCCTAAAGTGGTAAGTCCTTTTAAGTTAACATTTTTAAAAGTACTTTGGCATTTCATTTACACAGACATATTTCTCGTACATTTCGTAAAGTATTCGTAAAACATTCAAATTGTTTCTGAAAGGTTCAGACTCCACCATGGCGGTAAAAAATGCGCGCGTGCTCTTTTGTTTTTTGTAAAGTATTCTTTATTCTAAAATGGGTCACCATGTGCAGGGTTGCGTGGTATGACTGATATTTCCATTAATGTCCTGCTGTTTTTAAATTTGTTTGACATTCCGGTTTTATGGTTTGTAATTTCTTTACAAGTCTATACTGTTGTCTCATACTATCACAGTAATTTGAAAACACGGTGTACCATGCTTCTGGAGTCTTCATAATGTGCTCCGTATGTGGCCCTGCATTGCCAATACTCGACGCCCATAAACCCGCGCCTGCTTCGTACCTCCTGACCAGGGCGTCTCCTGCGGCAGCGGCTAGAGGCGTGAGGGCGCTGAGATTCCCGCTCCCTCACTCGCTCCGCCTCCTCTTTTGCCAGCATTCGAGGCATTTACCTTCATGGTCCTTGGAACGCGTATCCCAGAGGGTCATGGCATAACACGCCTTTCCGCTCATTCAGAGGGTCATTAATTCATGATTTCCCATCCACAGACAAAAAACGACCGTAATTCTCTCTCCTTTTCTCTCTTTTTAAAGCTATTGAGGAACAGTTCTTATGGAAGGATGACTCCTTTGGAAAGATGACGTAAGAGATTGGGTTAGGAGGCCATCCGTTCTATACCAGAAACGACGAGACGACGACGACGACGAGAGACTGGTGGAATGAGTTTGACAACTCATTCCACCCGTCTACGTTTGGGCCTTTTTTTTTTTTTTCGGGGTGAAATCCTCATAGGATGTCCGCCGCCCTAGGGTGGGCGACGGGGTCTGTCAGACTTTTACTGACTAAAACCACCCCGGTGTCTCTTCTATCACGAGCGCGCGTGGGGCCGCGGGAGTCTAAATTCTTCCGCAGCCCCACACTCTCGTGCTGGCCCGGTCTGCCCGGGCCTCGTCTCCGGCACGGGGTAGTGGGGTGTTAAGCTACCCCGTGCATCGCCTCAGAGGCGCGCGCTGACACTCGCGCGCGCCTCCGCCTCGGGGTCCATCGAATAGGGGGCGGGGACTTCCCCATGTCCCTCGCCCCTGGACCCATTCATGGGGGGCGGAAGAGGGCGTTATCCGCCCTTCTTCGGCGCCCGGTGCGTCTTCTGCGGCCCGGGAAGGGAGTTGAGATCTCCCTCTCCCGTTCCGCAGCTTCCTTCTGCGACATCACGTCCTCGCAGAAGGACACCACCGCGTCCCACGACTCTGCGCTGCCGGCCATCCTCCGCACTACTGCCGGCAGCGTCAGGTCGCCTCCTACTTCATTTGTGAGGACACGGCGCTGCTCCTCCCAAGCTACACACTCGGAGAGCGTGTGCTGCGCCGTGTCCTCCCCGCATTGGACGCAGTGGTGGCACCGAGCGTCCGGCTCCCTGCCTAGGCGACACGGGTACTTGCCGAAGCAGCCGTGCCCCGACAGCACCTGCGTCACCCTGAACGACAGGGAGCCGTGCCTTCTCCCGAGCCAGTCGTCGAGTACTGGCCGGATCGCCTCGACGGTAGCGAGGCCGGCGGTAGGGCGCATAAGCCTCTGCCGCCAGTCCGCCACCAGGACCTGACGGAGCTCCCCTCGGCGCAGCTCGATCTGCCGCAGCGCCGGACTGGAGCCCCGTGTCCGCTCTTCCTCGCGCCATCGGTACAATGACGCGAGTACTTTCGCCTCTAGGTCCCAGGGCGGGGATCCGGCCAGGACGCAAGCCGCCTCGTAGGAAATCGTGCGATACCCGCGGACGACCCTGACGGCCATCGCCCTCTGCGGCTTGCGCAGAATGGCGAGTGTTCCGGCCGTCAGGTCCATCGCCCACACAGGGGCCCCATACAGGGCCATGGACCGCACGATTCCCACGTATAACCGCCTACAGGCGGCGCTCGGGCCCCCCATGTTGGGAAGCAACGTTGACAGCGCGCCTGCTGCACCCATCAGCTTGGGCGCCAGCCGCCGGAAGTGGGGTCCGAATTCCCATCGGCTGTCGAGCACCAATCCCAGATACTTCATGGTGGACTCGACAGCTATCCGGGCACCACTGACCACGATATGTGATCCCGGCGCCGGCGCACGCCGGGGGCCATGGAATACCATGGCCTCCGACTTGTCAAGGGCCACCTCCAGGCCCAGGCGCCGAATGCGGGTCACCACCTGTGACACCGCAGCCGTGGCTATCAACGTCGCTTCCCTGTGCGAGCTCCCTCGGGCAGTGACAAGCGTGTCGTCCGCATAACACGTCAAGTCGGCGCCCGACGGAAGCTCGCCTCTCAGCACCCAGTCGTAGCCGATGTTCCACAGGAGCGGTCCCAAGACCGATCCCTGTGGAACACCGCACGACATTTGGTACCGACCGGCACCGTCACGTCCCCGATAGATGACGCATCTATCCTCCAGATAAGCCCCTACTATGCGGCGGAGGTAGGGAGGCACCCGATGGTATTTCAGGGCCTCCCTAATACAGCTCCAGGGTAGGGTGTTGAAGGCGTTGGAAATGTCTAAAGACACCGCCAACACCACCCCACCCCGGGATACCGTATCCTCCGCCAGGGCTCTCACGCGCATGATTGCGTCTATGGTGGAGCGCCCCCGACGAAAACCGAACTGGTTGTCGTCCAGGTTCGGCCCGTCTCCGCACAAGTGGCCGACGAGGCGATCTGCGATTATACGCTCAAAAAGTTTGCCCGCCTCGTCGAGCAGCACTATGGGCCGATACGCGGACGGCGAGTCCGCGGGGCGCCCCTCCTTCCTGAGCAGGACCAGCTTCCCCTCCTTCCACACACTGGGAAACTGACCCTGCCCGAAGCATGCCGTGAAGAGCCCCCTCAGCTGGGGCTCTAGCTCCTTCAGAGCCAGGACGAGAGCTCGGCCAGGAACTCCGTCGGGTCCGGGCGCTTTATTCTTGGCCCGGAGCCGCGACACGGCCGCTCCCGTCTCTGCTTGCGTCACCTCGGGGACATCGGTGCCCTCCTCTTCTGGAGAGTCTGTGGCTGAGGGTGAGACCATCGCCGGGGGAACATGTCCCGCCCGCTCAGGGAAGAGGGTGGATACCACCGCCTCTAGCAGCTGGGGTTGCATACTTTGCACCAGTGGGGGCGCCCAGGGACGCAACTTGCCCCGTACCCAACGGTAGGGGCGCCCCCACGGGTCCCGATCTAGGGACCCCAGCAGCTCTTCCCTGGCCCGCGACTTAGAGTCGCCGATGGCCAGCCACAGAGTCTCCTGGGCCGCGCGGTACACCCCATACCGCGCGGCTTCCTCGACGGGATCCCGTCGACGTCGTCTCCGGTAGCGCGTGTGCTGGCGGCGAGCCGCGACGCACTCGACGCGCAACCGCGCAAGGTGGTCGCTCCACCAGTACACGTTGCGCCTTGCGGACTGTTGGCGGACGCGGGGCATGGACGCGTCACAGATCTGCGTCATCGCCCCGCGAAACCGCAGCGCCTCCGCTTCGACGTCGACGGGGCCGTCCGTCGCCGACTCCCAAATCCAGGACTGGACTATGGCAGCTTCCTCGAGTAGCTCCCTGTCGAGGCGCTTAAGCGCCCAGCGCGGGACGTCGTTAATCGGGGCTCTTGGATGGCGGCCGCTCGCGGTCTGGGCGGAGACGTCGAACCGGATATAGCGATGGTCCGACAGCGTCTCCACCTCCACGGCGACACGCCAATCATGGACACGGCTGGCGACAGAGGGGCTAGCGAAAGTAACATCCACTATCGACCCGCCCCTCTGCCGCACGCACGTGTATACAGAGCCCCGATTCAGCATAGAGTCAACTGTGTAGTAAGTACCTAAAGACGACAGCACATCAAAGAAGCTACAATCTGACGAAGATTTCTTTATTAGACTTTATCTCTAAGCATTAAAGGCTCAAGGTTGATTGGGAATATCCTGACAGTTCGGGGCGAAAACCCATTGACCTGCTGTCGTCCGTACATGATGTGTGAAACTTTTAACAACTGACCATAATCATGGTAAACGTTAGCGACTCTCACATACACAACTGAAGTTAGTATAAAGCAAAAACCTATAGTACCTGTGAAAGTCAAAAGAAAGCTGTACGCACAGTAAAATGCCATAAAGTGTATAAGGAATGGAAATAGCGGTCAAACTGTTTCGACAGTCGGTAATAAATTGTACGTCTCATCTTCGCCGAACGTTATGTTTTTGCAAATGATTTTTTTTAAGAGAAATCGTAATTGTAAGGAGGATCTGCTTTTTGTCGGTTATTTTTAAATACTAATATGTCTAATCGCTAGATGCATTCATTTCATTTCAAGATGCGATAAGAGTTGCATTCGTCTAAATTTCTAAACAAAATAAGTACATAGTGAAAGTCATTTGTTTTTTGTCCCTATTTGACAGATGAGAAACATGTACAGTGGAAATTAGGACTTAACTTATAACCCGTGTTAATATAAGCGCATAATGATGCATGTTATAATCATCATAATCAACCTTTTTAATGTACCCCTGCTGGGCACAGGTCTCCTCTCATACAGAGAATCGAAGAAGCGTAATCACCACGCTTGCTCAATGCGGGTTGGCGATTTCAGACTTAAAGTCCAGGTTTCCTCAAGATGTTTTCCTTCACCTTCAGTCATTGGTGTCCAAAATATACTTAGAAAGTACATATAGCTTTAGAAAAGTTACATTGGTACTTGCCTGACCTGGAATCGAACCCGCGCACTCATACTTGAGAGGCTGGTGTTTAAAACACTAGGCCACCACGACTTGCACGTTATACTGTTAGGGTTTTGAGCAAAGATAAGGGTAATTTAATACGTAATAGGTACGCAGCTCTGCGCCACGCTTCTGGAATGACTTTTAAGATTATTGTTGTTAATTTTTTTAAATAATTTATAAAGCAAAACAACGTTTGCCGGGTCAGCTGGTAATGACATAATGAGTATAGGTACACACAAAAGAAAGCGAAAACAAATTTAAGATGGAAACTATATCATCTGTCAACAATATCACCAATGTTGTTTAACCGGTACCTATAATAACATCGTCTTATCTTAATGTGTTGCACTCGAGAAAGTTGGGAAATATTCCACAGCGTTTATTAATAACACGTGTTTATTTGTGTGTTAATTCACAGCCGAATCGTTTAGTTATTTTTAACTAATCATTTGAATATTTTCTTAAACGATATGTTATTCATTAAGAAATAATTATTGGGAGAGAAAGGAATTTTCAAATACTTCCCGCAGATGAACTTAGATAAAATAGGGAAATCAAATGTTTTCACTTTAGTATTTAAATTTTTAAAGCCTCCAGGCTAGGATCATCATCATCATCATCTCAGCGTTAATCCCAGTCGAATCCGAAGCCTTTTTCAACCTTGGAGTCTGGGGTCCGCTGTACTGGCCTCCCAGACAAACCAAAAAAGCAATATAGAAAAATATATTACAAATCATTATTATTTCAAAATGAAAATTAAAAAGATTGCAAGTGTCATTAAGGAAACACATTTCCTTTTTGTATTGTTACCATTGTAATAAATCTACTCAAACGAGAAGATAAAACTAGTCAAACCTTGACCTTCCATAAAAAAACCAAACAATCATTAATTGCACATATCAGAATTCAAATGTAATAAAGTTTATAAAAGCGGAAAATATTTTATAAGTAAATAATAACTATTGTCCAGACCATTACCATTAATAAATACATATAAAAGTAGCCGTAGCGGTTACTCACACAGCACTTGACCATAAAGCAATAACAGATACAGTTACGACATCGCCTAGTGAAAGTAACCAAATCGGTACAACGGACGAAAGAAAACAAGAGTAATGTGAGGTGTCGATGACGAAGAGCAGGACAGAGCACAGCTTGTAGTTGGAGATATATACGACAGATGATTTAATTAAAATGATAGTCATGAATCATGAGTAACATGTCGTGAGGAAAGATTTGTGATAAATAGTGGATGGCTTGGTAAGTAAGGAAAGACTTAATAAACTATTAATTCAAGAGAAACTCCAGAGATGGCTTTTAAAGGAGTTATATGGAATAATATAATATATACTGCATTGACCCCTTATGTATTTTTTTTTTTTTACAATTTATAAACCAGTGCTTGACCGCAATCCTGCCTGATGGTAAGCAGTGACGCAATCGTTGATGGTAAAGCGCACTAGTTTATTAAGAGCCTATTCACTCTAGCCTTGAAGACACTCAAATTGTAGTCCGACGGAAACATCGCCGCTGGCAAATTGTTCCAGTCCCTCGATGTACGCGGTATAAAGGAGGAGGCGAAGCGCTTCGTCCGGATCGTAGTGGTGTTAACAACGTAAGGGTGGAAACCAGCCGTACGACGGGTCGTCCGCTGGTGGAACGGAGATGGGGGAATTAAATCATGCAATTCCCTCACACACTCCCCGAAATGCATCCTATAGAACACCGAAAGGCTGGCTACTCTACGCCTGTGCTCTAGGCTTTGGAGACCAACTCGAGTTAGATCAGGGTCACCAATCAGCCTCTTTGCGCGTCTCTCCACTGAATCCAAAGTGGCCAGGTGACACTTGGCAGCACCAGCCCAAATGTGGCTGCAGTACTCCACACACGAACGGACCTGTGCTTTGTATAACATTAGAAGCTCCCCAGGTGTGAAGTACTGCCGGACCTTTGGATAACGCCAAGTTTCCCGGCAGCTACCTTGGCCTTGGACTCGGACTTGGATGTATGTACATACAACATTGTTTTTTGCTTATGCGAAAACCGAAAGACGTGTCCAGTATTTTTAAATAAAGAATATATTATGTACAAAATTTCAAAAAGCTATATTGAAAAACCACAAAGATATGAGCTTAATGTACTTGGTTGTCCCGAGAAAAATATGTATGGTCAAAGTGTTCGGGCGGGCGGACGCAGTCCGTGGTCACGCGACCTCTGGCGGCAGCTTTGTAGCACGTGCAAGTACTATGATCATTCAGAATGTATTTGGGAAAAAATATAACATGGTGTAAAAATGATTAGAATCAATCCAGTTGCTTATTCTGAACAAACTATTAAGGTTTCGCGTAAACAAAAAATAACGTTTTATGTAATATAGATGATTGTATGAAGTTTTTATTATTATACTAAAATCTAGTCGCTGTAATATTTACTCCAATAAAAGTCTGATAATATGTGCGTTTGCAATCTTACGCTTACTACTTATATAGACTAATTCATCATCATCATCATCTCAGCGTTTATCCCGGTTGCATCCGCGGCTTTGGCGTTGGAGCTCGGGGTCCGCTTTCCTGCACATTCTCCTCCATTTCGCACGATCTTTAGCGTCCTGTGGTAAGAGCTTGTTGGCACGCATGTCATCTCTTACAACGTCAAGCCAGCACTTCTTTGGTCTACCCCGCTTGTTCCGGCCCAGCGGAGGCGCCATGGCAAGACATTTGTTACCCACGTAACATGCCGGTTTGCGTAAGACATGGCCGTACCAGCGTAGGCGACCCTCCTGCAGTTTGTCTGCAATGTCACGGACACGAAGGCTGCCCCGGATGCGGGAGTTCCTGATGCGGTCTTTCCGTGTAACTCCACACATCCACCGCAGCATATTCATCTCCGTGACACGCAGCTCCTGCTTGTGTCGCTCAAGCACAGGCCACGCCTCACTGCCATACAGGAGGACAGGTCTAATGATGGTTTTATAGACCTGCCCCTTAAGCTTAACCGGCATTTTGGGGTCACAAATGACACCTGTCACCTCACGCCATTTCGCCCAAGCTGCGGAAATACGTGCCTTGACGTCACAATCAATGTCGCCGGACGCGTGAAGCACAGACCCCAAGTATTTAAACTGGTCCGTGCGCTCGACCATGTCTCCGCCTATGCGCACAGACATGGGGTCTGTCGTGTTGCTGGCCAAGTATACGGTCTTCGACTAATTAAAGGACATTAAATGTATGAAAAAGGAGAAGAATATCTGGAAAGATTAAACGAAAGTTGGATGTATAGAGTAAGCTGTAATATGAAATAGGAAAAAAAATCAGATAAGTACCAGTCGGACTTGCTCACGAAGTACAAAAGTTATTCTGTTTTTTCGTTATAGTGGTATCATTTGACAATTATCTAGTTAGAACGGCTTATGAGGTAAAGCTTGGTGACAGATAAACAGACCGACCGACAAGTGAAGTTTTTGTGAGAGGAAACCCTAAAATTTCTCAAAAAGTGCAATCAGCAAAAAAAAAAAAACGATACGGGTTTTAAGCATAAAATTGTAGTTTGTAGTAGTGATATCTTTAACATTGTGATAGATCGAAGTCCAAGTTATAGAGGAACAGAAACGTTAAATATCGGTTTATGGACATTTGTAGTAGATTTTGAAACGTATTATAGTGAAAGTGCATTGATCCAGATCAGCGTTAAAGTACCTACACAAGATAGAATACACTAGATACAATTATAGACTAGAAAGGAAGCCAAAGAAATGGCTTTATTTTAGTTTACCTAGATATAAGAGGAAATTAGTCTGGAGACTGTGTTATAAGCTGTTTGATTCTTACGAATCACTATGTAGTTCTGTCTCGCAGATTTACACACATAGGAGGAATATTTGTAAAAAGCACATTTTTTCCCATTTATAATATTAGTAGAATATTCATTTATAGCTAATTAAAAGGTTACAACACCAATTACCATATAAACAAACATATGGTTACTACGAACTAAAAACTACTAGAAACTAACACGGAATAGTGAACTCTCTCGCATACATTCTTTCAAGGAAGACCAAAAGATATAATCAATCAGTTCAAACGGTTATGTTTTTAATAAGTTTATATGTATCTTTAAATGTGAGATTCTTATATTCTCGAACCGTCGATACAGCTAAATACAATTTAGAACATGAGGTGTCTACCGACTCGTCTACGTTAGCCGATTGTTGTAAGTTAAATTGGTTTAGATTTTGTTTTATAATAACAAAATCTAGGAAAATGAAATAGTGTCATGACCCACACACGGTCATGACACTATTTCTTTGTCTGTCAAAATAAAAGGAGAGAATATTCTAAAAAAAATAACTCAAAAACAAACGAGAAAAATGTCGTAGTTAGATTTTTTTCGTTTTGTGTGTTTGTGTTTTGAATACATACTACTACTACTGAACTTTTACTGAACTTTTTTGGATAGTTACTATATATATATTACTAGCTTTCCGCCCGCGGCTTCGCCCGCGTGTTATTCGTTATATCGCGCTTTTTTTATTTCCTTCGGGAATATCAAATTTTTCCGGGATAAAAAGTACTCTATTATTTAATCCAGGTTTCTAACTTTACGTCTGCAAAATTTCTAAGCAATCGGTTCAGAAGTTACGGCGTGAAAGCGGAAAAAACAAACAAACAAACTCATTTTCCCATTTATAATATTAGTAAGGATGATGTCTCAAACCTTGTAATGAAATTTCTATAAGTTTGAATATATACAACGTGTAACATAAAGGGTATATACATAACAAAGGCATGGCATCTTTACATGATATCAAACGATATTGAAAGGGTTTTTTAATCCTATCTCTTTATGTTAGGAAGTTATGAGGAAAAACACCGCCTGTGATAGGCTACTACCATACTAGTTGCACAGAGATATTGAAGACATTTATCGGATTTTGGCAAGTAACGTGACGGGTAACGAGTAGTTATTAACGTATGTAGTGTGGTGCCACGTTCGTTATGATTTAATTTTAAGAAACACACGAACCGAAAATTTGGTACCAATTTTTTGAGTATTTTATTTTGAGTTGAAACCGTTCCGATATCGTTTGATATCATCTAAAGATGCCATGCCCTTAGTATGTATATACCCTTTACGTAACACGTTGTTTATTTATATAGAAGTGCCATTACAAGAATTGAGACTTAGGTGCGTATTACAGAACGCCACTCAAGCATTAATCTCTGCTTAAGCATTACTTAAAACTAGTTTCAACCAATCAAAAGGCTTCAAAAGAGCTTGAGTTTTGAGTGACGTTCTGTAATACGGACCTTAGTGTCACAGTTCATAAGTTTTTAGTATTTAGAGAGATATTGAAAGAAAAACAATGCGAGTTCTACGGTTCCTAATTATCTTTCTCCTGTGCTTAAAAAAACCCTTCTTTAATTTTGGAAATTCTTAGGTGGATATTTATAATATATTATATACTGATCAGGTCCTTTAATATATTTGTACCTTGGTATCCAATATGTAAAGAAAACCCTGTCCGATCCGTGAAGGTATTGTTAGGTATCGTTAACTGATTCTAATAATGCCTACAAAGCCGGGCTAAACTTAAAAAAAAATCCCCCAAAAAAAAAAAATATTATTTCGAAAAAGCGAGGTAACTTAATGCATGTGCGGTATGCAACCCGATAGCCCCGCCCCCTTCACCCGCGCATGTATGCGCGGGTGAAGGGGGGCGGGGCATGCGGCACGTGGTCGCATCGCTATTCGCTCCGTCACAAATGGTGTTGTCAGTTTTAAAAATTACCAAATTTCGGGGTAATTGGAATTAATACCCGGGAAAAAAAGATTATTTCAAAATTCATTATTATTGTTACTGTGATGATTATGTAAAATTTTATATTATATTTGGTCAAGTGTTTACCTAACCTTTATTATCCTTATGGGTCGGACAGGGGTTTCTTTACATATTGTATACATTCATCATCATCATCATCATCCTAGCGTTAATCCCAGTCGCATCCGAAGCCTTTTCAGCTTTGGAGTCTGGGATCCGCTTTTTACCAGTCCAGCTGCTGATAATGGCTAAACTTCGACATTTTCCGTGAAGCGACTGCCATCTGACCTCCACAACCCGAAGGCGACATCGAAGCATTGCAGCTAGATCAATTGTTGGAATTTTGAGGGCTCCAACAACCCGTAACGACTGCCACTGTTCGTATGGCAACCGGGACCAACGGCTTAACGTGCTTTCCGAGGCACGACCAGACCAGTGCAAATATTTATATTCATGCATACAAATACTTGCACTGTGCGGGGATCGAACCCGCGCCACGTTGCGCAGCGGCCGCGTCCGCTACCGCTACGCCACGGAGGCTGTCCTATGTATATACATTGTCCCACTTTATTGGAAACTTATAGTCTGACCAATAATATGGAAGTAAGATTTTATCTTTTTGCACTTTTCTTGGACATATGAGCAGAATATGAGACAGCTGAATTGTCAAGCAGGCTGTCACTCTGAAACATTAAAGATACCTACTTATAAAGGTAAAGTATAATGTTCTTATGAGGGGAGAGAAACTCGAAACACTCTTTAGTAGAACTACTTAAAGGGTGGGTGCTAAACTTTATTTTATACTTTTTATCTTTTCCTGTTATCATAAGTATAATCATAGTCCGTGGTATGGTCACATTCTGCCAAGTGTAGCGTGGATTTATTTGATTTCACACGTACTAACGAAAAAAAAAAGGAAAACACTTTAATGCTTTTAAAAACACACACAAAAATAAAAGTTTTCTCGCGTTTTTAAGTAATCTGTCTTCTATAATAACCTCACCGAAAACAAAAAACAAATTAGTACTTTTCAACTTTCTCTTTCAAAGTGGTCTAGAAGACAATGAATTTACTTCACCGTTCATTGGTGGATGAGGTATTGTGGAGAATAATCTTGGATTTAAAAATAAAAGAAATCCATGGTTTTGTAAAATCGCAATTCTGTTTGCCATGACTACTGTTATACACAGTCGTAGTGGCCTAGTTGTTAAAACCACCAGCCCTTCAAGTATGAGTGTGCGGGTTCGATTCCAGGTCAGGCAAGTAGCTTCCAATGTAACTTTTCTAAGTTATATGTACTTTCTAAGTATATCTTGGACACTATTGACTGATGAAAAGGTGAAGGAAAACATCTTGAGGAAAACTGGACTTTAAGTCTGAAGTCGCCAACCCGCATTGAGCATGCGTGGTGATTACGCTCAATCCTTCTCTGTGGGGAGAAGACCTGTGCCCAGCAGTGGGGCGATAAAAAGGCTGTTGATGATGATGACTGTTATACATTTTGATGGCAGTATAAAGGGTTAGATACGTAGTAGAATACGTTACACAATAATACATTGAATAAAAGTTACTTTTATACCGTTAAATATACCTAATTGCAATTGCTGAACTTAGCATAAAAGAAGAATAACGGTCAAATCTCATTACTAATATCGCCGAAAGAAAGCACACGGATATGTCAAGAAAATAAATCATACTGACTAATATAAATATTCTCAGTATGGCTAAATTAGTTTGAAGGGCATGGTCGGATCATACGAATTTTAAGGCGCTGTGCTCAGTAAAAATAGGCTTCAAAAAACAGTTTTTTAGCCAAATGTATACATTTCAGAGCAGGCAAAAATTTATATGTTAATCTTGATTATATGTAGCAGGAAACCGTTGTTTTCAAAACACGTTTTGAATTAATTTTCTCGATAGAAAAAAATCCTAAAATAACCATTTTAGTGGTTATTTTAGGATTTTTTTCTATAGAGAAAATTTTTTTTAGAAAATTTGAATTTATAACCGTTGTAACTGTATTATTAATCATCAAATCTTGATAAAATTGAGAAGAGCGATGTAAAATATAATAATAAATGAAACCATTGTGTTTGTTTATCGATTTAACTAAGATATTCTAAAATAAATAATGTATTTAATGATAAATAACGTGAACGAAACGTCGCTCCATCGCGGCGTCCATTGCCTTCTCTTTCACTTCTATGCTTAGCGACAGTGACCGCTGAGGCGCGCTGCTTGATCGACCTGTCAGTTTTTGCTTTACCTCGTACAGAAAATAATTATATTTACGTGTCTGTTTGCCGATGAATAATCATATTTCGTTTTTGCCCGGATTCAAACCCCAAGTTTACATTATATGCTTTTTGTAGGTTTTAATTGAAATAAATGCTTTTTAATTTACTGTATATGTGTTTGTGTATTTTTGCCGATATTTTATTTGATTTTTTTCTGTATTTATTCTTTCTTTTTATTTTTTCGCGGCAAATTTTTCTTCACCTGTATGTGTTCGGCTTCAAACCCCAGCTTTACGTTGTATGCTTTTTGTTGGATTTCTTATTTGCAATAGTTTTTTTTTAATTATTATTAATTTAGCCGCTTTTCTGTATTTTTTTGTAGTAATTCGTCACCTCTACGGTAAACTTACGAATCTGCTGTTTTTGTACATTTGACATTTCTATTAAAAAATACACCTTATGTTGTCCTACATATGGTGTAAAATTTTCAAAATTCTATCTCTAACGGTTACAGAAATGTCATAGTGCGAATCTAACTTTTTTGTTGATACACCTATATTAAACTTACGAAACTGATATCAGTTGTTTTGGCGTAGTTGAAAACGTGAAGTTCGAAAAAAATACACCACGGTCAACTTACGAATCTGTCATATTCGTGAATTGATAACATAGCACACTTTAATGAATCGATCTACCGACTCACAGCAAACATACGAATATGTAAGATTCGTAAGTTCACATTGGTAGAATATACTCTTTAAGAGACTTAAGTAAAAGAAAATATGAAACGATCTACTGTAAATGATCCATCGCGCAAAGTAAGTGCGCATCAATATTGTTTTACAGTAAACAATAAAAAAGTTACTGTATGCAGAGATTTCTTTTTAGACACTATAAACATCAAGAAAGGAATAGTACGGGGTACTTTAAAAAAGATTTCTGAAGAAGGGGTTCTTTTAGCTGATAAAAGAGGCAAAAAACTTCCATCTAAAAAACTTTCTAGTGACAGTCTTGATCAAATTAAAAACCATATTTTTTCATTTCTTGCCATGGAGTCGCACTATAGCAGAAAAAATTCAGAGTTCAGGTATCTAGATTCAAGACTGAATGTGACCATCACGTATTCTTTATACAAAGAAGAAAAAAATACGTGGAGATGAAGGCAAGATCCCAGCAGGAAAGTCTTCAGGTCCTATAAATTAAAATTCCATGTGCCGAAAAAGGATCTCTGCAAAAAGTGAGCTTACAAGGAATTAAAAAGACATGACCTGAGCTGCACTGAAGAGGAAAATCATTCAAAATATCTTAAGCGGCGCGGCGATCCTTATCTGCGTCGAGACGCAGACAAAACAGCAATGATCCGAAGACTTGGGCATTCAATTTTGACCCGGGAGCAGTCCTCCAAACTCCTAAAGGTGCGTCTGGACCATTCTTTTATGTTCGGAAATCAGCTGTATACAATTTAACATCTTATAAATTTGGCGAGCAAAACGTAAACTCATTATCTTGGGACGAAACGGAGGGTAAACGGGGAAGTACTGTAATTGCAACTTATATTTTCAAATATATTTATTTGTAGTCAACAAGGCGTAACACATGTGAGAATAATGTCATATAATTGTTTCGACCAACAAAAAATTACAGTTTTTGCTGTATGTTGCTCCACTTGGTAACGAATCATTCCACAGTAAACATAATTGATCATGTTTTCTCCGAATCTGGACATAGTCGCATAGAGTGTGATTCTATTCACTCGAAAATAGAACAGAAATGTAAAAATACAGCAATTTACACTCCGGATGGGTGGATACAGGTGATGAGACTAGCCAGAACTAATCATCAGCCATTTAATGTGAATGTTTTTGTTCATGACGAATTTTTTAGATATCAATCGCAATCAGTGTCAGTTTATGGAAGAAATTTCGAGAAAACAAAGTTCGAAGAAGAAATACTCAAATAAAGTAAAAAGAAATAATGAACAAGAAGAAAATGGAGCACTAGAGGAGATAAGATCCAAAGTGAAGATAAATTTCCAATATGCTGTGTGGATTCAATACTTAGCGTAAAGACAACCCTAAATCAATATTTATTAAAACTGACTACAATGAGAAGAGGAAAAAGTACGTGTATAGTACCAAAAAATATTTACACGGAAAGAATACCCATTTCCAAACAAAAAAAAAGAGAGATCTACTAAAACTCTGTACCAAACCAAATCCCAAAATATTACCATTCCTTTTATAAAAACCTCCCAGATTCGGAAGCAATTGAAGATCGCTTACCTGAAACAGATACTGAAGAAGATGAGAAACTGTAGGAGTACCTACAGTTCTTCTTTATCTTCAGCATCTCACACAATCTTCAAATAGATACCTTTTTCTACTATTTCTTCTTACTTTGTTTTGTGAAAGTCGCGACTATATTGTTTTTGTCTTCAATCAATAGTTACAATTATTTGTATACGTATTTTACTCTACTAATATTCCAAACATAATGATATGAAATCACTTATTTTTTTTCTGAAACGTTTTATTATATAATTTATCTTAAGAGATAAATCATGCCTTTTAAAGGAATAATAAGTATAATTATAATATCGTGAATATATTATTCATATACTACAAGACGAACAAATAAATGCATTTTCATTACTTTACACCTTCATACATTAGAGTTCTAATGTATTATATTACGCTTTAGCAAACTTACGAAAGTGACACTTTCGCAAGTTTACCAAAATATTTAATCAATATTTTTGATATGAAATTACGAAACTACCACTTTCGTAAGTTTGCTGAAGTGTAATATAATACCTTTGAATTCTCGTGTATAAAAGTGTAAAGTAACGAATATGCATTTATTTGTGATGCGTGTTATATATGTATAATCCATTCATGGTAAATAAAAGCAGGCGGATTTTGAAACTGAAATTTATCGTAGAATTTATTACATCCCTTTCTTAAAAATAAATATCGTCAATCTAAAGTTTCAAAACGCTCTCCTGTAAAATTCGTTTTTGGCAGTTTCGTAAGTTTACCATAAAGGTTCCATCTTTTTAAATATATTCTTTTTGTAACAATTAAAATGCAAACTAATATTTAAAATCAATTCGTTATAATTTTCTTTCTACAAATTTCTAGAAATTAATTTCTAGAAATTTGTAGAAAGAAAATTATAACGGCTTATAAAGGCAATAAAGGCTTATTATTATTATTTATTATTAATAATAAATAATAATAATAAGCCTTTATTTAACCATGAATTTCTTAGTTCATAATATAATTTAACAAAAGAAAAACAATAAAAATAACAGTTAATTTGATAATAGTTCATATGTGAATAATGCAACAAAATGAAATCAAATTTACTATAATTTAGATTTCATTTTGTTGCATTATTCATGGCCCCTTTCGGTATAGGCCTCCTCCAAGTGTCTCCATCTATTTCAATCTTTTTGTGTTGTGTCATCATTCTAAGTACTAGTACAAACCCGACTTCGATAAGAGTTGCAGTTTTGAAGTAAAAATCTTTTATTTTTTAAATACTTATCCGAAAATGTATTTTTTTTTAACAGTTACTCTAAACAGCTGTTTATAAATAGTAATTTCTAGAAATGATATATTTCTAACAGTTTCATGAAAAAAGGACATAACACAAAAAAAATTAAGCAGAACGGACAAAGCGCATTATAAAAATAAAAAAGAAAACAAAAGTAATACTTAATAAAAAAATGAAAATATGTAAAAAAATATACATTTTCGAAAATCGCAAGGTAAAGTAAATGGATGTGGGATTCGAACCTGGTGCTCGCCGCGGATGTCTAATGCGAACCGGGACTGTGACGAACAGAGACAACCATGCTTCGTGGTTGGGTTGTGAAATTACGCTTCTAAATGTAAATAGAATAATGAATGAATGAAAAAAAAGAATGGTTGGTATAGATTTATTAGAACGTGCGTATTTCTCGATGCACGACGCATCACGCATCGATGTACTCGCGCGGAGCGCCCCGCAGTAGGCAGGGCGAGTCGTGTCCCACTTCGTCTGCTTCACCCCCTCAAATACCTAAAAGTTGTCTATTCACAGCGTCTTAACCATCCAAAACCCAACCTTCATACATTACCTTTAGTAGAACTGTTCCATAAACAATTTCACTTAATTTCCTGTGCAAGGGCGCATTTTCGAAGCACTTTCTCCGCGACCGGTAAATTATGAAACGTGTGGAGTTCGACAAGGTCGTACTTTCGATTACATTTTATTGCTGGTTATATTAACAAATACATACCTCACTGGAATTTACTCGCACAATAGTCCCGAAATAATTATGACAGGTCTTCTTTGACGTGTGTAATTTGTGCATAATCATCATCGTATTCAAACAAGTTCCAATGCTGGATCTTTATTGAATAAGAGGCATATTGAAGTTCGTAATGTTATTTTTAGGTAATCTTTACATTAAATATATGTATATTTATTATAGTTACAATATATAAGTAGTAAGCTAAGATAATTATCTATTACATAGTTATATATTTTACACAAGCAATTATACAATAAAAAAAACCGGCCAAATGCGAGGCGGACTCGCACACCGAGGGTTCCGACGTACAAACGTAGCGGTTTACAATTTATGACGTACTAGCTTTCCGCCAGCGGCTTCGCCAGCGCGGAGTTCGGTTATATCACGCTGTTTAAATTCCCCTCGGGAACATCAAATTTTTCCGGCATAAAAGGTAGCCTATGTTCTTTCTCAGGGTCTAAAGATTGTCTGTGCCAAACTTCATCAAAATCGGTTGAGAAGTTTAGGCGGGAAAACGTAACAGACAGAGTTACTTTCGCATTTATAATACTAGCATTGATTTAGAATTTTTCACAGTTTAGAGGCAATTAGATTTAAGAAGTGTTTGATATGAATTTCAACTTTAATATCTCTACGCGTTCATGTGAAAAAGGGTAGATAGTAAGTTTATAATTATTAAAAAAATATTTTATGTCATGTAAGCAAAATTAATATTTTATGTAACTTCAAATTTATCATTTTCACAATTTTTCCTTTATCTGTCTGTAGTATAATATAACGTTGCTTCGTGCCGAATTTCAAGATTCTGAGTTCACGGGAAGTACCTTGTAGGTTTTGATTCCCTAGCGTGTGACGGAAATTGGTCTAAGGTGTCGGTATAAACTGCTGTATCTTTTGATCGCTTTAACTTAGAAGTTTGATTTTTTCACTGCTTAAAGTAACAATAGACCTAGGTATTTGGTATAAATTTCAATTTGATACCTTTATTAGTTCGTGAGAAATAAGGTAGTAAGTTTTATTTTATTAAAATATGTTTATTATATTATGTAACTAAAAAAATGTGATTTTCGCAATTTTTCCTATATTTGCATTATATGACAATCCTTCATGCCAAATTTCAAGATTCTGAGTTTACGGGAAGTATCCAGTAGGTTTTGATTCCTTTGCGAGTGTCGAAAATTTGTTGAAAATGTCGACATATCGGCTGTATCCTTTGATTGGCTTGGCTTAGAAGTTTGATATTTTCACAGCCTAAAGGGACAATAGACCTAGGTATTTGGTATAAATTTCAATTTGATAACTTTATTGGTTCGTGAGAAATAAGGTAGTAAGTTCCATTTTATTAAAATATGTTTATTATATTATATAACTAAAAAAATGTGATTCTCGCAATTTTTCCTATATTTGCATTATATGACAATCCTTCATGCCAAATTTCAAGATTCTGAGTTTACGGGAAGTATCCAGTAGGTTTTGATTCCTTTGCGAGTGTCGAAAATTTGTTGAAAATATCGACATATCGGCTGTATTTTTTGATTGGCTTCGCTTAGAAGTTTGATATTTTCACAGCTTAAAGGGACAATAGACTTAGGTATTTGGTATAAATTACAATTTGATAACTTTATTCGTTCGTGAGAAATAAGGTAGTAAGTTCCATTTTATTAAAATATGTTTATTATATTATATAACTAAAAAAATTTGATTTTCGCAATTTTTCCTATATTTGCATTATATGACAATGCTTCATGCCAATTTTCAAGATTCTGAGTTCACGGGAAGTATCCTGTAGGTTTTGATTCCTTTGCGAGTGTCGAAAATTTGTTGAAAATATCGACATATCGGCTGTATTTTTTGATTGGCTTCGCTTAGAAGTTTGATATTTTCACAGCTTAAAGGGACAATAGACTTAGGTATTTGGTATAAATTACAATTTGATAACTTTATTCGTTCGTGAGAAATAAGGTAGTAAGTTCCATTTTATTAAAATATGTTTATTATATTATATAACTAAAAAAATTTGATTTTCGCAATTTTTCCTATATTTGCATTATATGACAATGCTTCATGCCAATTTTCAAGATTCTGAGTTTACGGGAAGTATCCTGTAGGTTTTGATTCCTTTGCGAGTGTCGAAATTTGTTGAAAATATCGACATAATCGGCTGTATCTTTTGATTGGCTTGGCTTAGAAGTTTGATATTTTCACAGCTTATAGGGACAATAGACCCGAGTATTTCATGTGAATTTCAGCTTGATACGTCCACGCGTTCGTGAGATAAAGGGTCTTGACAGACAGACAGACAGACAGACAGACAGACAGACGGACAACAAAGTGATCCTATAAGGGTTCCGTTTTTTCCTTTTGAGGTACGGAACCCTAAAAATATAGAAAAATACCAATTGGACATCAAAACGTTCGTCTGCATAGCTGTCAATGAGGTAAGTACCCTAAAGGATGGCAATTATAAACTAGCGCTTGAACGCAATCCCGTCTGATGGTAAGCAGTGATGCAATCGTTGATGGTAAAGAGCGCTAGTTTATTAAGCCTATTTAATATATTCAATATCAAAACCTGAGTGAACATGAAGGAAGACGGCAGTTGAGCGAGGTGATGCAATGTTAAACCCAACAATACGACTAACGATGCTGCGCCAGAGGGAGATTGATCTGGAGACTCTCCACGACCAAACTTCCGACACAACAACATTTGGCGCATCGTACCCGGCACACATCGCAACAATCCGTCCTCCGTACGTCTTCAGCAGACATCATGCCGGAACACGACGAATCGCTTAGTGGTAACTTCTGCCGGCAGTCGATGTTATGGCCTACCACCGAGAGCTTATCTTTTTAAAATATATTTGTTACATCGATAAATTACTTAATGTATACATAATATTAAAAAGATTTCGGAAGAGTAATTTTGGAGTTTCTCACACATTCTTCTCCATACGAAAGTTTTGGAAAGGGTACCTAGAATGAATTTTATTTAATTGCTTTTGATGTTCAAAAGCGCCTTCTATGTGCCTATTTGAAATAAATGACTTTCATTTTAATTATTTTGCTGAATTGAGGCTATTCACTCAATCTGCACAAGGTTGTGCTATTCCAGGTGTTGTAAACAAATTTGCAAGACATGGATTTGGTGTCAATGGATGGTTTGATAATCTGCAAACCTTCGTCTGACAGCGTTTTTAAAGCGTTTTGGAAATTATCCTGTTTAGGAGTGTGTTCGAAGATCGCACCAAGTAAAATTATTCATGATTATTTGAACTCAGTTTTAGATAATTTTCTACTAGGTACCTAGCTTGCCAGTTTTTGATACAATACCACAGTTTGGTATTAAAAACAATTCAAACTCTATGGCGGCTCGGTATGTGAGGCAAGTCGTTACCCATCAACATTCTCTTGTCAGCTTGGAGTGAGGTATTTCATAGCCGTCATATAAATTGAGTCGGACTATGAGTGAAACCTGTTACTAAGGGATCTACTGAACTGATTTTCATCTTCCACTAGACCAAACAATAACTCAAGTTTTTACAAATGCAAATTAGAGATTTCCATCGGAACATCGGAACAGAAGCTTATTAAATATTCCAAAATAATGTTGAGTAGGTTTATTATAGAGGATGACATATGAAAAATGCGTAGAAAATATTATAATAGCTTATAGGTATTTTTTTTTGTTTTATGTAACATTCAGAGAAATATAGATATTGCAATAAATACACTTAAAGTCAACTTTTCGTAGTAGAACATTAAAAGTATAATTTTTTATAAAACAAAAATATATCGAAATTCAAATCAGCGCGAATTGTTAGCGGGTCCCTAACTTGCGAATATTCTTGTGTATGGTTTTTTCACTTACACAATACAGAGTAAGTACTATTTTCGAGATGATAAAAAAATATCCGGTACTAGAAAGTTTGTGTAGAAAGCTTGGCCCTAGTGTATCAACGCCAACGGCTCCAATATGTAACTCTGAATCAGGCTGGAATATTTTCGCCGTTTGAGGATTTCTGTCGGTAGCAGCCGCCCCATCACAGCCCACCCTACTTAGATGATAGGATGGCGCTAGGGTGTCGCCATTTATATTGTAACTAACTATAGTAACTCGTAATAAAAAACATGGTCACATAAATACGACCATTTACGTCAGGTTCTGACTAATTTCCAGACATCCTTTTCAAAACGTCGTTAATGCAACCTTTACCTACGGGTCTAGGTGTAGTCTCGCCACGTCTAAAAGAAAATTTGTTTTTATTCAAATTTTATTTATGCTTCAAATTGACTTTATACATATAAAATTATATAAATATCAACTTTATTGTAATAGAAATAATTTTGATATTATAGTGTCTATTAAGATATAGTGATAGATCTATTAGGATATAGATTAAGAGATATGGTGTCTATTAAAAGCTATATCAATGTTTGAAGTTGTAGCGTAAACTTATCTATACTAATACGAGTTCATTTATATTCATGAGAACTTTGGACCCATATCTTCAAAAGCTGAAGAGTTTGTTTGTTTGTGTGTTTATTTGAACGCGCTAATCTCAGGAACTACGGGTGCGATTTGAAAAATTATTTTTGTGTTAGACAGCCCATTAATCCAATGTAACTAATAGGAGCGGAGCATAACTAACTCCGTGAGAAGGAAGTCGCTGGCGGCCGCTAGTACTTATACAGTATGTTAACTAACAGAGGGCGTTCCCGTTAACCCGAAATAGTATAGCATACATACATGCTAAAAAAAATATTTCCATTCGAAAACAAAATGTTTTAAATTTTTTTCCAATATGAAAATATTCAATAAAATTTTAAATTGACATGAAACACACTGCACACGCGAACATGAAAGATGGCAACGTCGCAATTTATTTATACATGACGACTACTATTTTGATTTAAAACAGGAGGTTTCAAATTTATTTCCAATTAGAATTTTTTTTTTATTCGGATTTTTTTATGCTTATTTTTCTATGCTGATAATTTTATTTTAATCTATTAATGATATATATTAACGAGTTTAAGGGAACGCCCTCTGTTATTTAACATACTGTATAACTTTACAATGTAGGAACCAAAGTTGGAAAATAGCTATGATCCTACATTTTAAAGTTAATAAAAAGAACTCATTTGTGTTTAGAGTTTTGGCGAATATCAATACTGTTTCAGATTAATCAGCTTACTTTCAACTATGTAATAGCTACAAAAATTATTCTAGTCAAGATTTCAATTATTTCTCTTCAAGAATGTTGACTAGTACTGTACTAGTCATCATCATCATCATTTCAGCGCTAATCCCAGTCGCATCCGAAGGTTTTTCAGCTTTGGAGTCTGGGGTCCGGTTTAATGTCTTACTGCTGATTTTGGCTAAACTTCGATTTTCCGTAAGCCGACTGCCATCTGACCTCCACAACCCGAAGGCGATATCAAAGCATTGCAGTTAGACCAATTGTTGGACTTTTGAGTACTCCAACAACCAGTAACGACTGCCATTAGATGTTCTTATGAAAACCGGGACCAAATGCAAATATTCATATTCATCATCATCATCAGCCTCTACTCGTCCACTGGTTGGACTGGTTGATTGTCCAGCTGGACATATGCCTCCTATAGGGCACGCCAACAAGCTCGATCCTGAGCAGTTCTCCGCCAGCCACTACGAGCCACCTTTTTGATGTCGTCGCTCCATCTTGCTCAAGGGCGTTCTACGCTACGTTTGCCGAAACGCGGTCTCCACTCGAGGACTACCACTACTACTCGCTACTTTCATATTCATCCATATAAATATTTGCAATGCGCTCCTTGCGCAGCGATTCGCTACAGCTACGCCACGGAGGCTGTCAGAAAAAATGCCAGTCACCGTCAAAATCTACCTATAAATATCCAAAGTTATACCGTCATAGGCCGGACGCTCGCTTGAACAATGTCACACACATTAACACACTTTTACCGACGCATTACGTATAGTTCAGCTGGTCATGTATGACGTTGGAATGAAGGATGTGATGCCAGTGATATGACCATCTTTACGTGGATATTTTCAACAATTACTGGATAATATAAAAACTTTCTTCAAAAGGGATAAACTAAGTTTGTGTTAACCTATCAGCTGAATCTAAAATCTATAAAACTGAAGAGTTTGTTTGTTTGAACGCGCTAATCTAAGGAACTACTGGTTCGATTGGAAAAATTATTTTTACGTTGAGTAGTAGTAAAATCTCGCTTCGACTGATAGGAGGAGAGCATAACTAAGTCCACGCGAACGAAGTCGCTGGCGGCCGCTAGTCTAAAATAATTGTCAAAAAGTTGCTCCGGGCAGCACGTAATAAAGTAGCACCGCTTAATTAACAAAACATTTTTAGGATCAGCGTAGCTTGGAAAAGTTACCGAATAATACTAACATATACAATAAAGAAAACCCTGTCCGATCCGTGAAGGTATTGTTAGGTATCGATAACTGATTCTACCAATGCCTACAAAGCCGGGCTAAGCTCTAAAAAAACCCTTAAAAAATTAATACTATTTCGCAAAAGGAGGTAAATTAATACGTGAGCGGTAGGCAATACATCCGCGGGCGAAGGGGGGCAAGGCACGCGGCACGTGGTCGCAACCCTATTCGCTCATAATAATACCGTCGAAGATAGTGCTGACATTTTTTTTTAAATTACCAAATTTTGGGGAAGTTGGAATTAATTCGCGGAACTAAATAGATTATTTCAAAATTCATTAGTATTGTTACCATGATGATTATGTAACGTTTCATATTTTATTTGGTCATGTGTTTTATTTTTATTTATTTATTTAGGACAACTAACTAATCTTACACTAGTTACATTTTTTTTATTACGATAATATAAAATCCCATGTTGAGTGCAGACTTAATTATAGGTTAGCACAGCATGTATCATTTTGAGGTCGTATATTTTATTTATTTATATAACATTAAGAGAAACAACAAGAATGCAATGTATCAACTGAACATAGAATTAAAGGACAAGGCTCAATCATTGTTCGATGGTGAACGATAAAATGTTACGATGGAAGACGGAGTACTTATTTGAGAAAATATCTATGCTTTTTAGCAATTTTATCTTCCAATTTTTATTTTTGTCCTACCTATATTACTTGTAATATGAATGCTTATTGTTGATTATGTTTATTTTATGTTTCTAATTTTTTTATTTGTATCGTTTTTCACTATTTGTATCGCGTTTAAACCTAGTTATATGTGCATGCTGTGGTCTTCTTTACTTAAAGGAGCAAACGTAAAAGAACTTTCCTCTTTTATTGTAATCTTTTGTTGCATAAATTTGTATCCTTTGTTGGAGGTCCTAAAAAAATAACAAATAAATATTCTGATGTGCTAGACTTAAAGATGAAGTACTAAACTTACTAAAGATCGTTTATGTAGTTGTAGAAACAATGACCTCATAGAAACTTAGTAAGTAGGCTCACTAGACTATAGTAGACTTACTAAGTTTCTATAACTTAGTAAGTAGGCTCCCTATGTACCTAAGTATGGTAAACAATATAGAAGTGCGTTTGTGCACTTAACTTATTTGAACAATGGGTGAAATTAACACAATAGGTATTTAAATAGAAAATCAATAAATATTAATATACCCTATCCTATAATTGACGGACACATTGTTTACTAATGCTATTAGAATATGAAATTTAACACGTACGGATAAGGTTCAAAGTGCGATACGAGAGAACTGGGACAAGAAAATGGATCAGAGCTAAAAAAAAAATTGGGGTATTGGATTTTAACACAGAATCATAAGGTTTCAAATTACAATGAATTTGTTATTGGAGTCCAAACGTGGGTAATGATAGTCAAGCTAAACAAATTTAAAGTAAAAACAGCGCGCTATAGAGTAGCTATACTCAAAGTTTCTCTAAAAGGTAAAATCAGAAATGAAATTATCCGGAAAAAACCGGAGTTACCGACATAACTTGCATAGTAAGGAAACTGAATGAGTGGGCTAACCATGTTTGTAGATAAACCGGTGGGCGATGAAGAAGACAGTCATGGAATGGAGACCATTTCGGCAATATTATGTTTAGAAATGTAGAAACACTTGAATATGACAGTTTGATGGAAACTGAGGCACGGAAAGCGTAGCCTGACCAGATCGATTCAGTGCTGCAGTTATTAGTCACAAGCCCCACTGGCCGATAAAGTAGAAGATAATTCCATGGGGTCATCACGACTCTCAGTAATGAGGAGAACGACTTGAGTAGGAGGAGGACCAAAAATTCAGAGTTGTCTCTTTCTTAATTTTTGAACTCAGGAGAGAACTCGGGACAGAATATTATTTTCATACTCTACTAAAGAATTTAAAGAAGGGAGTAGATTTCCAAAACAAAATATGCACAATTATTTTCTTCCGTAGTCACACATAGTCCGTATACAAATTTTTAGCTTTCTACCTTGAAAATTGCCGAAGGCTACATACAAAATTCCACCCCTCATTTTAGGGTAATGAGGGATTACAAACAGAATATGGTAGTCTATATATGTCACTCTCCATCCCTTCAACTATCAAAATCAAGTCAATATGTCGCTCCGTTGTGCCGTGAAAATGGACAAACAAACAGACACATATACTTTCACAATAATATTAGTAGAGATAACACTAATATGCTTTTTTATATAATTATAAACTAGTGATTGATCGCAATCCCGTCTGATGGTAAGCAGTGATGCAATTGTTGATGGTAAGTTGCACTAGTTTATTAAGAGCCTATTCACTCATAAAAACTGAGTGAATCGGAAGGAAGACGGCAGTTGAACTAGGTCATGCAATTTTAAACTAAACAATACAATCAACCATGCTGCGCCAGAAGGAGATTGATCTGGAGACCCTCCATGACTAAACTCCCGACACAACAACATTTAGCACATCGTGTCCGGCAAACATCGCAACACAACTGCTAAGACCTCTCCTCCTTACGGCTTCACTAGACATCATGCCGGAATACGACGAATCGCTTGGCGACATGACTTTGTCTGGTGGGTGGTAACTTTTACCGGCAGCCGATATTATGGCTTACCGCCGAGAATGTTAACAATATAATAACAACGGCAATATCTGTTGTATTGTTGCGACCGCGGACAAAAACCCTGAATGAGGCTCGCTTGAGCGTGGAGATTGGCACGTGCCTAAGCTCTGGTGTAGGTGAAGTCAGGCTGAGGATGACGATATTAAAAGTTAGGCTACAAGATGAGGATATTTGAGCATGTCTAGCCAATCGCTCAGTGCATAATTATATCAAATGAGTTGGCGCAGACGAAATAGAAATGACGTGAGACTTTCTATGACACAATGTTTAGCAGCTTGCCTATGGAAGCTAAAAAGATCCGGAGAAAACTTATATTTTACACCAGTTTCTAAATTGCATATGTTAGCATAATGACTCATACTGGGTGGTGTATATGAAGTGAATTGGTTTGATTGTTGTTACAATAACGTCTTTTTGTGAATTTGTTCATCACGGTAATGTTGCTATCAATGATGATGAAGAGATCATTATATACCCAGGTCATGCAGTGTTGTTAACACTTCAACTTAAAACATGCAATTAAAAAGACCTCCGTGCTGCTACCGACGACTTTGAATAACCGGCTTGCAAGCAAGGCAAAGTTAAATAATTGAATCTGATAGTAAACGTGCTGAAAACTATGAGAATCAAGGCTCAGAACCATTTACTAATCGATATTATTCTTGTGAACCTTTATATTGATTTTAAAGAAAACTCAACAATAAAAACACAGAATCATCGATTACATTCTTTTATATACGTATAATCTCTGTCTACTGAGCGAGAGTGAAGTTAGAAGGGGTGAGACGATATACATAAAATGGACAGCATCATTAGTAGGTGTTATTGTAAACAAAAATCCTATAGTCCACTATAATGGAGCGTA